>JAKSZT010054518.1:8665606-8705312 GCA_026826555.1 Tolypeutes matacus | reverse complement strand
CTTGCTGCTTGCGCTCGCCGGGCCAGCCAACCACGCTGTGCGGGCGGGCTTGCCTTCACCAGGAGGCCCCGGGAACCGAACCCGGGGCCTCCCATATGGTAAACGGGAGCCCTACTGATTGAGCCACAGCCGCTTCCCTAATTCTGTTTTTGATGCCATTTGTGATTGATTTGAGTTGCTATCCTCCTTGGGAGCCTTTCCATTACCATATGTGATCACTTGAATAATTTTATGTAGCACATACTACTCTATATATATTTAGATTTTCTTTTTTTTTTTTTTCAAAGTAGACCTAAAGCTCTTTTTACCTTAAAATCAGCTTGGGGGAATGGATGTAGCTCAAGTGGTTGAGCGCCTGCTTCCCATGTACAAGGTCCTAGGTGCAATCCCTGGTACCTCTTTAAAAAGAATAAAATCAGCTTAATGGAAATAAGTCCAGCTAGATTGTTCTGTCATTTAATTAGGTAAAATAAAATTGTTAAGTGCTAAAATTGGGCTTCCCTTGTGCCAGGCACTGTGCTAGTCCTCAGTTTAGAGACTCTTTTCTCTAAATGAGCTTGATCTCTTCGACTTCCGGGAAGTATCTACTCTTTGGGAGATATATATTAACGTGATTTTTCTCAGCTTGCCTTTGTATGTATCCCTTTTCACCTTCACTTAAGTATTCCTACTTGTCTTTCAGCTGTCAGGTCTCAAGTTAGACATTGCTTTCTTAAGGGTGCCTTTCTTGACCACCTAGACCAAGTCATGCCCCCTGTTCCCTACTCTATTATAGCTTTCTGCACTTTTCCTTGACAGCACTTAATGACTCTTGGTAATTATGCTTTTTTTAATTATTTGAGTTTTGACTGTTCCTCTACTAGACTCTTAAGTAAGCTCTTTAAAGTCAGAACTTACTCTTGTATTCCCCCCCACCACTTAATGAATTTGTTGCTCACTATTGTTCCACACCTAGAACAGTGTTGGCAGAGAGCAAGGACCTATAAAATCAGTGTTGTTAAGGGGAGTGGGTGTGGTTCAGGGGTTGAGTGCCTGTTTCCCATGTACAAGGTTCCAGGTTCAATCCCCAGTACCTCCTTAAAAAAAAAAAAAAAAAATCAGTGTTGTTAATACTTTTGTGACTAACTAGAAAGTGTTAACAATTTACTCTGCAGAAACATCATGCAAATCCATTCCTATTTTACAGCTTTTGTTGCTTTGTGTTCTATCATAGTTCTAGATGTTTAGCACTAGAGATAGCAGTCTGGTAACATGTTGAATAATCTGTTAAGGTTGTGGCAGCAGTCTCCCTTCCTAGAATGTCAGGTGAGGGCAAGGATCTGGGTCTGTTTTGTCCAACACTGTATCCCCAGTGCCTTGCACAGTGCCAGGAATATAAGAAGTTCTCAATCAATATTTGTTGAATGGGGAAGCGGCTGTGGCTCAATCAGTAGGGCTCCCGTTTACCATATGGGAGGCCCCGGGTTCGGTTCCCGGGGCCTCCTGGTGAAGGCAAGCCCGCCCGCACGGCGTGGTTAGCTGACCCAGCGAGCACAAGCAGCAAGGGGGGGATAAATGAATAAATAAATAAAATCTTTAAAAAAGAAAAAAAAAAAAAAAAAAAAAATTTGTTGAATGAATGATTGAATGAAAATGTTACCAATTTAAATGATCGAGAAAGAGTTATAATGTTGATACTATCTTGTCAGAAGTCAAAGAGCAACAGAAAAACTACTGTTTACCCAAAAAAAAGAAAGAGATCTAGTGGCCCAAGAGTGTGACTTATATGAGATGTTTCCCTATAGGGTGCCAGCCTCCCTGTGATGGATCTAACCGAGCTCCCTAAGTGCACAGTATGCCTGGAGCGCATGGATGAGTCTGTGAATGGCATTCTCACCACGCTGTGTAACCACAGCTTCCACAGCCAGTGTCTGCAGCGCTGGGACGATACCACGTGAGTGCAGAGGCTCAGTGCCCACTATATCAAAGCCCATCATTACCCTTTCCCAGAGTTAAAAGTGGCCACCACCTGAGGGTACCACAACACAGTGAACATGAATGGTACCCCTGAATGGTATGCTTGGGAGTGGTTGACATCGAAAAGTTAATGTTGTGTATATCTTACCAGAATAAAAAAAGAAAGAAAGAAAGAAAACAACTAAAGAGACAATAACAATTAAAGGCAATACATGCTCCTGGATGGTATCTAACAAGGGAGGAGAAAGGGCTCGAAAGGATGTTATTGGGACATATAAAACAATTGGATTATAGACTGTAAACTTTATATCAATGTTAAGTTTTTTGAACTTGATAACTGCACTTAAAGTGGATACAAAGTGGCTATCCTTGCCCTTAGGAAATGTGCGTGGCATTATTAAATGTTCAAGGAGCATGATGTATACAGCCTACACTCAAGTGTTCAGAAAATGGATGGGTGGATGGATGGATAAGTTGGTAGATTGATGGATATATAGCTAGAATGATACAGCAAATGTGGCAAAATGTTAAAATTGGTGGATCTGGGTATCTGGGAGAGTAGGGATATGTTGCAATTCTCTGTATGGGGTTTGCATTATTTTCTAACTGTCCTGTAAGTTTGGAAGTATTTCAAAATAAGTTTCAAATTTAAAAAACAGATAAACAAAAAACCCCGCCACCACCAAAAATATTTGATTTTATAAACCTGGGCGTCTTGGTAGTAAAAAAAAATGTCACATGGAAGGGTATTCCATTTTCCTTCTTCCCTTCCCTCAATTTCTATGGGAATCAGCATTCTTCCAAGTCCTTTTTAGTATGCTTGCTCTGAATTCTTGTGGAACTTCCCAAAGCAGTATGAGTTGTTCTTTCGTTCTAAGAGCCAGAGAATGAAAAAAAAGTATGTGGGGGCAGTAAAGCTTAGCCTTGAGCCTTTGCTAAAACCAAATCTAGGCCCAAATTTTCATTTATCTTCTGCACATGGTATCTGCCAGTTTTACTTTCTTATCAACTGGGCTAAAGCAACCTAACATTTTAACTTGTCAGGTATTGATAGCTCAGTGGCCAGTAGTAAGAGCAGTCACCAAGTGAGGCACACACCTGCAATGTCCTGTTTCCCAATTCAACAGAGGCCTTATTTGTAGCTTGGCATCACTGCAGACAGAGACCTGAGGCATGGCCTGTAACTTTTTTTTTTTTTTTAATCAGGGGTCGTTGCTCCCTTTGGAAACTGCACAGTGGGACTTAGCTAGAAAAGTAGATCAAACCTGGCCTCATGGGTTCCACAGTACACGGGGAAGGAAGGAGAATCAAAATAATCTCTTAAATAAATGTGAAATCACAGCCATAACAGGTATTACGAAGGAGCAGCGTGCAGCATCGTGACTGGAGTACAGGAGCCCTCCACAGCCAGAGTGTCTCAGAAGTGGCATTGGATCTCAGGGCTGAGGATGTATAGGAGTTAGCCAGGTGAAGAGTGGGGCCGGGAGAAGACAGTGAAAGGGAGGGACAGCACACATGGGGGGTGGGGAGAGGTTACATTCCAAAGCAAAGAAGTTATGAGGGGGGAGGCGGCTGTGGCTCAATCAGTAGGGCTCCCGTTTACCATATGGGAGGCCCCGGGTTCGGTTCCCGGGGCCTCCTGGTGGGGGCGGGCCTGCCCGCGCGGCGTGGTTGGCTGGCCCAGCGAGCACAGGCAGCAGGGGGGGATAAATGAATAAATAAATAAAATCTAAAAAAAAAAAAAAAAAAAAGTTATGAGGGGTGAAAGTCCATAGGAATTTCTCTTTGCCACCCATGGGTGGACTGGTGGCTAGAAGAAGAATGCAAGCTCTCTCAGAGCAGGGACTTGGCCTGGGTTGTTTATTGCTGTGCCCCTTACACTTAGCATGAGCCCTGGTGCAACATAGGAGTTCAGTTAATATGGTTGAGCAAATAAACACTGGGTTTTATGTAGCATGCTTATTTAGCTGGATGAGAATCTTGCCCCAGATATATTCTGGAGTATCATTTGGGGTTCTTCAAAGAATTGTCCAGGTTTAAAATTGCCTTGAACAAAGCCACAGTGAGATGTATACAT
Organism: Tolypeutes matacus; assembly: GCA_026826555.1. Classification (NCBI taxonomy): domain Eukaryota; kingdom Metazoa; phylum Chordata; class Mammalia; order Cingulata; family Chlamyphoridae; genus Tolypeutes; species Tolypeutes matacus. The sequence continues at coordinate 8,701,279 of JAKSZT010054518.1, read as the reverse complement.
TCCATACAATGTTTTTCTGTATCTTGTATACATTTGCTACTCTATTTAAGTTTTGAGCACTTTGTTCCCTGCCAATCCAGTTTTACTTTTATTATAGATTAACTATCATAGAGCCATAGCATATTAAAGTTGGAAGTTTCCTTAGAGACTATTGTCCAACCTCTTCATTTGACAGAGGAGGAAACTGACTCAGAGAGGTGAGGTTTAGCATGCTGAAAGTATCAGGACCAAAGAGTGGCAGAACTGGGTCTAGAATTCAACCTATCATATCATGGCCTGTGCAAGATGCTCCAGGTGTGAGATACGGCATCTCCCTCAAAAGCACACAGTTCAGGGCAAACGGACATGGCTCAAGCAGTTGGGCTCCCATCTACCATATAGGAGGTCCAGGATTCAATTCCTGGGGCCTCCTGGTGAGAAGCAAGATGGCCCAGGCAGAGAGCTGGCCCATGCAGAGTGCTGACGCACGCAGGAGTGCTACCCTGCGCAGGAGTGCTGGCCCTCATGGAGAGCTGATGCAGCAAGATGACACAACAAAAAGAGACAAAGGAGAAGCAATAAGAGATGCAGCAGACCAGGGAGCTAAAGTGGTGCAAGAGATTGAGTGCCTCTCTCCCACTCCGGAAGGACCCAGGATCGGTTCCCAGTGCTGCCTAAAGAGAAGACAAGGAGACACAGAAGAACACACAGAGAGCAGACAGCACAAAACAACAGGGGTAGGGGGGATAAATAAATAAATAGATCTTTTTTTAAAAAAAAAAAAAAAGTGCAGAGTTCGGGAAGCGGATGTGGCTCATGCAGTTGGGTGCCCATCTACCACATGGAAGATCCTGGGTTCAGTTCCCAGTGCCTTCTAAAGAAGAAGAGCAAGACAGTGAGCTGACAAAACAGGCTGACACAACAAGATGATGCAATGAGGAAACACAAAGAGGAAACACAATGGGAGACACAAGCAGGGAGTAGAGGTGGCTCAAGTGATTGGGCGCCTCCCTCCCACATGGGAGGTCCTGGGTTCAGTTCTCGGTGCCTCCTAAAAAAAAGATGACGAGCTGACAGAGCACACAATGAACAGACACAGAGAGCGGACAGCAAGCACAAACAACTGGGGGAGGGGGGAGATAAATAAATTTTTTTTTTTTTTTTAAAGCACACAGTTCATTTAGCACATGGGTTTTGAGCCTCAGTGTATGCTTAGTAAAATACTAGGTGCTGAGAGGGAAGAGTCAAAGGTAGGCCTTCCTCAGGGAAGTTCAGTTTACGAAGAGAGCTTACACATACATGAGATACATATGATTCCAGGTAGAGATAGGAGAAGAAATTGATAGCTTTCCCAACTGGGGGATGTCAGGAAGGGCTGCTTGTAGGAGGTGGCATTAGTACTACATCTTAAAGGGAGTTGTTTTTTTTTGTTTTGTTTTGTTTTGTTTAAAGATTTTATTTATTTATTCAATTATCCCCCCCTTGCTGCTTGTGCTTGCTGGGTCAGCTAACCATGCCATGCGGGCGGGCTTGCCTTCACCAGGAGGCCCCGGGAACCGAACCTGGGGCCTCCCATATGGTAAACGGGAGCCACAGCCGCTTCCCAGAGGGAGTTGTTTTGACATGTGGAGACAGATGTCAGGGCAGGGCATTTGGAGGGGGTTTCCTCAATTTTTCAGAGGGAAAATAAAAACTCAATTTTTGGAGGAGAAGGCAGGAAGAATTTAATAAACTTAATTATATTTAATAGATATTATATTTAATGGGATGATCTGTAATAGAGTGCTAATTATATAGTAGTAATAAATTAATTTTGTACTTTTTTCCCTTCATTTTTCTTTTTTATTCTCTGTATCAGATTTATATTTCAGAAAGATCATTCTCCACAATGTGGAGAATTTTTTGTTTTGTTTTGTTTTATTTTGTTTTTTTACCGGGAGGTCCTGGGGATCGAACCCAGGTCCTTCCATGTGGGAGACGGACACCCAACCATTTGAGCCACATCTGCCTCTTGAGCGTTTTTTTATACAGCCGCTGTCACAGCTACCACACAGACCAAGTGTTAGCACAAAGCTAATTTCTACTCTCAGCAAAACTGCTTGCTGCTTACTAGCTACCGTTTTTGTTGTTATTTCTTTGAGTTTTTTTCCTGTCTTCTTTTTTTAAAAGAAAGACGGAGACTGGATCCTTCAGCCTTCGTATAGGAAACACAGACAGAGCCTCCTTATCTGTGACAAAAACTTAGTGTTCTTTCTGTTCTTTTCCTTTTCTCAGTTTCATTTACTCAGTTGGGTAACAAACTGATACTGGTTGTACCTTGAGCATTCTTTTTTCTTGGTGCCAATTCAGTTAACCTCAACTCTTTAATTCTGACACACTTTCTATCGTTTTTCCTCATCTGACAAAAAATATTCATTTCTAATACTTAGGATTACTTTGTCTTAAGTACAACAGAAAAGGGTTATGGATTTTTTCCAATGCTGTTTTTATTAGCTTTTGTAAATCAAAACTTGAGTTCTGACAGCACTGATATCTTCAGATGATGTTCATAGTATGATAAGATGCCATATGTATTTCAGGAAGTACATTAACAGTTTTATTTTAATTTGGTAAAATTTACTACAGATCTTATTCCCAACCTCAAAGAACAATATTGAGAGGACAGGGTTCATTTTGAATTCTGTAACTCTTTTGAGAAATGGGGATAGGATAGATTGGAGTAAAAACACCTTGTGAATAACCAGATATGAAACAAGAGTAATAATTTATCTCAGGGAGAAGCAGATGTGGCTCAAGCAGTTGGGCTCCCGCCTACCACACAGGAGGTCCCAGTTTCGGTTCCCGGTGCCTCCTAAAGAAGAAGTGCAAGACAGCAAGCTGACATGATGGGCTGGCACAACAAGATGACACAGTAAGATGACGCAGTGAAGGAGACACAAGGAAGAAACACAATGAGAATCACAACAAGCAGGGAGCAGATGTGGCTCAAGCAATTGGGCGCAACCCTCCCACATGGGAGGTCCCAGGTTCGGTTCCTGGTGCCTCCTGAAAAAAGAGGAAGATGAACAGACAGCGCACAAAATGAACAGACACAGAGAGCAGGCAGCGAGCACAAACAACAAGGGGTGGGGAAGAATAAATAAAAATAAATATTAAAAAAAAAAAATTTGTCCCAGGTTCCTATTCTAACCTGTAAATATTTAGCTATTAAGCCTTAGATAGGAGAGTGGGAAAGATGAGACAGATCAAGATTTCTCCCTTTTTTCCTATCAAGCTTTTGTATTTTTCTTTTTGAGATTAACTTGAAAATTTTTGTCTTTTGAGTTATATTCTTAGTTGTGATCAACTTAAAAATAGTACATAAGAGAGGAGGGATATAAAATTCAAATTCTGACCTTTGGGTTCTATAATATCTATTTTTTATATTAATCTGTACCATTATCTTTTGGTGTCTTGGGTAGGTGTCCCGTTTGCCGGTACTGTCAAACGCCAGAGCCAGTAGAAGAAAATAAGTGTTTTGAGTGTGGTGTTCAGGAAGTAAGTAATGATGCAGAAAAAGAATAATAAACACAGCTTAAATTGTCTGGGGTTTTCTGCCCTCAATAGCTTAAAGTCTTTTAAATTCTTTTTAAGACAGATTTTTTTTTTCTTTTTGTATTGGATCAGGCAAGAAATATGAATATACAAATTATTTTACTTCTAAGCAAAATACTTTATGCTTTTATTCTTTGTTCTTTTAAAAGGCATAGATTTTACTGATAAATTGTAAAATTTTTTCTTGCTCCTTAGAAATCAGAGTGAGAAATCATTGACCTATAAAAGCATCCTTGATTATTAGTTTTTAAACATGTGCTTATGCAAAACTCCTATAGAAACAACTCATTCTGTGTCAGGCCCCTTCCTACCTAACTGGGCCTCATCATGAATTTTTATTTAACTAATTAAGAAATCACCTTCTTGGCAGAACCTTTGGATTTGTTTAATATGTGGTCACATAGGATGTGGACGATACGTAAGTCGACATGCTTACAAGCACTTTGAGGAGACCCAGCACACATATGCCATGCAGCTCACCAACCATCGAGTCTGGGACTATGCTGGAGGTGAACACTGCTCTTATTTTCTAATTTGGAGTCCTTCTGTATGGAAACTTTTCCTTCAGAACCTTTACACTTTCCTTTACTGTTTGAAATACCATCTTCCTAGTAGCTATTGCAACTTGAATTGTCAGGGTGCCCTTGAGAGCACACTTTGCCAGGAATGGCCTGAATCGCACATTTTAAAGAGAGTTCATATTTCCATTCTTGCTTACTCTCTCTCTTTAAAACTCAGGTGATTTAACCCACTTTTAGAGAAATATCGCCAAGGCATTGAATTTACATTTGTTAAAACAAAAATTTTCTTAGCATTAAAGCACATGGAGGCCCTTTTCAATATAAAGAATCACACTTTGGTTGACCATTCTTTTCTTTAGATAATTATGTACATCGGCTTGTTGCAAGTAAAACAGATGGAAAAATAGTACAGTATGAATGTGAGGGAGATACTTGCCAGGAGGAGAAAATAGATGCCTTACAATTAGAGGTAAGATACTTTATCACTCAGTACCTATTTCTACTGCTTTTACTATTCTAACTTGAAAGGGTGTTTGAGATTTTAATTTTGCCATTTACCATGCATGTAAACTTTTTGAAAGTTCTATCATTACTGTAAATGATTATTAAAATATTTTTATTCTGTTTATCTTTTTTGAAAGTTTAACTTTCATTGTACCTTATTTTCAGTATGATGGTCCTAGTTGTCTCAAATTCAGAATTTAGGTTGTCCACCATAGCTGCAAGAAAACTGGAAGTTATGCTGGCATCACAGGAGCAATTAGAAAAACTGAACTTATTGGTCAGAATGAAGAAAACCCAATAGCATCTTTGCATGCCCAAGAAGCTTTTTCTTATATTTTGGGCTGCCATTTTATAAATTAGAGGCTAATATACTCAAAGCCATTTTTGGCTATTCATATACTTCAAGAAAAAACATAATTTTGCTAATTTACACAATCTGATTTTTCTCCATAACAGTAAATCCCATCTACTATAAAAGTGATACAGTATAAATTTTGTGTTAATGAAGGGGAGATTTAACACAAGTCCTGTTTTGTAAAAAATATTTTTAAATATGAATACCTTAACTCTGGGAGGAAATAGACAGTGGAAAATTTGATCGTCTCAAGACTTAAAGGTCTGATAGTTCCGAAAAATGGCCTAAAATAAGTCTGATGTTGTTATCGTTAATACATTATTGTATTGATGTGAAAAATAGCAAACTCTTCACATTATTTCTAGAATGAATAACTCCCTGTATTAATTTTAAGTATATACTTGAATTTTTAAAAAAATTCAACAATTGTCTGTTGAATGCTACTAACTGTATTAGTTTCCTAGAGCTACCATAAGAAGGTACCACATATTGGATGACTTAAAACAACAGCAATTCATTCTATCACAATTCTGTGGGACAGAAGTCCCAAACTCAAGGTGTTAGCAGAGCCACAGTTCCTCCTAAACCTCTGGAGGAGGAGTCTTACTTACCTCTTCCAGGTCCTGGTGGCCCCACGTGTTCCTTGGCTATGGCAGCACAACTCTAATTTCTGCTTTTGTCTTCACATGACCATTTTCCCTCTGTATCTGGGTCTGTGTGTCCAAATTTCCACCTTAGAAGGACACCAGTCACATTTAATTTAGTGCACTGTAATCCACTGTGATTTCATCTTAACTAATTACAGCTGCAAAGACCCTCTATCCAGCTAAGATCACATTCACAGATACTGGGAGTTAGGACTTAAACATATCTTTAGGGGACACTGTTCAACCCACAACAGCTGCTGTCTGTCAGCCACTGTTCCCCATGCTGCGGACACAGCACTGAACAAACCTGGTGAAATCCCTGCCCACATGGAGTATACATCCAGTGCACACATGTTCTCCCAATTGTCCTCTCTCTATTGCACTTTTAGTGTCTTCTCTAGCCTACAAACATGTTCAGATTGCTCTTTTTCTTTTTTTGAAAGAGGCACCAGGCATTGAACCCAGGACCTTGTAGGTGGGATGCAGGCGCTCAACCACTGAGGAGCTACATCCACTCCCTTCAGATCTCTTTTAGTCTTCCAGAATGGTCTTTCCAAAATGCACATGTGATCTTGCCACTCCCTTAGCCTTTGATTCCCCTTAGCCCACATTTCTCAATATAAAGTCTCTGCAATTTGGTTCCAGCTTATCTCCCTAGTCTTCTCATTCGATACCTTACCCATCAGCCTCACTTGTTGATCTCTGAAGAGATCCTGAATATTCACAGGTCATGTCTTGGTCCAGCAATTCTTTCTGGAGTCATATCTTTCTTTTTTATCTGCCCCCCCTCCTATCTGTCAAGAGCCCTCTCAAATCTCACCTCCCAGAAGTCCTACCACACCCCACTATCATAAGTCATCTGTCCCTTCCTTGTAGTTACACAGCACTGTTATTCAGTCAGTCAGCAAACATTTCTTGACATCCAGCATGTGCTAGAATGAGATATAATCCTCACTTTCAAGGAGGACACAGCCTGATCAAGGAGGCAGACTGTCAACCAGTGATTACATGCTCGGATCGTAGTGCTATTAATGACAGGCAGAGGACTGAGGGAGGTAAGAAGTGACACTTAGCCCAAGGGTTGAGAGGAACAGGGACAGCTTCCTGGAGTGGCTTAGCCAGATGAGTTGACTGATTTGTGTTAACAATTATAACCATTGTGTTTCTTTGTAAAGTCTGCTTGAACAGAACATGTTTTTTAATGTGCATTTCTCCATTTCTCCCCACAAGATCATAAGCCCCAGGAAAATAGGAGTGTAATTATCATCTCTGTGTTCTCCCTGGCCCAATGTTTGTTGAGAATTGGACCAAGGTATAATACATATCCTGATGATGAGTATTATTCTTTCTTTTCGATAGATTATTAAAAATCAGGTTTTAGTTGAATTTTAGAGGCTGACAACAGTGTTGTTTTGGTGTTTATTCTTTATGTTTTTAGTATTCATATTTACTAACAAGCCAGCTGGAATCCCAACGAATCTACTGGGAAAACAAGATAGTTCGGATAGAGAAGGACACAGCGGAGGAAGTAAGTCTCTTTCTTTGGTTTGGTGTTGGTGCTGAAGTGCCACGTGGCTGGGCAGTCTGATGTGGAGAATGCAGGAAGCAGAGTGCAGGGGAAAGGAATCCTAGACACTTCCATTCTTGGTCTGATATTCAGGTCAAGAACTGTTTGCCTCAAAAAAAAAAAAAAAAAAAAAAAAAACACCTCTGATTTTTGGGTTGGGTTTGTGTATTTGTTTATTTTTCAACCACAGTCAGGTTTTTAGTGCCTTGTACAATTTCATTAAAAAAAAAAAAAAAAAAAAAAAAAAATAGAAGTCCTGTATGAGGGTTTGTATTTTGAGTGAGCTGTTGGTTTGTCAACTAGGGAACAGCTGCTTTTAGGAACTCAACGTGGGCTGCTAAGGCAACAAGATGATGCTGAGCCATTCTAAATTGTAAAAAAATAAAGTTGGGCAGAAATAACTAAAGTTTCAGCAGACATCTTTGTGCCTTAACAAAATAATCCTTATATGCTGTTCATTCCTCCAGTGTATGAAAGAGAAAAGTGCTTTGACTTTGGTAGAAGCCCAGGTGGAAGGCCCAGAGCTCTAGCTGCTTGTTATTCCCCCTTGTCCCCAACATACCAAGGAACCTTTAGGATTTCAAAGAAGATAGTTTGAAAACCAGTGAGCTAGAAAATCCTCTTAAGAGTTTGTGTATAACTGGGGTTCTAAGGACCATTCTCAGGACTTGGAGGCAGTGTCTAATTCAGTATTAAATATTAAATGAAAAATAAGAGCTTTTTAAAACTTAAAATGATTAATTTAGTGATATTTGAGTCTTCGGGTAGGAACTACCACTCTGATAGCCAGGGTGACCTGGAGCTCAGCAGGCAGGGCCTAGGCTTTCACTTTAAGTCAGGCCTATAAATCATAGTCTCTGGATATCTGGGCATCTTGTGCCTATAAATGAGAAATCACTTTTAAAAATAAATGCTTGGGAAATGGATGTGGCTCAAGAAGTTCGGCGTCTGTCTACCATATGGAGGGACCAGGGTTCGATCCCCGGGACCTCCCGGTAAAAAAAAAAAAAAATGCTTAATATATGCTTTAAAATTATCTTTAGTTAAAAGTTCTTGATGAAATTCTTACAAGAACCTTCCCAGCAAAGGATATGCTTTCCCACAGGTGCTCAAGTCCACTTGATTTACTAGTCTGAATAATGCTTGACCAGAGTACAAGTGGGGAAGAACATGCCTTCCAGCTGTGCCCAGTGGAGCCCGAGCACAGGTTGCTGCCACGTGATGGCGGGTTTTGGACTCGCAGGGCAGGAGCATCAGCCTCTCCACTGCTGCGTTACAGTGGCTTTTTCTATGGGGCACAGCAGCTTGATCACCTACAGGGGTTTCATGCAGACCCTTGAGAGCCAAACTCAGGATTCTCTCTGCCCTCTGAGATACCCCAGGATTAACTGCAATCCCTAAGACAAGCCAATGAAAAGCAGGGAAGCAAAAAAACTGGAAAAAGCCTATTTACTTTTAGGTAGGGATTAGGTGGAGGCAAGCTCTAGGTAATTGAAAGGATGTTTTTATTTTCTAATAACAAATGTTGTTTATCCACAAATTAATGGATTATGCAAACCTTTTGTTCTTGCCCCATCCTCCATTTGGCCAGTTCTCTGTCCTTTAGCACCTCCTGCAGTAGAGCATGTGCAGGGAGGAGCACTCACCTTCTGTAGCCTGACCCTGACAAAGATTCTTGTTTGTGGGTGTCGTTGGGGGAGGGGGAATAGATGAAGATTGGACTTCATTGTGGATTTCAATTATAATACTATTCTTGCCCCATAATGCCTTAGGTAGTGCCTTTATTATGCGATGTGAGCAGAGACTTGTTCTTAGATAATGAGGCTTATACTCACTTGAAGGTTCTTAGTATTCATGAGGCGATGTACAAAGAAGACATAGTAGGGAAGCGGCCGTGGCTCAATTGGTTGGGCTCCCGTTTACCATATGGGAGGCCCTGGGTTCGATTCCCGAGACCTCCTGGTGAAGGTAGGCCGGCCCGTGTGGTGAGCTGGTGCAGCAAGATGACGCAACAAAGGGAGACAAGCAGACCCAGAAAAAAAAAAATGCCAAAAGCAAATGGACAAAGTGAGCACAAGCAGCAAGGGGAGAAAAATAAAAATAAAATCTTTGGAAAAAAAAAAGACATAAGTAGGCAGTCAGTACAAGTGACTTCCCCCAAGGTAACACTTCTCTTTGGACCTCTAGTTCCATTGTAAATCAGTATTTTTCCAACTCTGAATTGTGAAATGAGTTTGATCGGTCTCGCCTGCCATTTTTATTAATTAAATAGGGTAGATGTAAAAAAAAAAAAAAATCAGTGTATCACATGTAATATTGTTTCGTGAAACTTGTTTTAATTATATATGTATATAATTTAATTATTTTAACATATATTTATATATATATACACACACAAGCATAACACATATATACACTTATGTATGTATATGTATGTGTACTGGGTATTTCTTACAGTGAGCTAATAGTCAGAAATGTTTTAAAAATTACTAATTTAAACCATGGTAACGTGTCTATAGCAGTATTAAAAATCGTTTTAGGGTTACTTTGTGTTTTTCATCCTGATAAAAATGTGTTTGGCTTATGTTTCTTTACTGATCAAATCATATACAATTTGTTTTCTTTTGATAGTAATTTCTGCCCTTCCCTACAAAATCAGAAGACAGTTCAGGAGAAAATGACAAAATGATCTACTCTTATTTTTAAATCAATATTAAAAAAAAAAAAAAGCCAAACCAGAATAAGTGTAATTTTGGGGGCGGATGTGGCTCAAATGATTGGGCGTCCGTCTCCCATATGGAGAGACCTCGGTTCGATCCCTGGGACCTCCTGGTAAAATTAAAAAAAAAAAAAAAAAAAAGAATAAGTGTAATTTTGAAGCTATTTTTATGACAGAGGAACTTTTAGAAATCTCCCTTTAATTGCATATTCTTCTAACTTACAAAGTTGCCTATAAAGTTAATTTCTACAAAGCAATTATCTTTTTCTTTAAAAACTATCAGTGCTGTTTGGGAGCTGCTTATCCATGTGGAAAATGTTTATAAAGAAAGGGTTAAAAGTGTGTGACTCTTCCCCTGGCATGGATGTTACATTGCAACAAAAACACTATCACTGCTAAGTGATCTTGCCCGGTGGTGGTATCTCCTTTGCCGTAGAGCTTTGGCCTACAGGGTAGTGCAAAGGTTTAGAATTTGGTTTGTACCTAGAATTGTGTTCCAGTTCTGGATCTACAACACTAGTTGGGTGACCTGGGACATATTCCCTAACCTTTCTCTTTTAAAAAAAAAACTCAATTTCTATAAAAAGTTGACATACCTAAGTCATAGTGTTGTTTTGAGGAATAAATTGAGATATTGCTTATAAAACATCTGGCTGGTGCCTGGTCCATAGGATTTCAATGTCAGTCACTTTCACCTCCTAATATTATTGCCTCATGGTTCACCCAGACTCACTACCTCCCCTTCCCACCTAATCTTCTCTCCAGTATCCTTAGACCAGGGGAGCTGGGGCATTTCCCAAGACCACAGATCTTGGTACCCCTTCAACCTGAGTAAATGCAGTGTCTACCTAGCTAGACCAGGATTGCTGCCATCTGACACATAATACACTAAAGTCTAAAAAATGCCTTAAGTCTAAGACTATACTATGAATTAGTTGTATATAGATTGTCTTTGTAAATAAACTCAATAAAACAAGGACTGCTTATATTCCATATGGCTTTGTGGAACATGATAAAAGTAATAGCACATAGGAGAAAAATAAACAACTCAAACCGGCTCTCACAAGTCTCTTAGATTACCAGTGGATAATAACTTTTGGAATGTAATCTCTGGAGAAAAAAAGCAATGGCTTTTAAACCATTAAGTTAAGAATGGGAGACTTTGGTTGGACCTCTGACAAGCCATCTCCTGCTCTAGTGCCTGAAGTCTTTCTTTACTTTCCAGCAGTTTTGCTTGACATTCAACAACTCTTGATTCCTTGTTCATCCTGCAATAGAGAAGTAGTAAGAAAAACAGGATTTCTCAAACTTTTTATTCCTATTTCAGAAATTCTTTCAAATGATTGTCTCATCTTTTCTAAGTTTGGTTTCTCAAAGTTACAAACAGATACTTGAAAAATATAAAAATAGCCTCAGAGATCCTAGAAGTATGCCTATGTGAAATGCATCTGATTTCTTCTTTGTTTTCTTAGATTAATAACATGAAGACCAAATTTAAAGAAACAATTGAGAAATGTGATAATCTGGAGCACAGACTAAATGATCTCCTTAAAGAAAAACAGTCTGTGGAAAGAAAGTAGGTATAATTAGTCAATTCTTTAATTTAGCTATTCCATTGTACAGTTTCTATAAACAGATAATTTCTTTCATTCCTATAGAAGCACCCTCATTTTCACCAAGTTTTCAGGGGGGGGTCTCCCTAAACATGGAGCAAACTTATTGGGACTTCCTGTTTTTTAAAAATGTGGTGTTGTGTGCTAGGTGGATGCCATGTGGAATGCAGTTCCCTCTCCTCCGACATCTATGTGCTTATGGGTGTGTTCAAATACCTTCCATTTTTGCCGGTAGAAAGCAGTCCCTTGAGCCCAGAGCCTGCAGCTCCTCTCAGCCATGGTGGCTGAGTATTGGCAGTTATAAAAGAGACTGCATCTAAACTGGAGATGTCGTATACTCTGGCCTTATGTAGGATTAAAGGACATAGATGTTGGGAAGCGGCTGTGGCTCAATCAGTGGGGCTCCCGTTTACCATATGGGAGGCCCCGGGTTCGGTTCCCGGGGCCTCCTGGTGAAGGCAAGCCCGCCCGCACGGCGTGGTTAGCTGACCCAGCGAGCACAAGCAGCAAGGGGGGGATAAATGAATGAATAAATAAAATCTTTAAAAAAAAAAGGACATAGATGTTGAATATGGGGCAGAGCACTCGTTCATGGCATGGCAAGAACAAACCCTATTGGGAAGATAGTTGCCACTGATTGAAATTACCATTCTGGTTTATGTTTACCCACAAAGATAATTGGATTTTTACCTCCATACAAATGGACTTTAAAAATGAATTTAAATGGCATAATTTTTCGGTAAAAAGTCTTTTTAAAAAAAAAAAAAAAAAAAAAAAAAAAACTTTTTTTTTTTTTTTTTTTAATAAATTTAGATTTAAAGTTGCAAAGAGCTCCCATATACCATTCATCCAATTTCCCCTATTGCTAAATGTTTTTTTAAAGAACTTGGAAAAACAGTACTACAACATTAATAGAAATAAAAATTAAAAATACTCTTATACTTTCAGCATTCTAACAAATTAAAGAGTCTGTTAAAGAGTTAAAGTTAAAACTGAAAACTATGTTAAAGAGTTAAAGTTAAAACTGAAAGTTCTCTTTCGCCCCTCAGATCGTGTTATCCAGAGTTTAGCCGTTATTAACATTATTATATTCTGCTTACATAAACATCTCACAGACATAATCTTTTTTCCTACAATTAAAGTTTTTTTTTTTAAAATGGCGTTATTTTTTGTTAAAGTATTTTACACATGAAAAACTATTTCCTTAAAGATTGTTTTATATTGGCACATATAGATCTATCCTGATCATTATAATAGCTGCATAGTATTCCATTGTGTGGATGTACCATAATAATTTTAACTAGTTCTTTGTCAATGGACATTTAGGTTGCCTCAGGTCTTATACTACTATAAATGATGTTGCAATGAGCATCTTTCTCCCTAGGTCTTTTTGCACAGCCTGAGTGTATCTGTTGTTTGGGATAGATTCCTAGAACTAGAATAGCTGTGTGAAAGAGCATGTGGATTTTCTCATTTTTATAGATATTGCCCATTTGACTTTCAAAGAGTCTTTACCAGTTCACAGTCCAGCGCTAATGTGTGGAAGTGCCTCTTTTCTCATGTCCAAGCTCTTTGGCATTCTGACAGATAAAAGTGGTATTTCAGATGGTGTTTTAGTTTGTAATTCTTTACTTAGAAGTAAGGTTGAACATCAAGAACAGGCGCTCCCTATTCTTGAATCCTCTTTGGTTAGAACAAGCTCCTTTCTTCTCTGGCAAATGTAGTGAGGTCAGAGTACTTGACTCTCCAAGAATGTCACTTTTACTCATAACTTATCATAGCTATCATTTCTAAGGGAACTCTTTAACCACTGACTATAAAACAGAGAAGCAGTAGAAGCTTTACTATGAATCACAATAATTTCTGCTACTGGAAAATTTGATTCTTTAAAAAACAAAAAATTGTCTTGAAGCTATGCTCGAGTTTACTAGAGCAAAATTCCTTCTTTGTGTAGCTGATTGTAATGGCAGCAAAGCAGCCTCCCTCACCATAGGAGGGAGGAGTCTGCCCTAAATGGATTCTGAGGTCATGGCTCATCTGTTAAATCCCAGAGCAGAAAGTGGACTGTGTCAGCAAATGAAAGACATGCTTTTGTCTTCCTTTGTTTTGCAAAAGGTGCACTCAGCTAAACACGAAAGTGGCCAAACTTACCACAGAGCTTAAAGAGGAGCAGGAAATGAACAAATGTTTGCGAGCCAACCAAGTCCTCCTACAGAATAAGCTGAAGGAGGAGGAGAGAGTGTTGAAGGAAACCTGTGACCAAAAAGATATGCAGATCACCGAAATCCAGGAGCAGCTGCGTGATGTCATGTTCTACCTGGAAACACAGCAGAAGATTAACCACCTGCCTGCTGAGACCCGGCAGGAAATTCAGGAGGGACAGATCAATATTGCCATGGCCTCAGCTGCGAGCCCCGCCTCTTCCGGAGGTAGTGGAAAGCTGCCCTCCAGGAAGGGCCGCAGCAAGAGGGGCAAGTGACCTTCAGAGAAACGGATGTCCCTGAGACTGTTTTCCCTGGCACCAAGGGGGTGTGCTGGGACCTACAGCTAAATGTGAGGGCGCACTCTAAATAAGTACATCAAGTAAGGATTGACCCACAGTTGTTTGGATCTTTTATTTCCTAGTGTGTGATTTAATGAACGTAGAGGGATGATGACTAGAAGAGCTGATGGAAATGGGCAGTTTTTAAAAGGTGGCTGCTTTTTCAACTGTAATAGTTCACTAACCTCAAACATTCTAATGACCATTTTGCCTTCCTACCTGATAGATGCCCCAACTCTGCTGTGCATTTTTCTGTTGTATTTATTGAATTGGTATGTTTGACCCTTAGTTCTGGGGTCAGTTTAAGACATTACTTTTTTTTTTTTTTTTTGGTAACCCCAAAAATAATGTTACCTAGCATGAGAGCACCAAACCTCCCTGTGGTCATAGCAGCTGCTATAAAGAAAGCTTCCCATTGGCTGCTGAGAATTTATGAAAACTCCCTAGCATTAGTCTCATATCACTGTCATCCACCCCTTCCTCTGGGGGATCACAGAATTTGTTTGAATGTTATATGAAAAGAGGCTGGGCTTGCACCAGGCACTGGCTTGTCACCAGCAGCCATCTCTTCCTGCTCTAGGGCTAGCCAGGAAAAACAAATGACCCAAGGCAGAATAAGGTGACCTAGTATAGGAAAGATGTTGCTGTGGCCACTTTACTTTTGGTGATTCCACACCTTATTTTGAACTTCAAATAAGAAGGCTCAGATCTCAAAGTGGATTACCAACCATCTATCAAGAATAAAGGACAGACTTATCCACATGAAAATGTAGAGTGAGGCCTCTGACCAGCTGATAGTGTATTTTGCTGGGATCAGTGTTTTCTGAATGTTTACAGAAGATTGGGCTGCATGTTTGGGTGCGGTTAGAAGGAGCTTGGGCAGATTTTCAATTATGCTTTCAAGATATAGCCAAAGGATATTTCTAAATATGAAAATTAGAATTTAAACAGAGCCCCCTTTAAAACTGCCATGTAATGCTTGTGGCCCAACAGAGGGGCTCTGTACCATTATCAAATAATTTGTAATATGCAATAATTGAGCAAAATTAAAGTAAGGTCCGTGTTGGAATTTGGTTTCAAGGAAAAGAGATAAAGATATACTGTTAAATGATGGATTTTTTTTTCCTTCCTCATAATTAGCCAAAGTTTCCAAATTATCATATTTTGGAATTGGTTTTTAGCCTGAAATTAGACCTCATCTCCTTTGACCTAAATGTTTTAATATATCAACTGTATCATTAGTCACCGTCCATTTTTGTGGGATGTGCTGCAGCATTTCCTGAATAACCTAACATGTAACTTCGCAAAATGAATGTACTTACACATTCTCAGTTTTTACTGAGGGCAGGCCAACTCTGTAAGTCCACCTTGGACTCAGATACAGATATCTTAAAGCAAGATTGGGAATGTAAAGCGTAACCTAATTCTCTTTCCTATAGAGATTCTATTTTATTTAAAATCTATTTTTACACTAGTTAGAATCCTGCTTTTTTGGCCGAGTACTTGTCTTGCATCTCTGACCTTGCAGAAGCTGGGGTGGATTGTAGCATACTAATTAAGAGAATTAGAAGTGGTTTATAAAGCTTGCTGGCTCCTCATTTCTCTATGATCACCTCCATCAAAGCAGCCATGGCACCAGCTGGGAGAGCAGAGGTTTTTAGCACAGGTGGGATAAATGCTTTGAAAAACTGTGCCCAGAGGAATGAACAAATAGGCAAATGTTACCAAATTACTTGAAGATTAAAAAAAATAAATCCAGTAAAAAAATCTTATCAAGGTATGTAAAGACTGTTTTTTAAAACAGAGTCATGGGGAAGCGGCTGTGGCTCAATCAGTAGGGCTCCCGTTTACCATATGGGAGGCCCTGGGTTTGGTTCCCGGGGCCTCCTGGTGAAGGCAAGCCCGCCCGCACGGTGTGGTTAGCTGACCCAGTGAGCACAAGCAGCAAGGGGGGGATAAATGAATAAATAAATAAAATCTTTAAAAAAAAAAATAAATAAATAAATAAAACAGAGTCATGTGTTTTGAATTTGAGAAAATTACATAAGATAGGAGCTGTTAGTGTTTTGTTCAGGATGGAAATGAACCACTTAACATATCCATATGACTTTAAATGATGAAATTGCATTAAATTAAAATAACCAAACTTTGAAATTCTTCTGCCCGCCCCCCCCCCCCTGTGAAATTTGTGTCTCTCTGATTGACATTTGTTTGGGAGCATGTAGCTAATAATCAAAGAAAATGTCAACGGCCTGGATTTCAGAAGAAGTATAAAAATCAACCCCTCAGCAATACAGTGAGCAGCTAGATTATTCATCCTTCAGCCACTCCAACTTCTTAAATGAATAAAAAGGAGTTGAATAAAAAGTAGGGAAAATTACCTGAGTTTGGAGCTCAGGTAGGTGAAGATCCAATTGCTTCTGCAAACTAAAAACAATCAATTTATAAACCTGAGAGTTTTTCCCAGGTCCTACCAAGCTGGGGCTGTTGTAGTTTTGGAAACTCACAAATATGACTTCTTAGAATATATTGGCAAATATATTTTTAAATGCTTTCAAACTTACAGGACAGCTACAAAAATACTTTTTGTATTTTCCAACATACCCTCAACCACCAGATATCCAGATCCACCAATTTTAATATTTTGCAACATTTGCCTTTCTATGACTGCCTATCTATCAATCCATTTTCTCAACACTTGAGTGTAGGTTGTATACATCTTGCTGCTTTGAACACTTAATACTGCCATGTACATTTCTTAAGAACCTTATGTAGCCACTTTAAGTGCAGTTAGCAAGTTCAAGAAATTTAACATTTATATAAAGCTTATGATCTATATTCCCATTTTTCATATGTACCAATAATATCCTTTTGAGCCTTTTCTCCTCCCTTGCTAAATCCCATCCAGGGTCATGTATTATATTTCATTGCCATTGTCTCTTTAGTTGCTCTTTTTAAAAAAAAAAATTGTGGGAACATAGATAGAACATAAACTTTCCCATGTCTGCCTTTCCTAAGGATACTATTCAGTCTGATTAATCACATCCATAATATTGCAGTACCCTCACCCACCTTCCATTACTAAAACTTCCATCCCTAAAAAAAAACAAAACTCCCATCCCTCCAACAGAAACACTACACCCACTACACATCAACTCCCCATTCCCCCTGCCCCCACCTCTGGCAATCTGTATGCTAATTCCTGTCTCTATGAGCTTGCATATTTTCCAATATTTTCTTTGTAGTTACCTATGGGGCTTAAATTTAACATCCTAAATCTATAGCAATCTCGTTTGCTTTGATCCCAACTTAACTTCAGTAGTATATTCCTGTATCCCTCCATCCCCCCACCTTTGTGTAGTTCTTGTCACAAATTACATGTTCGTATATTGTGAGTTCAAAACCACTGATTTATCACTACATTTTAGGCATTTGCCCTTTAGATACTATAGGAAGTAAAAGATGGAGTTACAAAAATATATATATGTGGTTACCCTCACTAGAGATCTTTATTTCTACATGCAGCTTTGATCTGTCTATTGTCCTTCCCTTTCATCCTGCAGAACTCTTTTTTTTTGGGCCTCGATCAGAAGGACTTGGGCCCAGAACTCTCTTTAGCATCAATTGTAGGGCAGCTCCCTCAGCTTTTCTTTATCTGGAAATGTATTAATCTCCCCATCATTTTTTTTTTAACTTTATTTTGTACATTTAATAATTGAAAACATAAACAATTAAAAACTCAATTAAATTTCTCAATTAAATGCAATGGATACATGAAAAAAAATTTTTTTTAATCAAACAATATATTACACAATATATTTGGTTCATAGTAACGCATTCATACAGTATGTGTCCTGTGTCTGGCTTGCTTCACTCAACATAATGTCCTCCAGGTTCATCCATGTTGCCATATGCTTTATGACTTCATTTCTTCTTAGAGTTGCATAATATTCCATCGTGTGAATAGACCACAGTTTGTTTATCCATTCATCTGTTGATGGACACCTGGGTTGTTTCCAACTTTTGGCAACGGTGAATAATGTGGCTATGAACATCGGTGTGCAGATGTCTGTTCATGTCACTGCTCTCAGTTCTTCTGGGTATATTACCCAGTAGTGGTATTGACGGGTCACTTGGCAAGTCTATATTCAACTTCTTTAGGAACTGCCAAACAGACCTCCATAGTGGTTGTACCATCCTGCATTCCCACCAACAGTGAAGAAGTGTTCCTCTCTCTCCACATCCTCTCCAACACTTGTAGTTCTCTGTCTTTTTCATAGTGGCCATTCTGATAGGTGTGAAATGATATCTCAGTGTAGTTTTGATTTGCATTTCCCTAATCATGAGTGATGTTGAGCATTTCTTCATGTGTTTTTTGCCATTTGTATTTCTTCTTCGGAGAAATGTCTATTCAAGTCTTAGGCCCATTTTTTAATTGAGTCATTTGTCTTTTTATTGTTGAGTTGTAACATCTCTTTATATATCCTGGATATTAAACCCTTATCAGATATGTGATTTCCAAATATTTTTTCCCATTGAGTTGGCTGCCTTTTCACCCTTCTGACAAAGTCCTGTGAGGTGCAAAAGTATTGAATTTTGAGGAGGTCCCATTTATCTAATTTTTCTTTTGTTGCACGTGCTTTGGGTGTGAGGTCCAAGAAACCACCACCTACTACAAGGTCTTGAAGATGTTTCCCTACATTTTCTTCTAGTAGTTTTATGGTCCTGGCTTTTATATTTAGATCTTTGATCCATTTTGAGTTGATTCTTGTATAGGGGGTGAGATAGGGGTCCTCTTTCATTCTTTTGGTTATAGATATCCAGTTCTCCCAACACCATTTGTTGAAGAGACTGTTTTTTCCCATCAGCGTGGCCTTGGTAGGTTTGTCAAAAACCAGTTGACTGTATAGGTGAGGGTTTATTTCTGGATTCTCAATTCTATTCCACTGATCGATAGGTCTATCTTTATGCCAGTACCATGCTGTTTTGACCACTGTAGCTTTGTAATATGTTTCAAGGTCAGGCAGTGAAATTCCTCCCACATTGCTCTTCTTTTTTAGAATGCTTTTGGCTATTCTGGTGCCCTTACCCTTCCAGGTGAATTTGGTAATTGCCTTCTCTAATTCTGTAAAGTAAGCTGTTGGGATTTTGATTGGGATTGGTATTGCATTGAATCTATAAATCAGTTTGGGCAAGATTGACATCTTCACGATATTTATTCTTCCAATGCATGACATTCTTCCAATGTCTTTCCATTTGTTTAGGTCTTTTTAAATTTCTTTTAGCATTGTTTTGTAGTTTTCTGCATATAGGTCCTGTACTTCCTTGGTTAAATTAACTCCTAGGTATTTGAGTCTTTTTGTTGCTATTGCAAATGGAATTTTCTTCCTGATTTCCTCCTCAGATTGTTCAGTACTAGTGTACAAAAACATTACTGATTTTTGCATGTTGATCTTATATCCTGCCACTTTGCTGAACTCATTTATTAGTTCAAGTAGCTTTGTTGTGGATATTTCAGGATTTTCTAAATACAGGATCATGTCATCCGCAAACAGTGAGAGTTTTACTTCCTCTTTTCCTATTTGGACACCTTTAATTTTTTTGTCTTGTCTAATTGCCCTCGCTTGAACTTCTAGTACAATGTTGAATAACAGTGGTGGAGTCCTCAACAATTAGTCCAGGCTAGAAGAGAGGGAGGTTGTGAGGGTCGGATTTCTCCAGTCCTTCCTAGGCTCCCAGGGCAAACCACCGTGTGGAAGGGTCCGTGGGGCTCCGCAGCCCAAATTTCAAGTCAGAACCTGAGTCAGCCTAAGGCTGTGTCCCTCTCTCTCCCCTTTCTGGGAGTGGCAGATCCCTGAAGCCCCCTTTGTCTGTGGTCCCAGGCCCAGAGGCCCGAGAATTCTGAGGAGTGTCAGGGAGGGTGCCGGCAGCAGCAGAAGCTGCTACTTGCAACTCACGGTTCTGTTGTGGCGATTTCTCTCTTCTGTCCCTCTCTCCTCTGGGTGGTGTGCAGCCTTCACCTGCTGTCCTAAACCCTAGAAGATCTTTTTCGGGGCTGTTTCCACTTGTCCTCTAGCTATTTTTCTGGAGAAGAGATTCCCGTGTCTTACTAGTCTGCCATCTTCCCGGAAGTCATCCCCCATCACTTTTGAAAGACAGTTTTGCCAGATGCAGAATTCTTGGTTGGCAATTTTTGCTCTAAATATGTCATTCCACTGCCTTCTTGCCTCCTTGGTTTCTGATGAGAAATTAGCACTTAATCTTATTGAGACTCCTTTGTACATGACACATTGCTTTTCTCATGCAGCTTTCAGAATTCTCTTTATCTTTGGCATTTGACAGTTGGATTGTGTGTCACAGTGTTGGTCTATTTGAGTTTATCCAGTTTGGAGTTTGTTGAGCATCTTGGATGCATATGTTCATGCCTTTCATTAAATTTTGGAAGTTTTCAGCTACTGTTTCTTTGAATATTCTCTCTGCCTCTTTCTCTCTTCTCCTTTGGGACTCCCACAATGTTAGTTTAGTCAGGTGCCTAATTTCTTTATCTTTTGTAGGGATTTAGTGGTGGGAGGCTATGTATTACTGCTGCTCTTTGATTCTTGGCTCGACCTGGATCATTACTTGCTCAAAACTGGATTCTGGACCCAGTAATTGGTTGCAGACCTGCTTCCTGGGGCCTTGGGGAGGAAGCTGTAAAGGCCAGGAAAAGCCTCTCTTACTTACTAATTTTCTCACATGCACTTCCTTGGTCTGCCAGCAGATGGAGCTCTTTGGCAGCCCTCACAGTTCAGTGCCTGGTTGGAGTGTGTTGCAACTCAGACCAGATCAATGTGATAGGGCTTCCTGCCTGGAGACTGGGAGCCTTGTAATTCAAACTTTCTCTGAGACAGTTCTCCAGTCTTCTCTGGCAGGCCCCTCCCTTTTCACCCCGAATTAGAAAATATTTCCACTCCCCTCTACATCCTCAACGATCAGTCTCTATTAATAGAGAAGGAGATTGGGAGGGTCGTATATCTTCAGTCCCTTGCCTGCTCCCAAGGCAATGGCATGGCCTCACCTGGCCTGGAAGGGCTGGTGGGCACAGCAGACCAAATTTGTGGGTCAAAAGCTGAGTCAGCCTTAGGCTGTGTCCCTCTCTCTCCCCTTTCGTGGGGTGGTGGATTCCTGGAGCCCCCTTTGTAGCCACAGGCTCAGAGGCCTGAGTATTCTAAAGTGATTTTGTGGGGGGGAGGGTGCCGGCAGCAGCAGCCTCTGGTTTCAACTCAGTTCTGTTGTCTACTCTTTTGTCCCTCTCTCCTCTGGGCGGTGTCCAGGCCTTCACCTGGTGTCCTAAACCCTAGAAGATCTTTTTCCAGACTGTTTCAGCCTGACCTCCAGCTTTTTTTCTGAAGAAGAGAGACCCATGTCTTTCTGCGCAATGTATATATTGGTGCACTTGATGGTGTCCCAGGTTCCTCAGGCTTTGCTCACTTTTCTTCATTCTTTCCTCTTTCTGCTCGTCAGACAGAATGGAATATTCTGTTGTCTTATCTTAATGTCATCTGATGCTTTCTTCTGCCAGGTCCCCAGTCTGCTGTGTTGGGTAATATAAAACACTGAACCAACTATTCCCTTCTGCTTGCTTCTACAGTAAAGTTGTCTACATCAAAAGGGGTAAGAAACGAATTTAAACAGTCAGCCAGTAGAGTGGAGAATTTGGCAAATCACGAGTGAACAACCTTTTCTTATCACTTGGAAACCCCTCTTCTAGGGAAGTCAGGATACACAAGCTACAAATACTACCTATAAGATAGGGCTGTTGTACACAATGCCACTTTGCTTGTGTTGGTGGCATATTTTGGCTGGAGTACTGGAGTCCATGGGCTTTATCTAAAGAGGGAATGTCATTCTTACAATATTTGCATAAGCCAATTAGTTTTGCCAGGATAAAGCTGAATTAACTGCTTCACCGTGATTCTGCTGCATAGACTCTCAGACAAAGAAGGGAAATTTTCCTATTGATAAAAGGGTCCTATGAGTTTCTTAAGAAATGGTTCTGCTCCTTAAATGGCATCAGGGTACATCTAAACTACCCAAAGACCCAGCAACCACCTTTGGTGAGTTTAGGAAGCCACTAAATATTCTTTGGCAGGCCTCTTCTGCTGGCCAGTCCTTTTCATTCTTGCCTGTGGAAATTGTTGAAATGGGATTCCTAGACTATCCACAGAGTGGCTACATCAACTCGATGTAGTTTACAGTCGAAAGTTGTAAAAGGCAGAAAAAAGTGATGTAATGGGGAGAAAAGACTTTCCCTTCATGAACCTCTTGTTTTAACCAAGAGCCATGGCCAAATGTCTTCTTCCCCTCTGCAAACTGAAGTGGAATTTTTCCCCAAAAACAATCTATTGCAATCTGCCTGGAGCAAATGAACATTCCTTGCATTTGTGCATTAAGGAACTCCAGAGGAAGTTATATAAGCCTTCATTTTGTATTTTTTGGTGGGTTGTAGGCAGGAGAAGGAAGGCTTCTTTGTACTGATTATGGTCATAATTGACCCATTAATACCCTTTCTATCCCCACTTTTCCTTACACTCCTGAAACTTGTTCCCTGACAATAGGTTCTATCAGACATTGATTTTAATGTTCTTGTGGTAACCTATATACAAAATTAAATTCCCCATTTCAACCCCTTTCAAGTATACAATTCAGTGGTGTTAATTACATTTTTGATGTTAGGCTATCATCACCACTATCCATTACCAAAACTTCCATCACCCCAAACAGAAACTCCGTACCCATTAAGTGTTAACTCCCCATTTCCAACCCCTACCCCTGTCCTTGGGACCCTGTCTAATTTCTGACTATGAATTTGCATATTCTAATTATTTCACATAAGTAAGATTATATAACATTTGCCCTTTTATTTCTGGTTCATTTGATTTACCATATTTTCAAGGTTTATCCATGTTGTAGCATGTATTAGAACTTCATTCGTTTATACAACTGAATAATATTCCATTGTATGGAGATACCACGTTTTGTTTATCCATTTGTCAGTCCATGGACACTTACTTGAGTTGCTTCTGCCTTTTGGCTATTGTAAGTAATGCTGTTCTGAACATCTGTTTGCAGATACTAATTTTGAAAACTGTGATTCCAGAAGCCAAAACTATTACAGAATCAGTTAAGTAAAATTTTCATGAATTTTGAGTAGTCTCCCACCATAATTCTGTAAACTTAGGAAAGCTTGAAAGGAGCTCTGCAGTTGGTCCTTAATCTGAATCTTGCATTGTTGCTGCATCAGAGAAGTCAGGGAAGAGATGAACAATCTGTCATTTTATACAAAATGATAATGATCTTTGGGGCCTAATGTTGAATTGCTTTAGGTCAGAAACCTCACAGGAATCATTTGGGAAATGTGGTTTTGGTACTTGGCAGAGAGCTGCACTGGTGCAAATAACATTTATTTTACTTTATGTATGTATGTATGTGTGTATTTCTTAAGGTACCAGGGTTTGGGATTGAACCTGGGACCTTGTATGTGGGTAGCCAACACTCAACCACTGAGCCACACCAGCTCCTCCAAGTTGGTTTTTTGTTCGTTTGTTTTTAGCAGGTGCCGGGGATGAAAGCCGGGACCTCATACATGGGAAGCAAGCACTCCACCACTTGAGCTACATCCGCTTCCCAGATAACATTTATTACTCAGTGAATGAAAGCAGCTTTGCTTATTTTCAGACTCCCCTGACCGGAGTCTCCATTTAGATCCATTCCCGAGATTGCCTCTAGAAGTAAATGCAGACAACTTTGTCCAAGGCAGGAGTTCAAAGAATGAAGTTGTAACCAAGGGTTAAGAAGTAACAAATAGTTATGCTAACAAAATCATTATATAGATGCCTTTATAGCATAAAATAGCAAAAGTTTAATATCTGAAATTACTGAAGCTGGCTAGAGGGGTCCTACCCCTGTTTGTGGATTAGGCTCACCCTTGCATATGCTTACTATTGGGATGGTAACCATTGCACCCTCCTGCTTAATATCCACATATGGAACACCTTGTGACTGACCTCTGCTCTGTACTTTCCTATCTCAGAACCTTGATCTCTGAAATAACTGTAACTTTGTGACCGCCCCCCTGCCCTGTTTGGGGCCCACCCCCATCTGTCTTGTTCAGCCCCTTAATGTTTATTAATGAAGGAACCTCTGTCCCAATTATTCATTAGCACCCCAGTGTTATAAAATATTAGAATTTCTGCAGATCAGGGAGGCAGTTTTGGGCCATGAGGCCACTGTGCTTGCACAACCAGTAAACTCTCTCTTTGAAGCCCCAGTGTCTCAGAAATTGGCCTTAAACACACATTGGGGAAAAGAACTCACTTTTTCTGGGTATCAAAATCACCGGCTCAGTCCTGGAACATGAAGGTTTACAATACCCAGGATAAATCCACCCTAGTAAAATACAACCAACAATGGAATTCTTTTCAAAAGATAAACCTGTAAAACTGAGCATAAATGTCGAATCAGAAAAACAGTGCCAAGTAGGCTTCAGTGGAGTTAACTGCTGACTTTTGCCTCAAAGGAGTAGCAGGTCCCAGGCCAAATCCCGTATATTTGTATCCTCATTTTAAAAGGAAAAGACCACTGAGACTCTTCGGATCCATTTGTGATTCTAAATTCCCAATTCCTTGGTTATGGTCCTATAGGAATAAAGTTCAAACCTTCCCTGGAAGAACTGGGAGAAGTCAAATCCCATTAAAAGAATGAGGTGTTTCCACAACTTGAGAAACTTGCTTCTATCACTTTACATTATTAATATAAAGCTTAGCACCAAAAGACTTCAGTGCTAACTGAAAAGAACATCTAAATTCTGGAGAGGAACAGAGCACAGAGAAAGACCTAGAAGTTAAGAAGAGTAAACGGAAAATTTTAGGAGGAAAAAGGAGAAATACTCCAAAGAAGAGCAACCAAATTGTGACATCACACACAGCCAGAGGGTCTTCCAACACAGTTTCCAGAAATTATCTTTTGTCGGGAAGCGGCTGTGGCTCTATCGGTGGGGCTCCCGTTTACCATATGGGAGGCCCCGGGTTCGGTGCCCGGGGCCTCCTGGTGAAGGCAAGCCCGCCCGCACGGCGTGGTTGGCTGACCCAGCGAGCACAAGCAGCAAGGGGGTGATAAATGAATAAATAAATAAAATCTTTAAAAAAAAAAAAAAAAATTATCTTTTGAGAAAGACTCGGCCTGAGCTGTAGCTTTGCCCATTCACATATTCTAACTGATTAGTTTATGTTCACACGGAAGCATTGAGCTCAAAATGCTTTGCAAAAAGTACAGCAATAGAAAAGCCACGTCACAACTCCCTCTCTCCCCCACACCCCACACCTGCCCTTGGGGAAGAAATTAAAATCCTCTTTTCAAAACGCATGCCTCTGTAAAACAGCTTCACTGCATTTGTTTCCATGCTGCAGAAAATCAACACCAACTGGCTTTGATCCCAAACAGGGCCAACTGCAGGACGCCAGGATTCTGCAGCCAGGAAGAATGCAGAGGCCTGCTCCATCCACCCTCCCCCCAGCACATTCAACTTTAATTACACGGGAACATGCCTGGGCCAGGGGCTGCTGGCAGAACTCTCCTGGCCCCAACGGGGGAGGCCCCAGTCTGTAGTCCATACAGTCCTTCTGCCAATTCTACACTTTCTCTGGCGAGATTCCTGGCTCTACTAGGGCAGAGTAACGCGAAAGCCCACTTCTGTCCTTTTCTTCCCACGTGCCGGGTTCTCTTCTCCCTGCTGCTGCTTTGCCCCTCATAGCTGTAAGCAAAATATGCCACTGCTTTCAGAGACAGAATAATCCCGAAAAAGATAACCCAAACCAGGCCCCTCGTCTTTTCTCAGTTAGCGGGTTTATGGCCCAAAGGAGAGAGCTTTTTTGTGAACTCTTAAAAAACAGTTTACTTTTCACCTTCTGAGAAAACATTCTTGTGGAAAAGGAGGTAAGTGAGTCTAAATGACCCCTATTGGATTACTGTTAGCTTGTGTGAACTCTAGTGGACTAGGAAAAACCTACAAGGACCACTCTGTAAGAAACGTCTTTCCCAGCACTGTTGATCCCAGCATTAGGCAATCCAAAGGGTCAGACACAAAATATTTGTTTTATCTGGTAGCACTGGAGCTGCTAGTGTATCTTGCACTAGCTGAGAATTAGAAACGGAAGGGTGTCCTGCCCAGCTCTTTTGAACAGCTTGATTCCAAGGCTAGCTGACAAGGACTCTCCTACTTAGTGAACCGCAGACACTGTGCTAAGCGCTCTCCAT
The DNA here is from genome assembly GCA_026826555.1 of Tolypeutes matacus. Classification (NCBI taxonomy): domain Eukaryota; kingdom Metazoa; phylum Chordata; class Mammalia; order Cingulata; family Chlamyphoridae; genus Tolypeutes; species Tolypeutes matacus. The sequence goes on along the minus strand of JAKSZT010054518.1, from coordinate 8,674,944 downwards.
GTATTATGTCATTTAATCCTCACCACCCCTCTGAGAGGTGGGTATGGTTATCCCATTTTACAAGTCAGGGAACCAAGGCCCAGCAAAGGACAGGACCTGCCGACGTCACATGGCTGCTAAGTGACAAAGGCAGTCTCAGTACTCAGTACTTCTGGGTACTTCACCACTCTGCTCTCTCCTGCCTCTCCTGAACATGGAACTGGGAAATGTAGAGGACACGGCTCCACTTCCAATTTTGTTGTTGCTTTGGGAAAGGAGAGTACCGAGTGAAGGCCACTCTTGTGTGTGAAAAGCCGGCCCTGCACATCCACCCTCGGCAAGCCTTCCCCTCTTCTCAGTCGCCTTCCAACTTCTCCTTTCTCTTCTCTTCCACTTCAGCTGGGTCCCACCCGGAGATGATAAAGGGGAAGGAGGAAGAAAACAATCCCATACCTTTGCCCACTCCGCCCAATGGCAGGCTTTGGGAAATCATTTCTGTTGCCTGCATTGGCCCCTTCACACTGGGAGTTGGGAGCCAGTCTTGACCAACCCCTTAAGCAGACCTCTCAATCCTTTTACAGAGCTTCACAGATGCCGAGGTGCTTTCCCAGCTTGAGATCTTTAACTTCTGGAGAAAACTATCCAGGCTCAAAGGGGTCCTGGTTGGAGAGTGGAAGCTCAGCCACTGCCCCCAGAGGCACTGTCGAATGGACCCTTGTGGGTTGAATTATGCCCACTCAAAAGGTATTCAAGTCCTGACCAGTGAATGTCACCGGTACCCCTGAATGTCACCTTATTTGGAAATGGGGTGTTTGCAGATAAAATTGGTTAAGATGAAGTCATTGTGTATTAGGGTGGACCCTAAATCCCACTGGTGTCCTCATAAGAGTAGAGAAATTTGGATGCAGACAGAGAAAAGATAGCTATGTGAAGATGGGTGTGCTGGAGCTACAAGCCAAGGAATGCCAAGGACTGCTGGAAGCCACCAGATGCCAGGAGAGAGGCGTGGAACAGACTCTTCCCTGGAAACTTGGAGGGAGCACGGCCCTGCCAACACCTTGATTTCAGACTTCAGCCTCCAGAGCTGCAAGGCTACATTTCTATTGTTTTAACCCACCCAGTTGGTGGGACTGTGTCACTGCAGCCCTAGGAAACTAACACAAGGGCATAAACAGGCTAACTGGAAACAGGTTCTGGAGGGAACCTCTCCATTTGAGGCTTCAATGTATTATGGAATAAAGAGATGAGAGAAAGCCAGGAACAAATCCTTATAAACTGCAGGGGAATATTATGAAGCAGTGGTAATTGTTAATTTGGCAGGTGTAAATTGGTAGTGTCTGTATGCAAGTATGTTCCAAGAGCCTTTTCTTTTTCTTTCTGTTTTCATAACAAGTCAAATTGAATTCTACGACATAGATTCAAATACCTCTTTTTTTTTTTTTTTTTTTTTTTTAAGGTACCAGTGCCGGGGATTGAACCCGGGACCTCATATGTGGAAAGCCAGTGCTCAACCACTGGGCCACATCAGATACCTACCTCTTTTTGTATTAACTCACATCTCCACTTCTGTTTATCCTTTAAGTATATATTCTACATGCTTTCAAACAATAGCAGGAGTGGATGTGGCTCAAACAGTTGAGTGCCTGCTTCTCACATGGGAGGTCCCAGGTTCAGTTTCTAGAGCTTCCTAAAAACAAAACAAACAAACAAAAAGCAAAAAAATGAAAACACCAACTCAGGGGAGCCAATGTGACTCAGTGGTTGCACGCCACCTTCCCACATACGAGGTCCTGGGTTCAATCCCTGGCCCCCCATAGCTAAAAAAAAAAAAAGACATTTTTCTTTTAAAATACAAAAGTATATTGTTGGCATGTTTTGATGAGTTTTGACAATTGTATACATTTGTGTAATCACCACCCAAATCAAGACATAGAACATCTCCATCTCCCCAGAAAAATAGAATGTCCTATTTTATTTATTTTGTTTTTTTAGGAGGTGCTAGGGATTGAACCTAGGACCACATGAATGGGAAGCAGGCACTCAACCACTGAGCTATACCTGCTCCCCAAAATGTTCTATTTTTTTTTTTTTTTTTTAGGAAAGGCAGTAATCCAAGTTTTTCTTTTTTTTTTTTTAAACAGTAGATGATGTGGGTCTTTTATCCATAAGTTCCATTACATCAAAAGAACAAAGTGGGTTTACCATTTCCCTCAAGATAATTCAGCATTATCAGTTTTTAAAGAAACACAAATCCCTTAAAAACAAAAAAAAATATGGAATGCTTCACAAATTTGCTTGTCATCCTTGCGCAGGGGCCCTGCTAATCTTCTCTGTATTGTTCCAATTTTAGTATATGTGCTGCCGAAGTGAGCACCAAAATATTCTATTTTAAAAAAGAAAAATATAGAGAAGAAAATTAAAATCACCCTTATTGCACTGGAAGAAATCATTCTTACTTCAGTGTATTTCTTCCAGTATTTTCTTTCTTTTTTTAAAAAAAGATTTATTTATTTCTCCACCCTCTTGTTTGCACTTACTATCTATTCTCTGTGTCTGTTCATTGTGTGCTCTCTGTTTCTTGCTCATCTTCTTTAGGAGGCACTGGGAACAGAATCCAGGACCTCCCATGTGGTAGGCGGGTCCCCAATTGCTTGAGCCACATCTGCTTCCCTCTTCCAGTATTTTCTTTTCTTTCTTTCTTTTTTTTTTTTTTTAAAGGTTTATTTATTTATTTATCCTCCCCTTGCTGCTTGTGCTCGCTGTGTCCATTTTGCTTTGCATTTTTCTGTGACTGCTTGTCTCCCTCTGTTGGGCCATCTTGCTGCACCAGCTCGCCACACTGCGCAGGCCAGCTTGCCTCCACCAGGAGGCCCCAGGAATCGAACCCCAGGCCTCCCATATGGTAAACGGGAGCCCAACCAATTGAGGCACAGCCACTTCCCTCTTCCAGTATTTTCTATGCTTACTCTTTTTACATATTTATTCTTTCAATAATTACTCAAGGGACTACTATATACATACTAGACACTGTGCATAGGTTCTGGGCTTACAGGAGGGAATACCACAGTCCCAGGCCTCGCCCTTCTGAAAATAAACAGAATTATATAAATTTGCAGATAATGTAAGTGCTAGGAGGAAAAAGACAACAGTGTTGGGATGGGGCAAAGACCCTGAGGAGTTAAAATCAGTCTGCAGATGAAATTGTTTCCTGATTTTTTTCACTTTGCATTATGTCACAAACATTTTCCATAACATTAAGAATAATTTGGAAGCATCCTTTTTACTGGCTGCATCATGTTTTTCCCATATGGACATACCATAATTTACTCAGCCTTTTAAAGCAGAGTTTGGCAGGCAAGAGTAAATATTTTAGTCTTTGTGTGCCTTATGGTTTCTATCACAACTACTCAGCTTCGCCACTGTAGTGCCAGAGCAGCCATAGGCAATATATAAACAAATGGGCGTAGTTGTTTATAAACTTTATTTATAAAATCAGGCAGCCTAGCCAGTGTGCTATAGTTTGCCAACCCCCATTTTAAAGCAACAAATTTCAAGGTTCCTTACAAATTATTTCTTCTCCTTTAAGTCCCCATTGCTCCTTTTTCTATCCACTGTTCTTTTGCTATGGCTCAATTTGCCCTACTGCCTAGTGAATAAAGTTCACTTTCTTGTACTTCTGGAATTCCTCATTATTGGAAAAGGATTTTCCTGCATCCACAACCAGTCTGTCTCCTGGGAGGAGGGAGCTGAAAAATATCCATAGATTATAGGGTCTATTTCATTTGTTTATCTTTCACGTACTAGATATTAGATAAAATTTGAAAAAATAAATGTACAGATTCACACTAGCAAGTTTGACAGCATCCTTCTAGTAGTAGTTATAAGAGCCTGGCATTAACAGTCAACTCACAACCCAAACATATTTTTCTACTCTGAGAGGTTTCTAGGGGTTACTTTGGGCCACAGTACCCTTTGCTCTGGTGACTTCGGTTTTGAGTCAATTCAGGGAGGAAAAGGAGGAAGCCCTTTATTAGGGATTTTATTTGGGGATGTCACAGATTTCCGATTTGCCTCGTCATGTATAGGTGGACAGGGATGCAAATTAAGATGTCAAACCCCTTGTTTGTTCCCTTCATAACGTTTAAAGCAATTTATAAGTTTCGTTTATCTGTTTTTTTTTCCTTGCCTCCTTCCACTGACTACAGACTCCTTGAAGCCAGGGTTTACGCCTCATTCCTCAGTCTGTTCCCAGTGTTGTTGAGCAAATGACTGAATAAAGGTCGAGTTTACCTGATCACTCACAGAACTAGGATTAGAGCCCAGATCTCCTGCCTCCTAGTTTCTATGGCCTTCCACAATCCCTCCCTAAGAAAGCTTTCTAAGTTAGAGTTACCATGAAATGAGCCTCCAGATGGCTGATTTGCATAGTCACCACAAAGAGTAATTAAGAGTTTGAGCTACTTAGGTTCAAATCCCACTTCCTTCTCTTACTGGCTGTGGGAACTCATCAGATTCGTCGCCTTCTCTGTGTGATTTAGTTTTCTGTGGCAGCCACAACAAATCACCACAAACTGGGTGGCTTAAAATAACAGACAGTTAGTCTCTCACAGATTTGGAGGCTAGAAATCTGAAATGAACCATGCTGTCTCTGAAGGCTCTTCCCTTTCCTGCCTCTTACAGCTTCCGGTGGCTCCAGTTGTTCCGCGCTTGTGGCAGCATCACTGCCATTGCTGCCTCTGTCTTCATATGGCCGTCTTCTCCCTGTGGCTGTGTGTCTCCGTTTCTGTGTCCAGATTTTCCTCTTAGAAGGACACCAGTTATATTGGATTTAGAGCCCACCCTAATCCAGTGTGACCTCATCTTAATTCATTGTACCTGCAAAGACCCTATCCAAATAAGTCAGTCTCACAGGGACCAGGGGTTAGAACTTGAACCTCTCTTTTCAGGGGATACAATTCAACCCGCAACACTGTGCTTCAGTCTCCCCATCCATAAAACATGCATAATCAATAACAGCCACCCAATAGGTCTGATATGACAACTGAATGACTTCATGACTGCAAAGTGCCTAGCACAGGGTTCAGTCAATGGCAGGCACAGAGAAGCAGGATTGGAGCTTTCGAGTGAACTCCCTAAATATACAGCTCTGGGGGTGGGGTGTCCACACGTGAGCAGCACGGTATCCCTTCCTTCAGGGAGCTCACCACTGACTAGCAGAGCTCCAACAAGTATGGCGCCATACAGCAGAAGGTGCAGGGGTTATCTGCACGGACCTGGAATTGAGCCACCTGAGTTCAAATCCCAGCTCTGCCAGCACCTAGCAGTTTGAGATGGAAAGTTACTTGACATCTCTAAGCAGCTGTTTCATCTTCTATAAAATGGGGATAATAATAGTGTCTGTTCCTTTCAGGATTGCTGTTAGGATTAAATGAGACCGTGCTTAGCTCAGCTCAGTGATCACTGTTCAGCTTTCTGTGTTAATGTCCTCTTCCTGCAGCCTGTTCCCTGGTGGCCCTTGTGCATCTCTCTGTCACTGTATGATCACCTCCCCCTGCTAGACTGGTGCATCTCGAAGGCGGGGACAATGTATCCTTCATCTTTATAGCTCAGGCTGGGTCCAGAGGGACCCCTCAAAACAGGACTGTTGGAATGAATGAAGGAATAAATGAATGAACAAAGGCCGGGCAGAGGAAAGCCAAGTAGACTTGGCATGATCGAAGGCAGGAACTAGGAGTCTTCACCTGAGCAATGCCAGCACCTAGTATATCACCTGGAATGTGAAGGGGTTTAATAAATGCTTGCTGAGTGAGTCGGTAAGTGCGAGGAGAAGCATGAAATGAGTGCTTGGGGATTCCGAAGAGGGCAGGATGGTTTTGACTGAGTATACCAGAAAAAAAGGCTTTAGGAACAAGGTGGCACTGAGATGGGCCTTGGAAGGAGAGAGCAAGCTGGCCTGCCCTGGTGATCTTTCTGTTTTTGGAGCACTGAGGCAAATTTGTGGAACATGTCAACCTGAGCAAATTCAACCTGAGTTAGAAGAAGGTGTCTGTAGGATGCCTTCAGCTGCAGGTAACAGAAATCCCAACTCAAAACAGCTTACACAATTAAGGGATTTATTATCTCACAAAATAAGAAGCATGGAGGTAGGTCAAGTTCTGGATTGGTTAAGCGAGAGGCTAACAACCTCACCATAGACCCAGCTTTGTTCCATATTGCTACTTAGCCATCCTCAGGAATTTCTCCTCAGACCAATTCCCTTAAGGTAGCAAGATGGCTGCTGTGGTTCCAGCCATTGTGGTTCTCACACATGAATGTCCACAGGAGAACAAAGGGGCTATCTCTTCCTGGGGTCTCCTTCCAAGGGTTAAAAATCCTTCTCTAGAGGTGTTCCCAGGAGACTTTCCCTCATGCTTCAGGAGGCCAATAATAATTCACCTCCCAAGACCGGGGATGGGCCTCACCACCTCTGAAGCTCACAGAGGGTAAGAAGAGGGGCAATTGTGTTTGGTTCTCTTAGCAAAGAAATCATAGAAATAAATTGTGACTGGTCTAAGTCAATAATACCAATCCTGTTCCCTTATGCAAGAGATCGGTCAGGATGATCGTGTGACTTGGTGTTGGCCAATGAAATGAAGAGGGAAGTCTGCTGGGGCGTTCAGGGAAAACTTTTACTCTCTGAAATGAAGGAGGTGAAAAAGAGAAAGCTCTTCTTGTCCCTGTCTCTTTCCTTCTTTCTCAGGATACCTCTGTGTGAGGCTGTGGTGCTTGGTGCTGCAGCAGCTATTTTGTGATCCACAGGATGCAGTGATACAAACCAGGTGGTAAGGAATGCCAGGCAGATGAAACAACTGACATCCACTGTAAAACCATCCCACTACAAAATGGGATATTAAAGAATCTTAATGGATTTCATTAATTTTTGTTGGATTCAATAAATAATTTTCATGCCCTCCTAAGTGCCAGAAGCTATGTTAGCAGCTGAGGCAATAAAGATGACCAGGCAGAGGTCGCTATTCCCAGAGACTTCCCATTTGAACAAATGATCAGCTCTGTAAACTGGCTACTATGGTTCCATATCTCTGGGAACACAAGAAAGGGTGCCCTTAATTCGACCCAGCTGTGGGGGTTATGGACCACTTCGAAAAGAGAAGTACCATTGAGCTAAAATTTGAAGTTCAAGTAAGGAGACTGGCAGGTAGAAAGAGGTGGGATGGGGGTTCATCCCGGGCAGAGGAAACAGCAGGAGCAAAGGTACAAAGGGAGCAAGTGACTGGTGGATCCTGGGAGTGTCAAGGGACAATCCCAACTGGCTTAAGTGTGGGTACCAGGGTGGTGGGCTGAATAATGGCTCCCCCAAAGATGTCTATGTTGGCATTCCAGGAACCTGTGAATCTTACCTGATATGACAAAAGAGACTTTGCAAATGTGCTTAAATTAATGATCTTGGGATAGGGAGATTCTTTGGGATTATGGGGTAGGTACTAAATGCAATCATATGTCCTTAGAAGAACAAAGGAAAGAGGCAGGAGATTGGAATCAGTAGAAAGTGATGATGGAAGCAGAGGAAGAAAAGGCATGTGATGCAGGGCCACAAGCCCAGGAATGCAGCTGGCCTTGAGAAGATGGAAAAGGCAAGGAGCGGATGCTTTCCTAAAGTTCCTAGAAAGAACCAGCCCTGCCAACATTTTGATTTTAGCTCCATAAGATTCTTTTTTTTTTTTTTTTTTTTTTTAATGGGAGAAAGCCATGCTTTTTAAAATTATTTTATTTTATTTATCCCCCCCTTGCTGCTTGTCTTCCTTTGTTGCACCCACTCACCGTGCCGCACGCACCGCACAGGAACTGCTTCACCAGGAGGCCCGGGGGATCGAACCCCAGGCCTCCCATATGCTAAACGGGGGCCCAATCAATTGAGCCACAGCCGCTTCCCTATAAGATTGATTTTGGATTTCCGACCTCCATAGCTGTGAGATAATACATTTGTGTTTTAATCTCTAAATTTTTAGTTCATTACAGCAGCAATAGGAAAGTAATACAGGTGGGGTGGGGTAACAGAGAAGAAGAGGGTCAGCTTATACGGACCTTGTTTGCCACACCAAGAAACTGGGACTTCATCCCATATGGGACAGAGCCATGAGAGACTTGCAAGCAAAGGGACAGTGTGATTAGATTGGTGTCTTAGAAAGAGAACTGCTGTGGTTATGGGAAGGAGGGCTGGGTGTGGGGTGAAGGGAGTCAGAGGCTGGGAGACTAGTGCGGCTATTTAGAAGCTCAGGTGAGAGATGATGGCTCGTTGTTAGGACATGGAGAGGTGGAAATAGATGGGGAAGTTGTTCCCAAGTTGTCAAGGGCCAGATTAGTGAGCTGTGGAGGTGGTGGGCAGTGGAGGCATGATGTGGGGGAGGAGTCATAGGCAGCCTGGAGGCCTCCAGCATACACAGCCACATGGATGGTGATCCTGTAAACTGAGGCAGAGAATGTTAGGAAGGGAGGAACAGGGTTCTTGACATTTTTGAGCCAATAAAGCATCCACTGTGAGCTCAGTGCTCAAGCAGAAGTTCTTTTTTACCTCTGTCCTGCTTGACTTCTCTTCCTGTTTGTACACCACTGACCTTGTGCCAAGCCTTATGCTAAGCACTTGATGAGTATTATCAGTCCTCTGAGGTAGGTTCTGTTATCTCCATCTTATAGAGGAAGACAAGGAAATGGAGGCCACAGTGACCCAGCTAGCAAGCAGCGGAACTGGCATTCAACCCCAGGCAGTCTTTTTTTTTTTTTTTTTTTTTTAGGTTTTATTTATTTATTCATTTATCCCCCCCTTGCTGCTTGTGCTCGCTGGGTCAGCTAACCAGCCGTGTGGGCGGGCTTGCCTTCACCAGGAGGCCCCGGGAACCGAACCCAGGGCCTCCCATATGGTAAACGGGAGCCCCACTGATTGAGCCACAGCCGCTTCCCCCAGGCAGTCTTAACTTGGGAGTGATGGCATACCGGCCAGGAGGAGGAAGGATAATGGATGTGATTGTGGATACATTGGGTCTGAAGGTTCTGCAGGATGTCTGGATGGAAATAAATAGCAGGCAGCTGGCAGTATGGGTCCCGAGCTCCAGGGAGGAAAGATTTAGGGCTTCTTCACTTTGTATGTATGGCCAGGGCCATGGGTGTGAACAAGAATGACCAGGAGGGAAGCGGCTGTGGCTCAATCAGTGGGGCTCCCGTTTACCATGTGGGAGGCCCCGGGTTCGGTTCCCGGGGCCTCCTGGTGAGGGCGGGCCCGCCCGCACGGCGTGGTTGGCTGACCCAGCGGGCGCGAGCAGCAAGGGGGGGATAAATGAATAAATAAATAAAATCTTAAAAAAAAA
>JAKSZT010054518.1:8376888-8665506 GCA_026826555.1 Tolypeutes matacus | reverse complement strand
AAAGAATGACCAGGAAGGGAAGCGGCTGTGGCTCAATCAGTAGGGCTCCCGTTTGCCATATGGGAGGTCCTGGGTTCGGTTCCCGGGGCCTCCTGGTGGGGGCGGGCCTGCCCGCACAGCGTGGTTGGCTGACCCGGCGAGCACAAGCAGCAAGGGGGGGATAAATGAATAAATAAATAAAATCTTAAAAAAAAAAAAAAAAAAAGAATGACCAGGAAGAGAGATGTAAGATGACACAAAGGCTTAAGACAAGCCTGGAGAACAACATTTGGGGCAGGAGTGATGGAGACAGAGGAAGAGCCACCTGAGAGGTGGAAGGAGGACCAGCTGGGAAGATATCCTGAAACCAGTCTTGTCAAGGCACTTTAGGGAGCAGGGGACAGTGGTCACCAGCTTAGTAGAGGCAGGGAGGCCAAGCAAGGCCTCTGCATTGGGCATTGGGTCAAAGGTGAGCATGGCTGGAGCACTTTCAGTGACGTGCTGGGGCAGAAGCCTCGCCGTCCTGGACTGAGGAGGGTTCAGAAAGTCAGGAAGTAGAGAAGCCAGTGGAGACTTGAAGTTTGGCAGCAAAAGGGAAGAGAATGATTGGCAGAAAGTTTTGTTTTGTTTGAGACTTAGACATGTTTACAAGTAGAGGCTCCGGAAACAGTAATGGAGACATTGCTAGGTGGGGCCCTGTTGTTTTTACTTTCCCATCCCTCACGTAAACGCAATTTTCATTTAGGGAGCCATCCTTTTTCCACTTCTTGGTCCATAACCCGCTCCCACTCTGAAAGTGGTTATGTGACTCAGGTCTGGCCATTCAGCATGTTCTCATCCCCTGGCCACAGTGATAGTTCATGGATGAACATGTGACACAAATTTGCCCAATAAGCATTAGCCCTAGGTCTTTGGCTGTCTTCTGGGATTTCAGAGCGGGTCAGAATGGGAGCTTGGAGCTATTGGGGGTCATCTTCACTACCAACTAAGGATGACTTGCCAGAGAAGTCAACACAGAGGACAACAGAGAGAGATGGAGAGGGACTGAATCCCAATGACATTGTTTGAGCCCTTGAGTCCAATATATGCCTTAGCTAGTTTGTGCTCGGTTTTGAAATGGGTAGTCCTGCCTAACAGAGGAAAGGAAAATGATTTGTCCAGGACAGCAGTGATACCTGTTTCTCTCAGGAGCCCTCATTCAATAACATGGTCATTGGCAGGCCTCAGTTCCTCGCTGGCGATTGCCGGAGACTTTGGCTCCTTGCCATGTGGGCCTCATGAAATGGCAGCTGGCTACCCCCAGAATGCACTATCTGCAAAAGAAAGCCTGACAGCACCAGTCCAAGATGGAAGCCTCAGTCTTTTTTTTATAAACTAATCTCAGAAGTGACACACCATCACTTCTGCTGTAATCTGTTTGTTAGAACCTAATCACTAAGTCCAGCCCACTCTTAAAGGGTGGGAATTAAGCTGCACCTCATAAAGGGAGGAGTATCAGAGAATTTGTGGATGTATTTTCAGAATCACCACACCAACCATCACTCTTGCCCCTCACATCTCATTGGTTAGAATCTAGTCACATGACTATACCTGAGCCAATTGCTGGTAATGGGAATTAAATATCCTAGAGCTGGGTGGGGGAGGGCTCGGATTCTGCTGAGTCTCAGGACTTTTTGGAGGTAGGGGGAATACCTGAAGAAAATCAGTAATCTGGAAAAAGGAAAGAAGGGATACTAGTGAGGACCAACAGTGAGTGCTACAAGCAGTACTATGGAGGTGAGTAACTAACAGGCAGGGAAGGTGCTTCAAAGGAAGAAGAGCTAAAGTTAATAATTAAGTCCCAGATTCCTCAGTAGTATACATTTACCAGAAGAAGGACAGTAGGATGCATGAAGTTTCATTTCTGACTTGGAACCCTGTTGTGTCCCCTCTGCCCTAGAAATTTTGTAATTTGCGTTCTCTACAGAGACACAATAATCCTTTTATCACTGATTCTTTACAAAAATGCTATCTCATAATGAAAGTCAGGGTTGTGCTAATCAAAAACAGATCTAGGGAGCAGATGTGGTCAAGCAGTTGAGCGCTTGCCTCCCACACTGGAGGTCCCGGGTTCGGTTCCTGGTGCTTCCTAAAACAACAACAACAACAACAACAAAAAGAACAGCAAGCAAACAAACGGAAAAACCAACTCAAGGGAGCTGATGTGGCTCAGTGGATGGGTGCCAGCTTCCCACATGCAAGGCCCCGGGTTCAATTCCCAGTCCCTGTACCTCAGAAAAAAAAAAAAGGGGGGGATCTAACATGAGGCCAAAATAGGTTTCAAAGGGGTGTCCATTAATTACCTAATTATCTGTTTTGGACCTGCAATGGATTTGTCTAAAACAAATGCAGAGAAAAAAAATACAAGGCTTCTAGCCTTCAGTCTTTACTATGAGCCTTTTGAACAATTTGAGAGCATAAATACCTTCATGAAAGCCCTTAGTAGGTTAAATTCACTAAGATGTGCTTAAAAATGAAAACCAGTGAAAGAATAAAAGTGGAAACCTATACTGACCACATTGAACTGGGATCCTAAATAACTGTCAGGAAGTGAAAAGAATTGAGACCTCCTTGTCGCATCTGAACAAAACAGGAAAAAAAAAAAAAAAACCACAAAAAAGACCAAAGCTGACCTGTTAATGTATTTGTATCAATGTGAACATGCTCAGACTCTTAATAACACAGAAGAGTTTAATGGAAATGGACTCAGATAAACACACGTACATGCGCGCCCACACACAGACGATTCTTGTTATTCGCTGTAGTTATGTGCTATAAAGTGGCAGTGAAACTGAGTTAGCCAATACTGAGCCATTGCTCCCAGGGGAAATACAGAGTTAGGTTCCTACGAGCCTCTGGTCATAACATTTTCATCAACCAATGTTGATGTGACTCATTAACATTGAACTCACAGCCATAAGCATTGTAACTCATGCCTGAACAAAGCTTTCTAACACACACACACACACACACACACATTTTCTCTGTAAGGCACATCACAGCCCTCTTGCGTTTAGACACACTATGCTGAAATTACCACAAAAGGCACAAAAGTGCAAAAAAATTGGGAGTAAATATACCAACAAAAGGACACTTGCTTACAGTGTAAGACCTGAAACGAGAAAGCAGAGCATTGGTTGACTTGTTCAGCCTCATCTGGGAACGTGTACATAGGGCAACTCAAAATTTTCACTGCTTTGCGCATGTCCACGTATTTACACTAATGACCATGAAAGTGCAGAGTGATTGATTTTGGGGTCACAAATAAATTTTCACAAGTAGGTGAGTTCACAAATGCAGAATCTACAAAACATGATGATCAACTCTCTCTGTGTGAGTATATATTTATATCCCTTTTACCTCGCCAGTCATTTATTTCCCTTGTGTGTTTAAAAAACACATTAGGTGGCTCAACCAGTTGGGCAGCCGCCTAGCACAGGGGAGGTCCCAGTGCCTCCTAAAAGAAGACAAGCAAACACTGCACCCACCTGCAAAGAGCTAGATGCTGCCCCCCACCACAATGAGCAGATGCCACAAGCTAGCAGGCACCACAGCCCGCGGGGAGCGGATGTGGCTCAAGCCGTTGGGCACTAACCTCTCATGTGGGAGGTCCTGGGTTCAGTTTCCGGTGCCTCCTGGACAAGGCGAGCAAACAATGAGCAGACAGACGAGAGAACCATCTGGAGGGGGATGATAAATAAAGAAAAATAAATAAATCTTTAAAAAAAAACACCACACTATACAAAATATAACACACACAGAAAGAATAGAACACTGAACACCACACAAATTACTTTGTTTAAATCTGTTAATTTAGGGAAATGAATGTGGCTCAAGCAATTGGGCTCCCATCTACCATATAGGAGGTCTAGGGTTCAATTCCTGGGGCCTCCTGGTGAAGGCAAGCTGGCCCATGCGGAGAGCTGGCCGGCACGGAGTGCTGGCCCACATGGAGTGCTGGCCTGTGCAGGAGAGCTGGCCCGTGCAGAAAGCTGGTGCAGCAAGATGACGCAACAAAAAGAGACACAGAGGAGAGACAATAAGAGACGCAGCAGACTGGGGAGCTGAGGTGGCACTAGAGATTGAGCGCCTCTCTCTCCACTCCGGGAGGTCCAGAATCGGTTCCCAGTGCCGCCTAAAGAGAAGACAAGCAGACAGAGAAGAACACACAGAGCAGACAGCGAATGCAAAAACAATGTGGGGGTGGGGTTAAATAAATAAAATAAATCTTTAAAAACTAATAAATCTGTTAATTTAAATATTCATTAACTCCTTAGAATATTTATTGAACATTAAGTGCCAGGCACTGTTCTAGGCTTTGGAACTGCAAGCAATAAAGTTCCTGCCCTATGGAGCTTACCTTCTAATAGGAGGAAACAGTCAGTGAACAAAACAACCACTAAATATATACCCAGTAGTGATAAATGGTATGAAGATAAATAAAGTAGATTAAGGGGGATAAAAAGCGATGAAATAGGGTGTTATTGTATATCACACGGTGCTTGAGGAAAGCTTCTCCAGTGAGAAGGATCTAAAATGAGGCTGGATCCCTGAGTTAAGTGAAGGACTGAGCCATGTAACAGCTGAGAGAATGTCATTTCAAGCAGAGGAAAGTGCAAAGGCCCTGAGGTGGGAGTGTGCCTGGCATGTCTGAAGAGTACCACCCATGCCTGGGTGGACTGAGCAAGTGAGAGAGAGCGGAAGGAGCCGATGTTGAGGAGGTAGTGAAGGGCTAGATTTTTAGGACCTCCATCAGGACAAGAGAAAATACTGGTAGCTTGGACTGCCATATTGGTATGGAGATGGGAGAAACAGTGGCTTCTGGATATACTATAATGGTCAAGCCAACAGGATGTGCTGATAGATTGAAGTTGGGAAGTAAGAAAAAGAGCAGTCAAGGGCAATTCTAAGTTGTTCTTGTTGTTTTCTGTGAGGAACCATAAGACTGGAGGTAGAGTTTTCTGAGGTAGGAGAAACTACGGGAAGGGCTGTGGCTGCAGATTAGGTTTGAGAAGCCCATTTGAAATCCCAGTGGGAAACGTCAAGTCAGCAGTCTGGAGTTCATGAGAGGTTAGGACTGGAGGAAACAATGTGGGGGTCTTCAGGGAATTTGTGGTATTTAAGGCCATGGGGCTGGATGAGAGTGCCTGGGGAGTGTAGATTCACCCGAGGGGTGAGCCCACATTGAGATTTCCAGCAGGGGAACCAGTAAAGGAGACTGAGAAGGAGTGGCCTTGAGGGAGGAGAGCCACAGAGAGTGATGGCCTGGGAGCCAAGTGAAGAAAAGAATCTCCAGAAAGAGACAGGGATCAACCGGAACAAATATTGCTGATAAATAGGTATGATGAAGTTTGAGAATTGGCCATTAGGGTTTGTTTTCATTGAGGTGAAATTCACATAACATGAAAGTAACCCTTTTAAAGTGTACAGGTCAGCGGCATTTCACAATATTGTGCAACTACCACTTCTATCTGGTTCCCAAACCACCACTTCTGTCTAGTTCTTGATCCCAAAAGAGTACCTCATACCCATAAAGCAGTCTCTCCCCATCTATTGAGTGACCCCCAGCCCTTGGCGACCACTAATCTGCTTTCCGTCTCTATGGATTTACCTGTCCTGGATATCGCATATAAATGGACTCAGCCAATGTGTGTGACCTTTTGTATCTGGTAGACTGTTTTTGAGGTTCATCCATGTTGTAGCATGTGTCAGTATCATTCCTTTTTATGACCGAATAATAGTTTATTGTATGGATCTATCACAATTCATTTATACATTCACCAACAGACATTTGGTGGCCATTGGATTTCACAGTGGGCAGCCATTGTGAACCTTGACAACAGCTTTTTTTTGGAGTGATTGAGGGTGAAAGCCTGACTCGAGGGGTTCAGGAGATATTGGGCCTAGAGGAAGAGAGGACTGGGGGCAGCATAGAAAGGAAGAAGTAGGGATCAAGAATGGATTACTGGGGGACGGATGTGGCTCAAATGGTTGGGCGTCCGTCTCCCATATGGAGGGACCCGGGTTCGATCCCCAGGACCTCCCGGTAAAATAAAAAAGTAAAAAAAAAATAAAAAAAAAAAAAAAAAAAAGAATGGATTACTGGGAAGCGGCTGTGGCTCAATCAGTAGGGCTCCCGTTTACCATATGGGAGGCCCCGGGTTCGGTTCCCGGGCCCTCCTGGTGAAGGCAAGCCCGCCCGCACGGCGTGGTTAGCTGACCCAGCAAGCACAAGCAGCAAGGGGGGTATAAATGAATAAATAAATAAAATCTTTAAAAAAAAAAAAAGAAAGGATTACTGGAAATTGGATGTGGCTCAAGTACTTGGGCACCCGCTTACCACATGGGAAGTCCTGGGTTAGGTTCCTGGTTCCTCCTAAAGAAGCCAACTAAGCGAGCTGGCGTGAGATGATGCAACGAGATGACACAACGAAGAGACACAACAAGCAGGGAGCAGAGGTGGCTCAAGCTATTGGGTGCCTCCCTACCACATGGGAGGTCCTGGGTTCAGTTCCCGTTGCCTCCAAAATAGACAAGCACACAACAAACAGACACAGAGAACAGTCAGCAAGCACAAACAATGGGGGTGGAGTGGGGGAGAAATAAATAAAATCTTTCAAAAAAAGAGAGGATTACTTTTGTAAAAATGAGAGATATTACAGCATGTTGGTTTGTTGAAAGGGATGCCCCAATAATGAGCAGAAAATTGAGGATGTCGTTTTAAATAGAAGAGAAATGTTAGGATATAGTGCCTGAATGGAGGGGGTGCCTTTAGATGGAACCCAGACAGATCATCTATTGGAACAGTGAGCACTGTTGGCAAATGTAAGTTTCCTATGGCTTAACCTGCTCCAGAACTCTGAATTACAGCCTCATAAGTAAGTACTGTTTCTCTAAGAATCTAAGACCACCTTCCATATTCTTTTAGTTCCAAAGACATCTAATAGTGATATATTATTTATTGTTACTTTTTTTACTTAAAATTTTAAAAAGTAATGCCTGGGGCAGGGGAGGGAGGGATGGATTACAAAAGGGCAAGGGGAAACTTCAGGGGATGATCAATATGTTTATATTGTTGTGGTAATGATTTCAGAAATATATACATATGTCAGAACGCATCAAATTGTACACTTTAAATATATACAGTCTACTGTGCATCAATTATACTTCATTAAAGTTGTAAAATGGTGGGGGACGGATGTGGCTCAAATGGTTGGGCGTCCGTCTCCCATATGGAGGGACCCAGGTTCAATCCCTGGGACCTCCCGGTAAAAAAAAAAAAAAAAAAAAGTTGTAAAAAGGTAACTTTAATTCACCAAAGGGTACCCGGTAAATAGTAGATCTGATTTATTTCCGATCTCCAAGCCTCCTTCCCAAGGAACAACTATTGTTCAGTTTCTCATTTCCTTCCAGAGGTAGTCCAGGTGCGCACGAGCATATGTTTATATGTTATATCCGTCTCCACCTTTAAACTTTGGGGGGGGGACCAAATCAGGGCCTTGAGGAAGTTAAATTTTTAATTCACTAAAAGATATAATTCAAAAAATAAAAAATAAATAAATAAAAGATATAATTCACATACCATACGATTCGTCCACTTAAAGTGTGCAATCATTTCTTTTTAGTATATTCATAGATATGTGCAACCATCACCACAGTCAAGGTGAAGAAACTCCATACCTTTTAGCTACCTGCCCCTCCCTGAGCCGGGATTTTATTTTGCCCTTATCATTTACAATGCGAAAGGCAGGTTATGCTTACTGTATGTTTCTGGACATTCTACTTCAACATTAAGGCAAACTAGATAAAGGGGGTGGGAGCAGGGAACACCCAGTGGAAGCCAAGCTGTCAGTATTACAAAGAACAATTGACAATGAGGGAACATCCTTTCACAATCCTTAGCTCAGCCTATCCAAAGGCAACACTGGGAGGCTGTTCCCTGAGGCATGGCAACTCAAGAACACCAGGCCACCAGGTGGAGGGTTAGGAAGGAAGTTTTGAATCCGCCTCCTCAGGTCCTGGCTTATATAGAGCTTTCCCAACACGCCAACTTTTTGCCACTCTGGGCAAGTCTCTAGCCTCCATTACTTTTTGTCTGTCTGCAGAACACAGAACAAAAACATTCAATGCTATGAATGCCAGGATGGACTAAGGTGGAGAAGGCCAGAAGGACATGGCTCTGAGAGAGAGGGAGACACAGGAAGCACGGACCCCACCCCACCCCAGACCCTCTCCATTATCTGTCCCTTCCAGATCACCCCCTTGCCTCTCTCTCCACCAGGGCCATGTAGAAGGCAGCGTGGGGTCGGCTCCTCCAAAGTTCTGTTTTCCACTTGGATGGCAATGGAGAAAAGTAGAAATGAGTCCACTACTCAATTACTAGAGGTCAATCTACAAAAAAAGCCAAACCAAACCAAACCAAACAAAAAACAAACATATCAAACCCAAGCTTAGTACAAAATAGTACAAGATGCAGAAAGTAGATTAGCAGTTGCCAGGGGTTGAGGGTAAAAGGGAGTGGGGAATAACTATCAGTGGGGTTTTCTTTTGGGGATGAGGAAATGTTCTAAAATTAGAGTATGGTGATAGTTGTACAAGTCTGTGAATAAATTAAATAAACACCATTGAAATTATACACTTTAAATGGGTGACCTGTATGATATGTGAATTGTATTACAATAAAGCTGTAAAAAAATTGTCCAAGTTGGACATGCATAGGATTACCCTAAGTAAACAGATTCTTTTCATTTGCCTTCATTTTCTCCTCTTCCTCCCTTCATTCCTGGCCTTCCTTGATTTCAACATTTTTGAACATCTATTCTATGCCTTCCTTCCTTTCTTAAAACCTGGTATCGTCTAGTCTTCTGCTAACCGCCAATGCACTTCAAGGCTTGAGGGAAAGGAAAGGCTTTTAAGGTCAGCCTGGAATAAATGGTGTATTTGTGCAGTGGTGTAATAATATTGCCCAATAAAATGAGATCAAAGAGTTTAATCAGGCCTGTGAGGAGGAAAAGTAGAAAAGCATAGACTCATAGACCATGCCAAAAATCTGGATGAAAGCTGAAAAATTCAGCCCCAGGTCTGGCCAGCTTATCTTTACAAGCAGGACTCGGGCCATTCAGCATGTTAGAAGTTCTCCATTAATTTTTCGGCAATGCCATCTCTGAAAGGTCCCTTCCAACTCGAGAATATTCTAGTGCAGCCCCTTGTCCTTGATGAAGGACAATGAAGATAATTTTCTCAAGGTCACTCACATTTCTGGACAACAAGCTTTGCGGAAACTACATTTGATGCCGTTTTCATCAGATTGGTTCTAGCAATCCTGAGGGAGATGACCAAGATTCTGGAGGTCTGGAAGTCATCAGATTGCTAAAAGTAGACTTATCAGTTTTCTTCTGAATTCTGGGCAGCATCTTGTTTAAAAATCTCCCCCCTCCCGCCCCCATCTTATAATGATCTTCAAAATCTCAGCCCTAATTGTGATAGATTATAATATAGGGTCAAAATTCTTCCCTCCCTATGTGCCCACTTTTTGCAAGGTGATTTTTCAGCTTATCTCATCAAGGGGGGGGGGTGCATTTCCCCGCCTTTCACATCTGAGTGTGGTTAGAAAATATAATGGTGAAAAGCTTAGCAGACCTGTGTCCTGCAGTTATGTGGAAAGGAGAATTTGTAAACAAAGAAACTGGATGTTTAGCTGAGGAGATATCCAGACAGAAGGATGAAATTGAGAATTGAGGAAATAACTTTTTAACAAAAAGGTATCAGAAATGGGAAATTCCCAGTCTACCCATATAGCTTAAAAAAAAAAAAAGAGGACTCCCTTATCTCAATTAAAAAATAAGAATTTCACCCACAAGTATGCCCCTAGACTGAGCTAAATACATTCACGGCTATTAATAATAAACTGTCAGAACAACCATATTTGTTGGCTGTTATTCCCCCTAGGCTTGGCCATGTGTCTGGGTGTCTTGCTTTGGCCAATGTAACATGAGAAAATGTGATCAAGCACCTGTACACTGGGAATCCTGGGCACATCAGCATGTAAATGAACCCTGGCTAGCCACGGAGTTGTACCTATCATCTCCAGCTAACAGAGACAACCGCCAGATATGTCAGTAAGGCCATCCCAGATTATCCAAGCCCAGTTGAGCTAGCCCAGTACAGAAGAGCTGCCCTAGCAGAAGGAATAAATGTTTGCTGTTTTAAGCCACTACACTTGGGGTGGTTTGTTAAATAGCAAAAGCGAACTGACACATGAACATTCAGGAAGTTCTTGAAAAAACTTAGGTAACTTAAAAAAAAAAAGTTGTCAAGAGCATTAGAAATGACAGTAGCAAGATTCCCTGAATCATTTTCAGGATACCAGAAGCCTATCAATTGTTTATTGCTGCATCAAGACTTGTCCTCTGCTGACCCTCTGTGGACAGGAATGAGCCACGTGTGTAATGGAAGAGAACATGGACTCTAATCAAAGGAGAGTGAAACCAACTCTCAAAGGGCCTTAGCACCAACCTCCTTCAAGCCTGCAGGAGGGTGGTGACTAAGCGTAAGGTTCCCAGAGGGCCTCTTGTGGTTTCTCAGCACCATTGCCTTCTAATGAACTAGAAGGATGCTTTTCTGAATGCCTGCAAAGCTACATCGCAAGCTATTAACTGGAAGAGAAGTGAACTTAATCGAGTGGGCGAATGCAAACACTGCCTAAACCACATGTGATGGAACACGTGGGTAAAGAAGGCTAGCTGTCCACCCATCCCTTTCGCTGCCTGGAATTGCTTATGTCATTGAGGGGTGACCTTGGATGTGGGCCTTGCCATTCTGGCCCATGACCGGTAGCCAGTAGCAGGTCTAAACAGGAATAATGTGCCATTTCAGGCCCAAGTAAGCAAATATATAAACTGAAAATTAGTCTCAATCAAGATCAAATCGACTCAGGTTTATTAAGTGCCTACTGTGTACAAAGACTAGCTCCATGTCAGGTGGTGGTGGGAGTGAAGGGATCTACCTATTTAACCAATGTGGCATTTCAGCAGAAAACAATACAAATGTGGCAGAAAGGTATGCAGTGGTGCGGTCTGAAACAGGTCTTTCTTTTCTGGTTCTGTGCGACCTAGGATTTACTGCCTAATGTTTGAAGATGGCAGTTGGTGAATGAATAAAACAAAATTAAAGGGAGCAGATGTAGCTCATGTATGAGGTCCTGGGCTCAATTAAAGTGGTAAGAACAGTAAGGCACCTTGCTTTGGGAACTGAGAAGCGCAGTCAGTGGGGGAATTGGTGGCATGGAGCAGCAGCAGCAGTTGGGTCATGTCGGACCTGGGCTCCCCACCCGCTGCTCCCTATCACATGACCTGGAGACTTCATGCCACTTCTCTGCCCTGCTGTTGCCATCTCTAAAATGGGGTGAGGGCCAAGGGAAACAGTGCAAATAGAAGTGCTTTGTCAACCATGATGTGCTATACAAATATTATTTATTCATACTGGTGCTCTAATATTTTATTTTGTATTTTTTGGAAAAGGTAATATATGCCTATGCTAAAATAAAATTTGAAAACAGTCCAAAGGGAGTATGGTAAATAAGTTTTCCTCCTCCCTGTGTTTCTCCCTCCAGTACCAGTTTGTGGTGTTCCCATCTAGAGATACTCTATGCATATATAGATTAAAAAAATTATCATTCATACATGAACATATATAAATAAGCATATAGTAAAATTTGTAAACTTACAAAACAAACATGCATAACATCACACAGGGCTCCCACACATCACCCCACCACAAATACCTTGCGTTGTGAAACATTTGTAACAAATTATGAAAGAGCATCCTTAAAGTATTACTATAACTATAGTCCATATCTTACATTTGGTGTATTTTTCTCCCAACCCATCCTGTTTTTGTTTTGTTTGTACACCATAAAATTTATCTAAAGTGTACAATCCCTGGCATTTGGTGTAATCACCGAGTTGCACATCTATCACTTCAGTCAATATTAGAACATTTTCATTACTCCAAAAAAAAAAAAAAGAAAGAAAAAAAAAACAAAACAAAAAACAAACCACTATTATACCCATATGTTAGCGCTACTAATTACAAATCCTATGATGTGCTTTCTCTTACCTCATTTCTTTTAGCAGCTGCATAGTATTCCATTATTCCACTGTGTTTGGGATGCCCTACAAGGCTAGTTTAACCATCCCCGGCTGATGGAGTTTCTATTCTTTGGCTGTTACAAACAACGTTGCAGTGACTATCCTTGTACTATAAGGACTCTTGCTGGGTCAAGGGCAGTGTGCAGTTTCAATTTTATTGAAAATGGAATTTTCCTCCTGATTTCCTCCTCAGATTGTTCAGTACTTGCAGTTTCAATTTTGATAGGCAATGTCAACCCGACCCCTGCAGGGGTTATCTCTGGTAACTTTATAGTGATCACTTATCCCTCAGATCAAGAATCAGGTAGTTATTGGTGGTGCAAGCTCATTAGAGCCATGCGTTTGATGATACCAAGGAGAGAAGTTTCTTCTTCCAAGAAAGCCAGTTTAGACCTTTTCTGTTTCATACAGCAAAGTGATTCAGAGCCCAGATGCTGGAGACAGGTTCCCTGGGTTTGAATCCAGCACTTCCATTTGCTGTGTGTGACCTTAGGCAAAGTGGCTTGAACCTCTGAGTCTCCTCATCTGTTAAATGAGAATAATAATTCTCCTTACCTCACAGGGTAGTTGCAGGGTTTCTCAGCTTTGGCACTATTGACATGTTGGGCTGGATAATTTTTTTTTGTAGTGTGGGGGTTCTATCCTGTACCCTGTGGGGTATTTAGCGGCATCCCTGGCCTCCACCCACTAGATGCCAGTAGCAACATTCCACTCCCTTCCATCCCCCAGCCCCAATTGTGACAACCAAAAATGTCTCCAGACATTGCTAAATTTGCCAAATGTTCCAGGATGGGTTGGGGGAAATCGCCTCCTGTTGAGAGAATCACAGGGTTCTTGTAAGGATTAAATGAGTTACTATGAAGAAAGTACTTAGAATGTACCTGGCACACAGTGAATGCTATATAAGGGTTTGCAATTATTGTGATGATTATCATTCTTTAGCCCTGGCCTACCTGATGCAAAATAAATAATTTCGATAATATGGTTGCTGAAGCAAGACAGTGAGTATTGTTAAGCCCATATCTGATTCCACCTAGAAACAAGAGTCCCAGTCCTGATTGTAAGATCATAGGTCAGCAATGTCAGGATTAATTATGTCAGGTCCCTCTGGGCTCCCATTGTAGGGCTTGCAGGATCCCAGAACAAACTTAACAAGATCCCATGCTAACGGCCAGCTCAGCTGTCACCGGTACTGCACATATCCATTTTTTTTTTATTTTTTTTATTTTTATTTATTTATTCATTTATCCCCCCCTTGCTGCCTGCGCTCACCGGGTCAGCCAACCACGCCGTGCGGGCGGGCCTGCCCTCACCAGGAGGCCCCGGGAACCGAACCCGGGGCCTCCCATATGGCAAACGGGAGCCCCACTGATTGAGCCACAGCCGCTTCCCTGCACATATCCATTTTAAACTCCCTCCTGTATTCTTCAAATAGTGCAGACTTCCAGTCATTGGCTTTCCATTAATCTATGGCCTGGGAACAATAGGCTTCCCACAAAATTCACCCCAAAAAGGCCGGGTTGGGTAGGGGGAGATGAAAACAAAACGGGAGGACAAGGAGAAACAAAAAGCTGAGTTTTTCTTTAAATCTTTGGCTCTGCACAGCACAAACATTCCCAATGAAAAATAAAGAATTCTTTCTTCTGTGTCTGTTTCAGCTGGCATCCAGCTTGTGCCTAGAGAAGAATGTCACTGCATCATTATTCAGCCCCACAAGGTAAAACAAAAAGGACAACTTAACAACCAGAAGTATGCTGGTGTGGCAGAACGGCTCATTTCAAAGCTTTTCAAAGAATGTCCCCTGTGCTCCCTACATTTTTGTCACACCCCCCTCAGTTTTTCAAACCTGTGGGGAAGCTGTTACCTTTCATGTAAGGTGTATAAATAACGCCCTCTAAGAAACATCTCCCCCTAGCACACAATCTTCCTTTCCTTTTTTCATTGCTCTTAGTCTTTTGGGATCCCTAGAGTATCCACAAATAGATTAGCCTCTAAGAATTCTGAGTAACCACAGTTAGGGAAAAAGCAGCATTGGTTTAATTAGCCACGGTCCTATTTTTGAAATTACATCTGTGCTTTTTTTTTTTTTTTAAATGAGGATTTGTCTATGCAAAAATTGAAGAGGACAGATTTTTGGGGGTGCATGTTAGTTTTGATTTAAATTAATTTTCATGCTTTTGAAATCGAAATCAAGAGTATTGAGTGAATAATGTATCATCATACATTAAACATGATCAAATGAAGACAGCTGACAGCAATGATTGCAGAAAAATGAATTGCTGGAAATACTCGATCATCTGGTGTGTGCTGCTAATATGAGTGATAGCTAATCACTGCACATTTTTGCTTTGCATGGTTCCATCAGTTTTTCATCCCCAAATTCCCAGACTTTGATTAATTACTGAAATGATGAAAATTAACAGGCTAATAAAGGATCATATGACTTGCTAAAGGGTCACTCCTTGCTGAAAGGTCACTGAAAATCAGAAAGTAAGAACAGAATCCACAGGACTAGAGTCCCAGGTCTGAAAGTATTTATTTATTTATTTATTTTCTTTATCCATTTTAAACACCCCCTTCCCCATTTGCTGTTTTGTGTCCATTCGCTGGGCAATTCTCTGTGAAAGGCACTGGTTTTTTTTTTTTACCAGGAGGTCCCAGGGCTCGAACCCAGGTCCCTCCATATGGGAGACAGACGCCCAACCATTTGAGCCACATCCGCCCCTTGTGAAAGTCTTTATACAATTTCTGTTTTGAGAATTTTTTCATTTCTGAAATATTGGTTCAAATGGCCATAGCTATTTTTGAAGTTAAAATTTTAACAACACTTCTCAATATTAGAACTGTTTCAGAATAATATTCCTTTGATAACAAACTCTCCAAAGACACTTGTTGGTTTTGTTTAAATGACTATCTGAAAATTGTTTGTGGGCAATGGGAGTAGCATTCAAAATTTCAAAATTTCAACTTCCACTGGATATAATAGTTCCTGATGTCAGCATTTGTGTTTAAAGAATTCCAAATGCATGAAATCACTAGAAATGCACCTTTTTTGGGGGGTCATCTGTATTAGTTATCTATTGCTATGTAACAAATGACCACAAAATTTAGGGACTTAATTTTGTTAGGAATCTGGATGCAGCTTAGATGAGTACCTCTAGCTCAGAGTCTCTAATAGGGTGTCTGCCATGGCTTGAGTCATATAAGGCTTGGTTGGGAGATGATCTGCTTCTAAGCTCACTCACGGCTAATGGCAGCCATCAGGTCTTCACCTGGTGTTGGTTGGAGATGTTAGTGCCTTGCCAAGAGGACCTCTTCACAGTGCAGCTCACAGAATGGCAGCTGGCTCTCTTCAGAGCAAGTGAGTGAGAGAGGGCAGCCTGTTGTAGTTTCCCAGCTACTAAAACAAATACTAAACAATGGGGTTGGCTTAATAACAGGAGTTTATTGGCTTATGGTTTCAGAGGCTTGAAGGCTTGCTTCCTTTCAGGTCGGTATCTTCTGGCTGGCTGGCAGGCAATCTCTGGGGTTCTTTGGCTTTTCTGTCACAAGACAATGCACAATGCGGTATGTCTACTCAGTGGAATACTACTCAGTAATAAAAAGGAGCTAAATACTGTTACATGCTACTACACGATAAACTTCAAAATATTATGCTAAGTGAAAGAAGCAGGCACAAATGACTACATTCTTTAAGATTCCATTTATATGAAATGTCTGGAATAGGCAAATCCATAGAGATAGAAAGTAGATGAATGGTTGCTAGCAGTGTGGGTGGGAACTGGGAGTAACTACAAATGGGCATGAGGGATCTTTTTGGGGTAGTGGAAATGTTCTGAAATAGTGAGGATGGCTGCACAACTCTAAACTTACTAAAATTCGTTGAACACTTAAAATGGGTGACTTTTATGGCAAAAAAACAAAAATTCAGTGATAGTGGATGAGAACTTGAGCTTTCTCAGCTTATTTGAAATCAAGTTCAGCTATGTCAGCTCCAGGCCTTCTTATTCCACTCCCCTTTTTCTTCCCATATGCTTGGAGTTTGGTCCTAAGATTAAATTCTGTGACTTTGGCCCCAGATATGTCTAACTGTCAACTCATTAAACCAGAAAAAGTTAATTGTATTTTTATATGGTTCTTGTATTCCACCCCCCCATCCCCCCCAATCTGTTTTTTTTTTTTAGCCGTTTCCTTTGGGCTAATTTTTAAAACTCGGTTTAAAGGAATACTACATCTCCCTTTTACCTTAGATGGGAAATAAAGATGATTTTCTACTTCTCAAGTGTTTGCAGTATATAAAGATCAGTTTTGCCTAGACCATCTAGGAGATTAATTTCATTTTGGCTACTGGAGGCAACCGGATTATTCTCCAAGTTTTTCTAGGTCTTTATCTGGTCAATTCTGTTCATTCCCCTATCATTTGCTGAAATAATTTCACTTTTAAAAAAACTAGATTCTTCACTCAAAAAAAAAAAAAAAAGTTATCTACTTGCTTCCAGTTTAATTGCAAAACATTTTAAAAACGGGCTACTGTGCTGGCTAGCTTCCTAAGTTAAAGTAAAACTTCCAAAAGGGCCAAGGTCTAAAGTTCACACACTCGTGAGGTCTGTCTCTACCAACAGGAGACCCCATTATCCATAGCTCTACCAAAGCTCTTACATTTCCTTTTGAGTCCCATGAATAAGGGAAAAGAAGTTCAAGTGAGGGGAAAATGGGTTCAAATGAAGGTTAGATACCCAAAAGAATTTTCTTGGTTACTGTGTTGCTGGGGTAGAAAAAGTGGGGAAAGGGTAACCAGGTGTGGGTGGCCTCGGGAGGTTGCTCGATTTTAAGCCCGTTGTTAGTCTTGGCAAGGAAACAGAACAGAGCTTGTCTTTGAGAAGCCCACTTGAGGGCCTACTGTGTGTCAGGCGCTGAGGCTACAAAGGTAGTTATTGAATGCTTGTGCTCATTGAGCCAGGGACTCTTCTAGATGCTTTAAACGAGGCAGACAAAGTCTCCACCCCGAAGGCGCTCGCAGTCCATTTTACAGGTTGCATCAGGTGGGGGATTCTTCTCAGAGCCTGAGGACGTAGAAGGCACCTTGGGGGCGGGGGGAAGAGAAACGCTTCTCTCCACTCCTCTACCCTAGGCCGGCCGGGCAGGCGAAGACCGACACGCCCTCGCCGAAGGGCAGACCCGCCTAGAGGAGGGCGGACCCAGGCAAGGCCGGCAGCCGAGCCCTCACCCGACCCCCACGAACGCGGCCCAGCACGGCGCCCGCTCCTCACGTGTCCCTCCAGGCCCCGGAGCCGCCTCACTGCCTGCTTCCGCTTTGACCCTGCCGACTTCCGGTAAAGAGTCCCCGAGCTGCATCGCCCGGGACGGCCACCGACGCTTCGGTGTGCTCGGCCCCCGATGAGCTCGGGGTCCGCAACTCCTCGGGGCCCCGCGGCGGCCCTTGAGCCTCGCCGCCCTGCCGCGGCCAGGTGGCCCGGGCGGCGCTCGCTCCCGCGACGGGGCGGGCGGGGCGGCAGCGCCGCGGGGCCGGGCCCGTATCCCTCCGCCGCCCCTCCCCCGCCCGGCCCCGGCCCCCCTCCCTCCCGGCAGCGCTCGCTTCCCTCCGCCTCAGACTGTTTTGGTAGCAACGGCGGCGGCGCGGCCCGGCCCGGCTCCCGGCGGCTCCTCGGTCTCGGCGGGCCTTCCCGCCCCTTCGTCGTTCTCCTTCTCCCCCTTGCCGGCCTGGGCGCCCCACCGGCCGCGCCAACCCGCGCCTCTCCGCTCGGCGCCCGCGCGTCCCCGCCGCGCTCCGGCGTCCCCTCGGCGCGCCCGGCTCCCGGTTGTCCCCGCCTGGCGTGCGGGCCGGTGTATGGGCCGCTCACCATGTCGCTGAAGCCCCAGCAGCAGCAGCAGCAACAGCAGCAGACCGCGGCCGCCAATACCCGCAAGCCAGGCGGCGGCGGCCTTCTCACGTCGCCCGCCGCCGCGCCGTCCTCAGCCTCGTCGCCCTCGCCCTCGGCCGCGGCTTCCCCCTCCTCGGCGGCGGCGAGCGCAGGCGGCGGGCGGCCCGGCCTGGGCAGGTGGGTGTCGGCGCCCCAGCCCCTCCGCTCCGGGCCCGGACCAGCCGGGGCCTCGCGTCCCCTCCCCCGCGGTCCGCACGGCCGTCTCCGCCCCGTGACCGGCCCGGCCTAGGGGGGTGGGCCGGGGGCCCGCAGTGGGGGCGGGGGGCGCCGCGGGGCCGCTCCGGGTTGTCAGGCAGTGTCCAGCCTCCTGCAACATCACCACCCTCCTCCCCAAACGCTCAAGATGGAAGGACCGGGCAGCCTCCCCTTTCCCATTTAAATGTCGGGGAAGGGTTCACAGGTCCCAGCAATTGCCAGCGTCGGGTCCACCTTCTCGAAGCCTTCCCGGTCCCCACTGGGGGCTGGGGGATGCTCGGGCAGTGTCCCCACCCTCCAGTCTAAATGTTAGCGTCGGAGGGGTCTTTAGATTTTGCTTCAGCCTCCCGACCCGTCTCCTCCCCACTGAGGAATACCGAGGGAGGGGGAGGACTGGGCTGCTTCTCCGGCCTTCGCGTTAAAGGGGCAGCCGCCGGGCCCATCAGGCACCTTTAGGCACCAAGTCCGTCCTGCCATACTCCCCCCCTCTGCTCAGCAAGAGCTCGGAGGACGGGGTGCGGTGCGAGGGCAGTGGCCCCCCGCCCCTTCCACACGGAGACCTCCAGGCCGCGGCGGGTTCTCCAGAGCCGCTGGGGACTCGCGGGGCTCTGTGCAGTCTCCCGCAGCGCCCACCTTCCCCCACCTGGGCAAAGGGTGGGAGTGCCCGCCCCCCTCCCGGTCCCCCTCTCGCACGGCCACGCGGGCGCGGGTGGTGGCCGAGCCGCATTGGCGTCCCGAGGCGGCGGCGAAGGCGCCTTTGAACGCTGGTGGGTGAGGGTCCGGCCCAGGCGTGCGCCAGAAGCCCAGGCCCGCCCGGGGAGGGGGCGGGGAGAGCGCACCCTGCGCATTTTCCCACAACCCCTACCCTGATTTCTGAGATTTTGAGAGGGAGAGGGAGTGCAGCGGGGAACGGGGTGGGATTCCTGAAGGCAGAAATGTGGGTGTTTCCTTGTGCCTCCCCCCTCCCGCTCCACCGCCAATAAGGCAGGTTTGTGACAGAGGCCGGGGGTCCGGTGTTGTCTCAGCCAGCCGGGATTGAGTGTGAGTTCGTGCGCGAGAGCCTGTTGTGGGGTGGGGGGGTGTCCGTTGTCAGTCCGTATTTCAGGAACTGAGAAAATGCTTAGTGTTCAAACAGGGTAGCAAATGTCAATACACTCCATTCCATTGTGGCCTGTGTCCTTAACTTGGGGAGTGTCGCCACAGCTTAGCAAGGGCACGCAAGTCCATTTCCCCTGTGCCCCGAGTCCATCCATGTTGCAGGCTCTGCCATGCCTCTCTTAGGCCGGATTGGCAGGGCCAGTGACCAGTGTTCTCCATAAATAGACGTCGTGGTCTTTTGAAGGTGGAATAAGAGAATTGTTCATGCACTGAGTTTTCTTTGTGAAAAATACATTTTCAGTAATCCATTTCCAGAGAATTTTCATTAACAGCAGGAAAATTTATTCAGCAAGATGAATCATAACTGGTTTTTAAGGAATTCTCCCTTCAAAGGGATGGGGGGACAGTCGCTTCTGGACTGCCAGCCCCCTCTCCTCCACTCCGTTTCCATTTCTCTAAAGCACCCACAAACGCTACATGCCCAAACTAGTTAAGATGAAGTGATCCTTTCCCCAGTTACACTAAGGATTCTGTAACTTGTTTCCTCTTTTCAGTGTCGTTGGTAGTGAAAAATGAAAAAAATTAAAAATATAATTTTTATAGAAAAAGTATATGTTTTTTCTCTCTGAGGTATCAGGTAGAAATCTGGCAGATAATTTTCACTTGTTCACATAATTTAAAATTAAGGCTTTTAAAAAGTTGCACTGGCTCTCTTTAGACTTAAAAGAAAATTGGATTATGACAGAGAATTTGTTCCAAGGTAGCTTGATTGGTCAAAGATATTTGGAATGTTTTAGTACCACAGATTTTTTTTTTCTGCTCCTTAGGGCATCACAAAAACTTAAGGTTAATTTAGATTCTGTCTTGCTTTAAATGCTTTCACTGGAGGCATAAATTGTAGACTTTTTTGTTCAATACGTGAAGTTTTGTCTAATGTATTAGAGTCATAGAATGTATCATGTTGTTCTTGTACAAATCTTTAGTTAATGTACTTGTAGAAGAATTGCCTTCAGTTTGCCCAATTGCCTTTATTGGGTACTTTGTAAATCAGTTACAGTTTCTAGCATATTCTTACTTAGGTTTGAGTTTATCAGCAGTAAAATAAGTTTCTGGATCAAGGGTGAAGGAAAAAAAATGCAACATTGGGTTTGACATGTTTAGAGATAGCAAAAAAATATTCTTGAAAATCTAGAAATGGCACATCTGCTTTCCGTATAACATTTCATCATATATGAATTTTTTTTTTTTTTTTTTTGTGAATATTGAATTTTCATGGTTTTCAAAATGATTTCTTTTGTCTTTAACTGTCATGTATTTCAGGTGACATTTTATCTTCGGAAAGAACAGTGAAACAACAACATTAAATTTTGAAAATAATCATTTTACCTTAACCCAATTTTTATTTTTGTCTTTTACTGTTCAATTGTGTCAACATTTTTATAGTTACAGTGATTGTATATGGTTTTTTTTTTGTTTTAAGCCTTTTTCATCTTAACATTGTATTGTAATTTTTTTTTTCCTGAACCTTCATTATCCTATTGCTGGAATTTGGATTTCACCTTTTTTGCTAGTATAGATGGTTCAGTGAACATCTTTACTAGACTAATAGTTTTTGTTTCAGTGTACTTATTTCCTTTGAGAAAGTTCCCAGGAGTGGTATTACTAGGTCAAAGGGCTTCAAGATTTTTATGGCTCTTGCTAGCTGTTCCATATCTCTCTTCAGAAGACTTGTATTAATATGTTTCCAATGCCAAAAAAAGTGGCTCTTCTCTAGAATGGTTTGTCAAACACTGGGGCATTTTAAAGGGAAAAGTTTCATTTACAGCCAGGTGCACACATTCTTAAGTTTTTTTGTTAGTTCCTTGATTGTCTATACTTGAGTTTGGATTTGGTTCCTCTGAGGATTTAATGAGATAATATATCTGGAGAGGCTTTGAAAACTGCAACTATATTACTAATTGGGATACATGGTTTATCTATTGTGCAGATACTTCTGAGTTACATAGAGGAATGAAACTCCTGGCAGCTGTTGTTCTAAAGCTTTTTGGTGTTCTTGTTTTTTTGTTTTTTCTTCTTTTTTAACCTCCCTCTTTGATCTAAAAGTGTTTATTATTTATTTTTAATTAGTTGATAGCCTATGACCAAGTTATTTTTTGGTAACTTTTATGTAATTTCATGGCACTTTTGGGAAATCTCACTGGTTAACCTATACCTCCCTTCCCCATTTTTTATTTTTTATTTTTTATTTTTTTTAAAGATTTTATTTATTTATTCATTTATCCCCCCCTTGCTGCTTGTGCTCCCTGGGTCAGCTAACCACACCGTGCGGGCCAGCTTGCCTTCACCAGGAGGCCCCGGGAACTGAACCTAGGGCCTCCCATATGGTAAACGGGAGCCCTACTGATTGAGCCACAGCCGCCCCCCCCCCTTTTTTTAAAACAATGGGTTTACTAATCCTATTACGCAAATCCTAATCCTAGATAGAATTTCTTTAGATGCAGGATGTCAGTGGGATTCTCTTTAAATGAAAAGTCTTCTAGAAGAGCTTAAACATCTACATATATTCAATACAAATACATTGAGCATCTACTATGTTCCAGGCTGGTAGGTGTCTGTTATATAGCAGTGGATAAAACAAAGATAGCTACTCTCTTGGAGTTTTCATTCTAATGTGAGGAGATACAATAAATGAAACATTAAATTAGCAAATTATGTATAATACTAGATAAGAGCTATGGGAATAGAGGAGAGCTGACTAAGGGTCTAGGCCCTAGGGAGTGTGGGGAAGGGATTGGGTTGAAATTTTAAATGGCCTATGGTAAGCCTTATTTAAGTTGATAACATCTGAGCAAGGATTTGAGGAAGGCCATTTACTTTTTTTTCTAAATTAGTCATATGGCCTCATTTGTAATTTTTAAGGTTTAAACTATATCACCCTTTATTAATTCATTATTTTATGTGGGTATTGATAACAACCAAATTTGAAGTTAGACCAAAAAAGTTAAATGATATTTAATTCATTAGAGGTAACCCACAGATGGTTGTTAACAAAAGTGCACTTGTGTTTTTCTATTGGGCTTACTTATTTTGCTGAAATAAGATTGGGCAACATCCCACATCAAATTGCTTATCCATGTTTGTCAAACAAAAGAGTAAGGCCATAGATGATAAAGATTTGGCATTCGGAAACATAGCCAAAACATTGATTCATGATATCAGTCATGTTTGGTGTTCCTTTTTTGGTTAAATGTAAACTTATATTTTCTGTGTTTCTCTTATTAGACAGTTAAAATTTTACAACAGGGGATATTAACTCATATCATAGTTATTTAATTGCCATATGTTTTGACTTAAAGGAGGATCTCAATTTTGGGGGGGGGAGAAGGAGGGAGTACATCCTAAGTAGCTACAGCTGTGTTAACTTTTTTTTTTTCCCCCCACCATAGCAAAATGCCTTTATACCTTGCTAAGGATTTTAAGTTTTTGGAAATTTTTAGGAGATTTTTTTCCGTTAATTTTAATTTTTTATTTTGGCCAGATAGTAATAGTATTTTGACAGTGTTTGATAGAATTGAGCCTGAACAAAACCATCTTTTTGTAATTATTTCAAATGATTGTGACAACTTCATTGGGGATATGAGTAGAGTTTAACAGGCCTAGTTGCTACTATATCTTTTTAGGTGACAGTACTTGTTTTTTTCTGGACCATATCTGGGTCATCTATGACTGTTACCATACTGAGATCTTATAGTGGTCTGTTTAGCAAGAATGATAATAAATATAGATGGAATTTGCTAAAAACATTAACTTGGCAACATTATATATAGCCCATCAAAGAATGCCCTTTTCTGTTGAAGTCTTTTTGCCTCCTAAAATGTTAGACAGATTTTAAAAGTAGGAATGTTTTCCACAGAAAAATTACTCCTCCATGATTATGAAGCTGGTATCAAGCCTTTGAAAGGTTATAGTATCCAGAGCTAGAATTTGTAATGTATACATTTGAGCCCATAAGCTTTAGTTATGATTGGAAATAGGCTGATCTATATCTTAGTGTTTTTTTTTGATATTCTTTTTTTTTTTTTTTTTAAAGATTTTATTTATTTATTCATTTATCCCCCCTTGCTGCTTGTGCTCGCTGGGTCAGCTAACCACGCCGTGGGGGCGGGCCTGCCTTCACCAGGAGGCCCCGGGAACCGAACCCGGGGCCTCCCATATGGTAAACGGGAGCCCTACTGATTGAGCCACAGCCGCTTCCCTTGATATTCTTAAAGTATATTTTTTATTCAAAATGAATTTCTTCTTTTGAGAATGCACGTTCTATATGGAACATAGCATTGTTCTCTATTAAGGTCCTTGTCTAACAAGGTACATTTGCAATTTTGTAGGTAGATGTGCTGTAAGCCACTTTGATGTTATTTAAAACACCAATTACCTAATTAATTCAAGAGAGTGTATGTCATAAATAAATTAAATAAATAAATATTGGTGCTTTGGGGGGCATACATATGTATATAGACTATGGTCCCTGATCTTAAGCTGCTTGTAGTATAATAGAGATGAGAGTACTTGAATCAGAATACAGAACAGATCTATTCTTTTTTTTTTTTTTTTAAGACTTATATATTTACCCCCCCCATTGTCTAGTCTCTGTGTCCATTTGCCGTGTGTTCTTCTGTGTCTGCTTGTCTTCTCTTTAGGCAGCACTGGGACCCAATCCTGGGACCTTCCAGAGTGGGAGAGAGGCGCTCAATCTCTTGCGCTACCCCAGCTCCCTGGTCTGCTGCTTCTCTTATTGTCTGTCCTCTGTGTCTGTTTTTGTTGCTTCATCTTCGGTGCCAGCTCTGCCGCACAGGCCAGCACTCCACGTGGGCTACCTTGTCTTCACCAGGAGACCCCGGGAATCGAACCCTGGACCTCCTATATGGTAGACGGAAGACCAATCGCTTGAGCCACATCCACTTCCCCATATTTATTCTTGAAATTAATAAATTGAGAAACAGTTTTTGTAGAACTACTGCCTCATTTACATATGAAAGTTCTGTCTCAGAATTTGAGAAACAGTAAGGTGTTAGGGAAAAGTAAGCTGGTGTGGAGAAGAAAAAGAAAAACCTTAAAAAAATGGCACCCATTATCTTACCATCTTTCCAGGCTCTTCTGTGTGAATATATATGTTAAACAAAAATGGAATCTTATAGGGAAGCGGCTGTGGCTCAATCAGTAGGGCTCCCGTTTAAGATTTTATTTATTTATTCATCCATCCCCCCCCCCTGCTGCCTGCGCAGGCCGGGTCAGCCAACCACGCCGTGCGGGGGGGCCCGCCCCCACCAGGAGGCCCCGGGAACCGAACCCGGGGCCTCCCATATGGCAAACGGGAGCCCCACTGACCGAGCCACAGCCGCTTCCCTAAATAAAATCTTTAAAAAAAAAAAAAAAAAAAAGGAATCTTATAGTTCAATTTTTTTTTAATTCAACAATATGTATCATCTTTTAAAATATTTATATATTTTTCCTAAAACTGTAGAAATCGGGGCACAAAAATATTTATTGAGCGAATAAAAATAGCAGAATGTTATTTTAAAATGGAAGAAAAACATCTAAACTTTGAGTTGTTAGGGACTTGTCTAAAGCCAATGTATTTTTAGAATTTTGACACCCCCCCCCACAATACACATATACATAAACAAGATCATACTGGATATTTTTCTTTCTTTCTTTTTTCTTTTCTTTTCCTTTCTTTTCTTTTCCTTCCTTTCTTTCTTTTCTTTCTTTTCTTTCTTTTCTTTCTTTTCTTTCTTTTCTTTCTTTTCTTTCTTCCTTTCTTTCCTTTCTTTCCTTTCTTTCCTTTCTTTCCTTTCTTTCCTTTCTTTCCTTCCCTTCCTTCCCTTCCTTCCCTTTCTTTCCTTCTTTCCTTCTTTCTTCTTTTTAAAAGATTTTATTTATTTATTCATTTATCCCCCCCTTGCTGCTTGTGCTCGCTGGGTCAGCTAACTGCGCCGTGTGGGCGGGCTTGCCTTCACCAGGAGGCCCCGGGAACCGAACCCGGGGCCTCCCATATGGTAAACGGGAGCCCCACTGATTGAGCCACAGCTGCTTCCCAATACTGGATATTTTAAAGAATACAGAGCCATAGACAATCCTTGCCCTTTAGGATATCCTTTTGTAACCTTAGATAGATTTGGCTGGCTGAAAAAAAGGTGTAGTTGCTTATCTTTGTTTTTAATATATGTAATTCTTTACATATGTGGTATGAAATCATCTCTTCTAATGTTTAATCCTTGTTTTTATTATTTTTTTAAGATTTAGCTTTGTTATGGATCAGGATTGTTTATGAAAATTTGCCACAAATATTCATATTTTTATTTGTTGATAATTGTTTGCAATTGTATTCGTATAAAATTTTGAAATTCACTTTAATTTTTAAAATTTCGTATGTAGATTGCTTATGTTTTTTGTTTTTTTCCCCAAGATTTATTTTACTTATTTATCCCCCCTTGCTGCTTGTGTTTGCTGTGTCCATTTGCTGTGCGTTTTTCTGTGTCTGCTTGTCTCCCTTTGTTGTATCATCTTGCTGCGCCAGCTCGCGGTGCACAGTCAGCTCACCCCGCCGGCTTGCCTTCACCAGGAGGCCCTGGGAATTGAACCTAGGGCCTCCCATATGGTAAATGGGAGCCCAGCCACTTGAGCCACATCTTCTTCCCTATATGTTAAGCCTTGAAGTTGAGTCAAGTGGCTATAAAATATCAATTTCATGCTATGATTAATAGTTAACTACATTTTGGGAATTGGATAAAATATTCTGTATTTTTGTAAAACCCATCAGTTTGTGGTGTGAGGCTTATTTATGATATAATTTTAAATGAATGTGGTTTATTTTTATGATCTCCCTATGTAATAGAACTTTAGAGGGTTGTCCTTGAAAGTATTACCTTTGGGGAGGCTTTATGTAACAATGTTGCAAATGGGCAAATATTTTTGATTGCCACTTTTCATGTTGCTTTTTATAAATTGTACAAAAAATTATTTTTAGTAGCAATCTTTGTTAACAGCCAAAGTCAAGATTAATCTTGATTATGATTTTTGTTTAAAAACCAAACTAATTTTGAACCAATTAGTATATTTGGGGGAGGGCACAAAAATATTTATTGTGGGCCTTATTTAGTTAACTCTTTTTAGCTCTAAAACACACTTGAAAATCACAGAGAGGAAAGACTTGAGGTCTTTTCCCTGAAGCCTGTGAAGATTATAGAAAGGGGAGCTCTTCAGATTTTACTTTCATTTGCTTTACACATGGTTCTGCCTAGCTTGCTTGTATAATTTATAGTACCAACAAGTTAAAAAGGCTAAAACTTTTAAAGGCAAGCATACTGACAGAAATGAGAAGTTACAATAGTATGATAGAAAGTTAAGAGGTGGGAGAATGATAAAAAACAGATGCCGTTATTCAAAATGTATAACATCTTGGAAGTTTTTACTGTAAGTTTTTAGCCCTATGCCTTAGTAGGTCGCCAGGGTCATTACCATTTTATAGCACAATGTAGTTAATTGATGTGCTCATAATGATGACTCATAAGACAAGGTGAAATTGTTTTTCATATCTTTCAAAGAACTATTTGAAAACTGCTGGTCATGACCCTTTTTAGGTTGTGAAATCACTTTAGTGTGTCATGACAGCATTTTTAGAAAAATGAAAAAGAGTAGAAAATATTAGAGTACGTTACATAGTTAGGGGTAAGAATTGTTTTTAAAAATTTCTGTAAATTTTCATTAATGCAGTCAGAGGGCCACTGTGAAGGGTTTTCCAGTTATGTCTGGCTAGGGTTGCCAGATTTAACAAATGAAAATACAAGATGCCCAGTTGAATATGAATTTCTTACAAACACAATTTTTTTTTTTTTTTTTAGTGTAAATATGTCCCAAATAGCATGGGATAACATGATTTGTTTATCAGAAATTCAAATTTAATTTGGACAGCTTATATTTTATCTGGCAACCTAGTCTAGGCTAGAATCCTGGTTCATCCCTTAGTAACTGAAATTTAAGCTCTGTGACAGCAGGAACTTTGCTTTGTTCACTCTTGTATCCCTATCTCACAGAACAGTGGTTGGCACTTAGTAGGTAGTCAGTTGTTTGAATGAAAAAATGAATTAATGAGCGATCTTGAGCAAGTTACTTAACTCTCACTTTCAGCCTTAGTTTCTGTATTTGTTAAAAGGGCCAAAGAATACCTTCCTCAAAAAGTGAAATGAAATTCTTGTTACATTGCATTCTTGGAGCATAGTAGGCTCTAAATTATTTATTTATTTATTTAAAGATTTATTTATTTCTCCCTGTCCCCTGGTTGTTTGCATTTGCTGTGTCCGTTTGTTGTGTGCTGGTCTTCTCTTTCTAGGAGGCACTGGGACCAGAATCCGGACCTCCCATGTGAGAGGGAGGTGCTAATCGCCTGAGCCACCTCCGCTCCCTGCTTTGTTGCATCTCTCACTGTGTTTCCTCACTGTCTCTTAGTTGCATCATCTCACTGCGTCATCTTGTTGCGGCGGCACGCTGCACCAGCCTGTAGCATCAGCTCGCTGTCTTGCACGACTTCTCTGGGAACCAAACTCGGACCTCCCATGTGGTAGGCGGGAGCTCAGTTGCCTGAGCCACATCAGCTTCCCAGCTCTAAATAATTTAGAATCCTATAAATTTGGAAGTGGAAATGGCCATAGTGGCTTTTTAGTACTCAGTCTTTTTACAGGTAAGGAAACTAAAGACATTATATTTGCCAAAGTCTCCCATCATTGGCTGCAGAGCTGTATTAGAATCTAGTCTATTCTATTGTATTTTTAAGACTTCTTTTTTTTTTTCAAAATTGGATATTCAGTAATCCAAGACTCACCTATCTAGAAGAAAACATTTTCTGAGGGTTCCAATTAGCAAAGACTCAACTCTGATTTGTGTGTGTGTGTGTGTTTTCTTTCTGTCACATACATTTCAAGTGGAACATACAAATCCAAAGTGAAGGTCCTTTGCAGTGTTTCTACTAGGCTTTCCTTTTTCCTTTTTCCTTTCCTTTCTCCTTTGTGGCCATCCTGCTCTGATCCTTGATCTAGATGGCAAATAGGTTTCACCTTCTAATGCCAATTGTGATTGACTAGAGTGTTATATAGAGATGCTGAGATTTCATCCAGCTTTAGTTGGGAGATTGGGAAAGAGGGTGGGGGAAGTCTTTCTGTCATGGGTATTTACTGATTGTAGCTTAGCAAGCCTCCTGATTAGGATCTTCATGTCCACAGATATCCTACTTTTAAGTTATCTTGCACACTGCATAGCTAGAATAATTGCCCCCTAAAACATATCTCATTGTATCCTTTTTCTATTGAGAAACTTTTAGTGACTCTCCTCATTACTGGGTGAATCATGTTCAGACTAGTTAGTCTGGCAGTCAAGCCCTTCCACAGATTGAGCTCACTGTATTCTCCAGTGTGAATCCAATTCTTCTGCCAATCCTTTCTTCTCGTTTTCATAAACATAGGTCTTATCTTTCAAGGCTTAGCCCAGATCCTCTCTTGCACAGTGTCCCTCCATATTTACCTTAAGAAAACATGATTCCTCCCTCTTCTATATTCCGATAGTTCTTGGCAGGTATCATTCATATAGCATTTATTTATTTATTTTATTTTTTTTTTTTTAAAGATTTTATTTATTTATTCATTTATCCCCCCCTTGCTGCTTGTGCTCGCTGGGTCAGCTAACCACGCCATGCGGGCGGGCTTTTGCCTTCACCAGGAGGCCCCGGGAACCGAACCCGGGGCCTCCCATATGGTAAACGGGAGCCCTACTGATTGAGCCACAGCCGCTTCCCTCATATAGCATTTAATACACAGTGTGTTGAAGTGCAGTAGCTCCTCCATGAGCTTTCAGTTTAGGATGAACTCTGAGATAGCAAAGCTTAGAGTAAAAATGGGTCAACTCTGAGCTACCAAAGATGGCTGCTTTTTTTGGGGGGTGGGGTGGGGGGAGGGTTCATGGTCATATTCAAGGGCAGCTGTTATCCTGTCATTTAGAAATCTCTGTGCTTATTGTGTTTGGGCTTAGTTTATTGTTGTTATTAAAGCTGTCACACTCAACAAGTGCAGCTGAGGAGTTGACTGTGCTATTCAGGAGAGAGCAATCATAGAAAGAGATTTTTAAAATTAAAAGTGGTAGGCAAGTGATGGCCTGGGTCAGAATTGAAGTATTTTGAAAGAGAGAGAGCAAAAGTACCATGGTCATTAGGTCAGTAATAATCAGCAGATGGAAAATAGAATTGATGGATGAAATGGAAAAACTTAGAAGTTTGCAACTAAAGGTGTTCATTTGGGAGAATACTAAATGTAGTTAAAGTACTTCTGCTGAAACTTTTGTCAAAACCTGTAAACAGTGCTGCAGGTTCACTGTCCATTGGATAAAAAGTCTAAGAAGTCTCCACTGACACTTGATGAGATTATAAAGAGAAGGTTCTCTTTCTCGGAAAGAAGCCCAGTAGAATGTTTATCAGTGAGGAAAGAAGAGTGTGCTGCTTTTAAAGTTTTGAAGGACAGACACTCATTTTGGTAAGGGATAAATCCCATCTAGGGTCCTCATGCTTCTTCTGCCCATTTTGGACTTAGAAACAAACAGATATACAGAAGAGATGTTATTTTTCATTGCTCGCTCCACTGTGATTCGCCTCAAATTGCTTGACCTCTGTTCCTTATTGTGGTAGATTGTATTATATTTTAGTTAGGTTTATTGAGGTATAATTTAAAGTTCATCCTTTTTAGTGTATAGTTCTTGAGTTTTGACAAACATACATAGTCATGTGGCTACCACCATGGTCAAGGAATCATCCCATAGTTCCTTATGCATCTTTTTAGTCAGTCCCTTGTCTCCAACCCTGTCAATCACTGATCTCTTTCTTCCCCTTACAGTTTTGTTTTTCCTAGAGTGTCGTATAAATGGAATCATACAGTATCTATATAGCGTTTTTTGTTTTTTTTTTTTGGCATTTATAAAGGGTATTTATTTGGGGTGGAAGCTTACAGTCACAAGGCCATAAAGCATAAGTTACTTCTCTCACCAAAGTCTGTTTCCACCTGTTGGAGCAAGATGGCTGCCGGTGTCTGCGAGGGTTCAGCCTTCCTCTTCCTCCAGTATCAGCTGTAGGCGGCCATAAGTCTTGTCTCTCTCCCAGGGCTCCTTTCTCTCCAAGCTCAGCTGCTCTGCTCTCTCCACAAGGCCGGCTATAAGCTATCAGGTGAAAGGCTCGTCTCTCTTCCTGGGTATATAGCTTTTTGTGAATGGTTTCTTTCGTGTAGCATATTATTTTGCGATTTATCCATTTTATTGCATGTAACAGTAGTTTGTTTTTATTGCTGAGTAGTATTCCATTGTATACATGTACCAAGTTTGTTCAAGTTATGAGTGAATTATTAATGATTTTTAGCTGTTATTAATAATGCTGCTATGAACATTTGTATACAGGTTTTTATGTGGTCATATGATTTTCTTTCTCTTGGTTCAGTACTGGGATTGAGATTGCTGGGTTGTAATCCAAGTGTTTAATTTTAAAAGTATTCGCCAAACTGATTGCTGAAGTGACTATACTCTTTTATAACCCCATCAGCAAGGTATGAAATTTCTAGTTAGCAATTCTAGTGAGTATGCAGTGGTATATATTTCTTTGGTGTGTATGTGTGTCTTCCCATCCTCTTTGTGGTAAAATATACATAACTTAAAATTATCCTTTTAACCACTTTTAAGAGTGTAATTCAGTGGCATTAAGTACATTCACAGCGTTGCGTAACCATCACTGCTTTTTCCAGACTTTTTCTTGATCTCAAACAAAAACTCTGTACCAGTTAAGCAGTGGCAGCCCATTTCTCCCTTCTGTTGACCCCTGGTCACCTGTACTCTACCTTCTGTCTTCATAAATTTGCCTATTCTAGATACCACATATAAATGGAATCCCACAGTATTGTCCTCCTGTGTCTGGCTGATGTGATTTAGCAAAGTATTTTCAAGGTTCATCATGTTGTAGCATGTATCAGCACTTCATTCCTTTTTATGGCTGAATAATATTCCGCTGTATGTACATACCATATTTTGTTTATATATTCATCTGTTGATGGACTCTTGGGTTGTTTCCACCTTTTGCCTATTGTGAATAATGCTGCTATGAACATTGGTGTACAAGTATCTGTTTGAGTCCCTGTTTTCCACATTGGCTGCACCATATTTTACTTTTCCAATAGCAACACACATTGTTTCAGGTTTTCCGCATCCTCACCAACACTTGTTTGTTTGCTTATTTATTTATTTATTTGATGATGGTCATTCTAGCGGACATGAAGGAGTATCTCATTGTGTCTGTCTTCCATTTATTTATTTATTTATTTATTTATTTATTTATTTATTTAGAGAAGTAGGTTTACAGAAAAGTCATACAGAAAATACAGTTACCATATATCTTCCCACCCCGTTATTAACACCTTGCGTTAGTGTGGTACATTTGTTACAATTCATGAAAAAATATTTTTATAATTGTACTATTAACTATAGTCCATTGTTTACAATAGGGTTCACTGTGTTGTACAGTCCTATGGGTTTTTTTTAAAAATATTTTATTCTAGTAACATATATACAACCTAAAATTTCCCCTTTTAATCACATTAATATATAGAATTCAGTGCTGTTAATTACATTCACAATATTTTCTGGCCATCACCACCATGCATTGCCAAAACTTTTTCATCACCCCAAATAGAAACTCTACAATTTAAGTATTAACTCCCCATTCCTTACCCCCACCCCAGCCCCTGATAACCCTTATTTTAGTTTCTGACTTTATGAATTTGCTTTTTTTTTTTTAAAGATTTATTTTATTTATTTATTTCTCCCCCCCCCCATCGTTGTTTGCACTTACTCCCTGCTCTCTGTCTGCTTGTCTTCTTTTTTTAGGAGGCACAGGGAACCAAACCTGGGACCTCCCATGTGGTAGTTGGGTGCCCAATTGCTTGAGCCACATCCATTTCCTATGGAATTGCTTTTTCTAATTATTTCGTATCAGTGAGATCATATAATAATTGTCAACTTTTGTGTCTGGCTTATTTTACTCAACATGATGCCTTCAGAGTTCATCTATATTGTCACATGTATCAGAAGTTCATTCCTTTTTACTGAATAATAATCCATTATATAAATATACCACATCATCTTTATCCATTTATCTGTTGACACTTGGGTTGCTTCCAGTTTTTGGCAATTGTGAATAATACCGCTATGAATATAGGTGTGCAAATATCTATTTGCGTCCCTGCTTTCAGTTCCTTTGGGTATATATGTAGCATTAGAATTCTGGGTCATATGGTAATTTTATACACATACCTAACTTTTTGAGGAGTTGTCTTCCACAGCAGCTGCACCATTTTACATTCCCACTGACAATGAATGAGTTTCCTATTTCCCCACATCCTTTCCAACACTTGTAATTTTCTGTTTGTTTTTTCTTTTTATAAAACAAATCAGTGTTATTGGTACATATTAATAAAGCACACACTTCATCCAAAGTGTGCAATCAATGGTATTTGGTATAATCACATAGTTATGCATTCATCACTTTAATCAATATTCCGTTTATTAGTAGCCATTCTAATGGGTATGAAATGGTATCTCATTGTAGTTTTGATTTCCATTTTCCTAGTGACTAATGACATTGAACATCTTTTCATGTACTTTTTTTTTTTTTTTAAGATTTATTTATTTACTTTATCCATTTTAACCCCCCCCTTCCCCATTTGCTGTTTTGTGTCCATTCACCGCACAATTCTCTTGTGTCTGTTTCCTGCCATCTCTTCTCATCCTCCTCCTCCAGTCTTCACCAGGATTCGATCCTGGAGACCTCTGATGTAGGAGAGAGGTGTTTTGCTACCTGCGCCACCTCGGTTCCTGGCTTTCAGAGCTTTCTAAGCATCTTGTCTTGTCTCTCCCCTGTTACGTCATCATCTTGCTGCATGGCTCCCGGGACCTGGCGGCTCACCGGCACACAGAGCCTGGCAGCCCATGCACCTTCTATATATATATTTTTTTTATTTTTCTGAGAGGTCCTGGGGATCAAACCCAGGTCCCTCCATATGGCAGACGGACGTCCAACCATTTGAGCCACATCCGCCCCCCTTTTCATGTACTTTTTGGCCATTTTTTATCTCTTTGGAGAAATGTCTATATTCAATGTGTATATTGGGTTGCTTGTCTTTTGTTGAATTGTAGAATTTCTTGATATATTCTGGGTATTAAACCCTTATCAGATACACAGTTTCCAAATACTTCCTCCCATCCTGTAATGTGCTGTTTTTACTTTTTTTTTTTTTTTTTTCTGAGGCAGCAGGGCCAGGGATTGAAGCCAGGATTGAAGCCATGGGAAGCAGGCACTCAGCCACTGAACCATACCCATTCCCCTAGATCTTTGATCCATTTTGAGTTGAATTTGGTATATGGTGTGAGGTAAGGGTCTATTTTCATTCTTTTGCATATGGACATCCAGTTTTCTCAGCTCCATTTATTGAAGTGACTCTTCTTTCCCCGTTGAGTGGACTTGGCACCCTTATCAAAAATCCATTGGCCATAGATATGAGGGTTGATTTCTGAACTCTCAATTTGATTCCTTTGGTCTTTATGTCTGTCCTTATGCCAGCCAGAACATTGTTGTTGTTTTTTAAAGATTTATTTTATTTCTCCCCACCCCCTCAAAGTTTACTCTTGCTGTGTCTGATCGTCTTCCTTGTTTCTTTAGGAGGCACTGGGAATTGAACCCAGGGACCTCCAGTGTAGGACAGAGGTGCCTGATCACTTGACCCACTTCTGTTCCATGCTTTGTTGTGTCTCTCACTATGTTTTTCTTTCTGTGTCATCTTGTTGCATCAGTTTGCTGCACCTGCCTGTCACACCAGCTTACTGTCTTCTTTAGGAGGTACTGGGACCCGAACCAGGGACCTCCCATGTGGTAGGTGGGAGCCCATTCAGACACATCTGCTTCCCTATTGTTTTGATTACTGTGACTTTATAATAAGTTTTAAGATGGGGAAGAGTGAGTCCTCTAACAACTTGATTCTTTTTCAAAATGGCTTTGTCTATTTGGGGCCCTTAACCCTTCCATATAAATATGATGATTGGCATTTCAATTTCTGCAAAATATGCTGTTGGAATTTTGATTGGGATTGTGTTGAATCT
Organism: Tolypeutes matacus; assembly: GCA_026826555.1. Taxonomy (NCBI): domain Eukaryota; kingdom Metazoa; phylum Chordata; class Mammalia; order Cingulata; family Chlamyphoridae; genus Tolypeutes; species Tolypeutes matacus. Next base: position 8,630,876 of record JAKSZT010054518.1, on the reverse strand, counting down.
TTTTTTTTACTGGGAGGTCCCGGGGATCGAACCCGGGTCCCTCCATATGGGAGACGGACGCCCAACCAGTTGAGCCACATCCGACCCTGTGTTGAATCTGTAAATTGCTTTGGGTAGAATTGACAGCTTAACAATATTTAGTCTTCCAATCCATGAACATGAAATATCCTTTCATTCTCATTGATTTTTTTTTTTTCTTTTTTTTTTTTTTTTAGGAGGTGCTGGGAATTGAACCCAGGACCTCATACACGGGAAGCAGGCACTCAACCAACTGAGCTACTTCCACTCCCCACTCCCCACTCCCCACAGAATTGATTTTTTTGTTTTTATTGGGAGGTACTGGGGATTGAAACCGGGACCTTGTACATGGGAAACAGGCGCTCAACCACTCGAGGTACATCTGCTTTCCTCATTGTGGTTTTGATTTGCATTTCCCTAATGTCAAATGAGTGTCTTTCCATGAGCTCATTGACCATTTGTGTATCTTTTTTGGAGAAATGTCTTTTCAAGTGTTTTAATTGAGTTGTTGTTTTGTTGTCAAGTTGTAGAATTTCTTTATATGTTCTGTGGTCTTTTTTGTTTTTAATATTTTAAAAGTATTGTATTGTATGGGGGGGGTGTTAATTTTTTCTTAGGCGGTACTGGTACCAGGACCCTCATACATGGGAAGCAGGTGCTCGACCACTGAGCTACATCCACTTCACTATATATTCTGGATATTAAACTCTTTATAGATAAGATTTGTAAATATTTTCTTCCATTCTGTGCATTGTTTTTTTTTTTTTTTTTTCCCTTTTCAAGATTTTATTTATTTATTTATACCCCCTTGCTGCTTGTCTGTGTCTGCTTGTCTCCCCCTGTTGGGTTGTCCTGCTGCGTCAGCTCACCGAGCTGCACGGGCCAGCCTGCCTCCACCAGGAGGCCCTGGGAAATGAACCCGGGGCCTTCCATATGGTAAACGGGAGCCCTATTGATTGAGTCACATCCGCTTCCCTTGTGCATTGTTTTTTCATTCCCTTGATAGTTCTTCTTTGATGCACAAAAGTTACTGATTTTGATGAATTTCTATTTCTGTATTTTTTCTTTTTGCCTTTGGTTTTGCTATTATAATTAAACCATTGCTAAATGCAGGGTCATGAAGATTTTCCCCTGTGTTTTCTTCCAAAAGATTTCTAGTTTTAGTTCTTAAGCTTAGGTCCTTGTTCCATTTTGAGTTAATTTTTGCATGTGGTATGCATCCAATTTCATTCTTTTCCAAGTGTCTAGCCAGTTTTCCCAGCACCACTTGTTGAAAAGACTGTCCTTTCAACATTGAATGGTTTTGTCAAAATGGTCTTGTCAAAAATGAATTGAGGGGGGGTGGATGTGGCTCAAATGGTTGGGCATCTGTCTGCCATATGGAGGGACCTGGGTTCGATCCCCGGGACCTCCCAGTAAAATAAAAAAATATATATATATATAGAAGGCGCATGGGCTGCCAGGCTCTGTGTGCCGGTGAGCCACCAGGTCCCGAGAGCCATGCAGCAAGATGATGACATAACAGGAGAGAGACGCAGGGGAGAGTCAAGACGAGATGCTCTGAAAGCTCTGAAAGCTCTGAAAACCAGGAACCGAGGTGGTGCAGGTGGCAGAACACCTCTCTCCTACATCAGAGGTCTCCAGGATCAAATCCTGGTGAAGACTGGAGGAGGAGGACGAGAAGAGATGGCAGGAAACAGACACAGAGAATTGCCCAGTGAATGGACACAAAAACAGCAAAATGGTTAAGGGGGCGTTTAAAATGGATAAAGTAAATAAATAAATCTTTAAAAAAAAAAATCATAATTTATTAAAAAAAAAAAAATGAATTGAGGGAGCGGAGGTGGCTCAAGAGATTAGGCACCTTTCTCCCACATGGGAGGCCCTGGGTTTGGTTCCCAGTGCCTCCTTTTAAATAGAGCAGACAGTGAGTGCAAACAATGAGGGTGGGAAAAATAAATAAGTAAAATTAAATTAAATTAAAAAAAAATTTGAGGGAAGCAGATGTGGCTCAAGCGATTGAGCTCTCACCTACCACATGGAAGGTCCGTCATTCAGTTCCTGGTGCCTCCTAAAGAAGACAGTGAGCTAGCACAATGGGCAGGCGTGGCAAGCTGACCTAACAAGATGATGCAACAAGAGACACAAGAAGAAAAAACATAATGAGAGACACAAAAAGCAGGGAGCAAAGATTCCCAGTTCCTCCTAAAGAAGACGCAACAAAAGCAGGAAATGGAGGTGGTTCAAGCAGTTAGGTCCCAGGTTCAGTTCCTGGTACCTCTTAAAAGGAACAAGGAAGATGAACAGACACAGCAAGTGCAAACAACGAGGGAGTGTGGAGAAATAAATAAAATAAATGTTTAAAAAAAAAAAAAAGAATTGAAGGAGCAGATGTGGTTCAAGCAGTTGGGTGCCCACCGACCACATGGAAGGTCCCAAATTTGGTTCCTGGTGCATCCTAAAAGAAGATGAGCAGACACAGCACACAACGAATAGACACAAAGAGCAGGCGGCAAGTGCAAACGGGGGTGGGCGGGTGGGGGGAGAAGTAAATAAATTAAAAAAAAAAAAAAAAATTGACCAGGAGTGGATATAGCTCAGGTGGTTGAGTACCTGCTTCCCATGTGTGAGGTCCTGGGTTTGATCCCTTGTGCTTCCTAAAAGCAAAGTAAAATAAAAAGACCAACTCACTGGGGAGCAGTTATGGCTCAGTGGTTGAACACCTGCTTCTCATGTATGAGGTCCTGGGTTCAATCACCAGTACTTTCTAAAAATAAATGAATAAATAAATTGACCATCTATGTAAGGGTTTATTTTTGGGCTCTTTATTCTATTCCATTGGTCTTACAGTATCACCAGTACCACACTTTTGATTATTGTAGTCTTGTAGTAAGTTTTTTTTTTTTAAAGATTTATTTATTTTATCCATTTTAACCAACACCCCCTTCCCCATTTGCTGTTTTGTGTCCATTCGCTGAGAAACTCTCTGTCTGTTCCTGCCATCTCTTCTCATCCTCCAGTCTTCACCAGGATTCGATCCTGGAGACCCCCGATGCAGGAGACAGTTATTCTGCCGCCTGCGCCACCTCGGCTCCTGGCTTCTGCAGCCTTTGGAGCATCTCGCCTTGTCTCTCCCCCGCTACGTCATCATCCTGCTGCATGGCTCCTGGGGCCCGAGGGCTCAGCAGCACACAGAGCCTGGCAGCCCATGCGCCTTCTATATATATATATATATTTTTATTTTAACGGGAGGTCCCGGGGATCGAACCCAGGTCCCTCCATATGGCAGATGGACGCCCAACCATTTGAGCCACATCCGCCCCCCTTGTAGTAAGTTTTGAAATCAGGAAGTGTGAGTCCTCCAGAATTGTTCTTTTTAAAGATTTTGAAAAAAAAAAATTAAAAAATAAAAAAAATAAAGATTTTGGCTGTTTGGGGTCCCTTGAAATTCCATATGAATTTTTCAGGTGAGTTTTTCTATTTCTCAAAAAAAAATGCTGCTGGGATTTTGATAGGGATTACATTGAATTTTTTAAAAAAAGATTTATTTATTTATTCCCCCCCTCATCGTTTGCAGTTGCTGTCTGCTCTCTCTGTCCAGTTGCTGTGTGCTTTCTGTATCTGCTTGTCTTCTCTTCAGGAGACACTGGAAACCAAACCCAAGACCTTGCATGTGGGAGAGAGGAGCTCAGTCGCTTGAGCCACTTCAGCTCCCTGGTTTGTTGTGTCTCTCATTGTCTTTCCTCTTTGTGTCTCTTTGTTGCATCATCTTGTCATGCCTGCCCATTGCGCCAGCTTGGAACTGAACCCTGGCCCTCCCATGTGGTAGGCAGAAGCCCAATTGCTTGAGCCACATCTGCTTCCCTACATTGAATTTGTAGATTGCTTTAGATAGTATTATCATCTTTTTCTCTTTTTTTTTTTTTTAATTTTTAATTCTTATTTTTAAAGAAGCTTTAGATTACATAAATGTTACATAATAAACATAGGGGATTCCCTATGCCCCATCCTCTTCCCCTGCCACACTTTCCCATATGAACAACAACCTTCATTAATGTGGTACATTTGCTAAAATTAATGAACACATTGAAGCATTGCTACTATTTCTGGACTATAGTTTACATTATAGTTTACACTCTATCCCACACAATTTTGTAGGTTATGACAAAATATATAATGGCCTGTATGCATCATTGCAGTGTCATGCTGGACAATTCCAATGTTCTGGAAATGCCCCCCTATTACACCTAATCTTCTCCCTCCCCTCAGAACCTCTGGTGGCCACTGCCTTTTATAACCAATGGTAAGAGTTCTTCCATTGATACTATTCTCATCTTGATATTAAATAATCCAATCCATGAACATGGGATGTCTTTCCATTTAGTTATGTCTTCTGTAACATCTTTCAAATGTTTTGCAGTTTTCAGAATACAAGTTTTTTCACTTCATTAAATTTATGCCTTAGTATTTTATTCTAAAAAATGCTGTTATAAATTGTATTGTTTTCTTAATTTCCTAACTAATTGTTCATTGCTAGTGAATAGAAATACAACTGATTTTAATGTGTTGATTTTATATCCTTCAACTTTTGAATTTATTTATTAGCTCTAACAGTTTTTGTTTTTGGTGTGAATTCTTTAGAGTTTTCCACATATAAGATCTTGTCATCTATGGATAGAGATTATTTTACTTCTTCCTTTCCAGTTTGGATGCCTTGCTCTGGCTAGAACTTCCAGTACTTTGTTGAATAGAAATGGCAAAAGTAGGCATCATTCTCTTGTTGCTGATGTTAAGGAAAATATTTTCAAGAGTTTCACCATTGACTCTAATGTTAGCTGTCGGTTTTTCCTCTTTGGCCTTTATCATGTTGAGGAAATTCCTTTCTATTCCTTCTGTTTTTAGTGTTTGTTTTTAACTTGAAAATTTTTGTGATTTTAATTTGCATTTCCTTAATACCTAATGATTGAACATCTTTTCATGTACTTATTTGTATATCATCTTTGGTAACGAAGGAGACTATTTGGAATCTAACCTGTTTGGAAGTAAAGGATTCTCTATTTGCATTGCACTCCTAGATTTAAAGCATCTTGAGGGCCAGGAAAAATGTTTTGTACAACTTTGTATACTTAGTAAGTGGTTAATTATTTTTTGTCTGAATGAGCATGAGTTTCATTATTAAACCAGATGAGTTTACTCTGCCAAGGCATAGCTGCTGTCTAAAAAGGGAATATGACAATTATTTTATAGACATACCATATTGGAATAATTTTTTTTTTTTTTTTTTTAAGAACTGCCTATTTGGGATGGTGTGGTGAATGAGCTTACAGAATGTTCACTTTGCCCCTGCTACCTCATGATATTGAGGTGTTTGGGGTGTTAATAACTAATTCTATTTTATGAAATCTTGGAAGGACATTATTTAGATGAGAGGAGAGAACTACTGTTTTCATCAGAAGATAGGCCCTCTTATGAGTAATCTGGTATGTTGTTAAGGATCTGATTCATTTTAATGCTTTAGGGACACCCACTGTTAGTCACAGAAATCTGTGTTTGTGAAGCCTCCTGGTCTAAGCTTGTGAAAGCTAATTAGGGTCATAATTGAAAATGAGGAGAAGTAGCAGTTATTGAGTTCTTATTTTGCTAAGGCCTGTTTGCTCATAATCTCATTTGATTATCAAACAACTGTATTCAATAATCTGTTGTCCTATCCCCATATTACCTGTGAAGAAACTAAAGTCAGGAGAGGTTAAATGACTTCAGATTCACTCAGCCAGAAAGTGGCAGAAATGAAATGACTAATATTGTTGTATTTAGGATCTCTGAAAAGATATATGCAAGTGAGAATGGAAGAAAAACTGGTGGTGGGGTTAAGGAATGTTATAATTAGTTTCTTTTAATTGAGCAGGAGCTGGAATCACTAGCTTCACTGAATGAAGGAAAGTATGCAAACAGGCTCCTTGGTTGAAAACTGGAGAAGAAAATGAAGAATTTGCATTTAGGCTGATTATTGATAGTCTGGAAATGTTATAGGAAGTCTGCATAGTTTTTAACTCAATTTAAAAAGTCGGGGTAAATAAAAACTCCTATTTATTATAAAAATTTTTCCCCCTCCATAAAACATTTTAGGAAAAGAAAAAGAAAAAAAAACCTAGCATTTTTGAGCCAAGTGGTAGAAGCAGCCATTTTTCTGAAGAAAAAGGAAAGTTTAGATATTAGTGATGAGAAAAGTTTCTGGAGAACTTTCTATTTATATGATAGTTACCATATCTTGTGTGCCTGTTGTGTTTCAGAAACTGTCAAGCACTTTACATATATATCCTTTAATCCTTATTAATAACCCAGTCTATCAGGTTGGTGGCTCTATATCCATTTTACAGATGAGGAAGTAGTGGTTCACAGAAATTAAGGAACTTGACCAAGGTGAAAGAGCTAGGAAGTGGTAGAGCCACTAACTTTGTAAAAGCCTTTACTTTTTTTTTTTTTAAGGCCGTGCTGGGTATTGAACCCAGGACCTCATACATGGGAAGCAGGTGCTCAACCACTTGAGCTACATACACTCCCAATGAGAGAGTTGGGTTTTTTTTGTTTGTTTGTTTTTAGGAGGTACTGGAGATTGAACCTGGAACCTTGTACATGGATAGCAGGTGCTCAACCACTTGAGCTATATCCACTCCCCTACCTTTGATAACTATGCTCCTCCACTGCCTGTAGATCCCTGTCAAAACAAAAGCTGATAAAAACCCATGGGAAAATAATTCAGTTGTTATTGTTACCATAAAATGACTTGATTTACTCATGCCTTAGTCCTAACTGTTTCATTTTATAAATGGGCTGCTTCATTTTATAAATGGCTTTGGATCCAAAAGTTTGGTTATAATTCTTACCATTTTATTTTTAAAATTTGGAAATGACCTTATGAGTGGTGGTTAGTTTTCTGTACTTCCCTGTTTTAGCAGCTTGTCAATTGTAAGCCAAAATTAATTTTATCTAAGTAGTTGTATACCATACTGTGGGTTAAGAAGACTTCTATGGCTTGATTTAAGTATCCAAACACCACTTACACTGATGTGTCTGTAGAAAACAAGTGGGTGAAAAGAACTAACTTCCCCACTCATTTCCTGCCTTCATCATGTTAGAGGGTGCACAACCCTGGGACTAGATGGACACCGAACAAAACTTCAACAGTATTCACTAGTCCTGCAGAAAGAAGGGCTGTAATAGTTGAGGAAATAATTCCTGTCCTGTGGCTTTAATGGAAATTTTAGATATGTATCAGTTAAATGAAACAATTGTGTCAAGAGAGCATACATTTTATTCTTTTTTTTTTTTTTTAAGATTTATTTTATTTCTCCCCACCCCCTCATTGTTTGTACTTGGTGTGTCTGTTGTGTGCTTGTCGTCTTTTTAGGAGGCACTGAGAACAGAACCCAGGACCTCCCATGTGGGAGGAGGCACCTAATTGCTTGAGCTACCTCCACTCCCTTCTTTGTTGTTTCTCTCATTATGTTTTCTTCCTTGTGTCTCTTGTTGCATCATCTTGTTGTATCAGCTTGCCGCTGGTCTTCTTTAGGAGGTACTGGGAACTGAACTCGGGACCTCCCATGTGGTAGGCAGGAGCTCAATCTCTTGAGCCACATCCGCTTCCCCATTTTATTCTTATTTATTGCAATACATTAATTTTTGCCTGCCCGTTCAGCGTAGTTTACCTTTTACAATCAGACGTAAACTCTTTGTTTTGTTGGATCACCCCTCTGCTTCAAACATCAACCTATTCACCAAACCTGAGGTCTTCTTCACCATCAAGGCTTTCCATGATCTAACCCAGGGCTCAGGAAACTTTCTGTAAAGAGCCAGATGGTAAATATTTTAGGGTTTGCTGGCCATATACAGCCTTTTATTGCATATTCTCTTTTGTATTTTTTTGGTCTGTTTGCCAATAAAACTTTATTTAGGGACACTGAAATTTGATTTTTACGTAATTTTCATGTCTTAAAGTACTACTCTTTTTCATTTCACCCCAACCCATTAAAAGTGTAAAACCATTCTTAGCTCAAGGGCCGTACACAACCAGGTGGCAGGCTGGATGTGGTCTGGGGATTATTGTTTACTGACCCCTATTCTAGAATGACATACTTCTTTTTTTTTTTTTTTTTTTTTACCGGGAGGTACCGGGGATCGAACCCCGGTCTCTCCACATGGCAGACGGACGCCGAACCTTTTGAGCCACATCCGTTTCCCGTCATACTTTTTTTTTAACAAATCAATTTTATTGATATGTATTAACAAAGCATATAGTTCATCCAAAGTGTAATCAGTGGTATTTGGTATAATCACATAATTGTGCATTAATCACTTCAGTCATCATTAGAGCATTTTCATTATTTCGATAATAATAATAAACAAAAACCAGACAAACAAGAAAATTCTTCACCTCTCAGCCTCTCTCTGTTTCCCCTGCTGTACATAGCTGCTATTTCTGGCCATTCTTGCACAATTATTTATTTACTTATTAAGCAGTTTTATTGGGCAGTTTTATTTACTTTTTATCTAAAAAGTATAATCAGTGGCTTTTAGTATAATCACAAAGTTGTGCATTCATCATCACAAAAAATTTTAGAACTGTTTCATTACTCCAAAAAGAAAAACTCCACACCCCTTAGCATACCTTCCTCGTGTATTTTTTAAACCCCTTTAAAAATGTAAGAGAATATTCTTAGCTCCTTGCCATATAAAAAGAGGCTGCAAGCCCGTGGGCTTAATTTACAGACTCCTTGTATCATCTCATTTTACTTTTCTGATCATGTTTCCTTTTAGCCTTTCAAAATATGACCTCCATTTAAATCAAGATGTTATTCTTTCTTGTACGTGGAGACACTAAGTGCAGCCTCTGCTCCCTTCCTACTCTTCCATCATTGTTCTCCCTGTTTAGAACCTCATCTTTAGCCTTCAAGATCTAGTCGAATCTTCCATGAGATGAATTCTTATTTTTCTTTTATAACTCTTATAGAATTTAACCTGTCCCATAGAAGTTAGTTTTCCTAATTTGAGGATGTGTCCCATATTTTCTAGTAGTAGCTTCCTATATGCTACAAGAATAAAAAGATTCACATTTTCCCTCAAACTGTTTTATGGACAACACCTAGAGTTGCTTTTTCTTTTCACAGGTCAGTGTTCTTTATTCTGTTTGCCTCTCTTCCTATCCGCCCCCCCCCCCAAATCTGAATTTTAGACCTGGAAACTTCCATTTGAGATCATCATGACCCTCCTCTTTATTTTACCCAGGAGCAGAAAGTTTAAATTATTTGCCCAAAGTATCCCATCTCTTTTCTTACTTTGTGACCTAGGACAAGTTATTTCACTTGGACTTGAATTTCTTCCTCTCTAAAATGGGAATGAAGAGGATTAAATGAATTATACCTATAAATTATACCTATATACTTGGCATATCGTAAAAGTTCATTAAATTTTAGCTGTTATTATTAGGATGTTTGGAAACAGTAAAAACTACATGAGCAAGTTAAGTATTGTGAAGTGAAGTGTTCGTGAGTTTGGCGTTGTGCAATGTGAGTGGATGTAGCCTAACATTTTGTTGCGCTTGTATCCTATATATTAATTCAGTACAAGCAGGTGTCACACTGGGACAGTTACAAAGATGAAAACATTATCTCTGCTTCCAAGTTACTAGTCTGGTGGGGAAGGCAGTCATGCACATAATGTAAACTGGGGGAAGTGGATGTAACCATATGGGAGGCTCCAGGGCCTCCTGGTGAAGGCAAGCTGGCCTGTGCGGCTGATCGCGGGGAGCTGACAGCCTGTGCGGCGCAGGGAGCTGGCACAGCAAGATGACGCAAAAGGGAGACAAGCAGACACAGAAAAAACACAAAGCAAATGGACACAGCAAGCACAAGAAGCAAAGGGGTGATAAATAAAAAATAAAAAATAAATCTTAAGGAAAAATCATGTAAACTGGTAGCATTGAGGAGAGTGAATGACTGCTTTGGGTAGGGGGGTGAGGGAAGAAAGCTTCAAAACCGCAGGGAGGGTTGAGATGGATCTTAAAGGAATTATTAGCAGTTTTCAGTGAGTCAGTAGAAGAGGTAGAAATTACAGGCAGAGAAAAGTTTGTGCTAAAGCAAAGAGATGCTGTAAGTGTCATGGTATATGTAGAAGAAGAATTGGTAGAAGAATTGGAAGTAGTTACTGAAAGCAGGGATTTGGAGATCCTTGTAGAAATTAAGTGATCTTGAAATAATTACTAATGTTTTTTTTTTTTTTTTAATTAAAGATTTTATTTATTTATTCATTTATCCCCCCCTTGCTGCTTGTGCTCGCCGGGTCAGCCAACCACGCCATGCGGGCGGGCTTGCCTTCACCAGGAGGCCCCGGGAACCGAACCCGGGGCCTCCCATATGGTAAACGGGAGTCCCACTGATTGAGCCACAGCCGCCTCCCCTAATGTTTGTTTTTAATGGAAGATTTCAAGTTATATGAAAGTAGATTAGTGTAATGAACCTTATGTATATAACACCCAGCTTTAGCAGTTAGCAACAAATGACTCTTCTTGTTTCATCTATACTCTGCTCACCCGCATAATCAGTAGTTGCCTTTCAAAGGAGAGAGAACTTGTCTTAAGACCCTCAAGAAGGGATAAACTAATGATCTGTGGGTAAATACCATTGGGCAAGAGCCTTAAGCTCACTATATTGGAAGCATTCTTGGTGCATTAGTCACCTTGGATGAATGCTTTGGAAGGTAGATAGCTTCTTCTTGCTGGAAATGCTCAAGCAGATGACTGGAACTGCATTGTCCAACATGGTGGCCACTGTCCACATGTGGCTATATAGATTTAAAATTTTAAAATAAAAATTGGTTCCTCAGACACACTGGCCACATTTCAGGTGCCCAGTTATCTCATGTACCTGGTGGCTATGATATTGGACAACACGGATGTAGAACATTTTCATCGTTACAGAAAGTAAAATTGGACAGCACTAGGCTAGAGCCCTGAGAACCCTTTCTACCTGAGTTCTGTGGAGTTTGTGGTGTTTCTACATCAAATCTAATTATGTATGGCTTCATGGACAAGCCCCTTATCTCCTTTATGTAAAATTTCATATTGTTTTTTTTTTAGCCACTCAAGTGTGTGCTGAAATATAAGGAAAATAATCATATAAGCTAACAATTATTAAGTGCCTAGTTAATAATGTGCCAGGCATTGTTTTTAACTTTTATATGGAATATCATTCAATTTTCATAACCTTAAGAGAAGATAATAGTTTTATCCCTATTTTATACATGTGATTCTATGAATTTGTTTATTCTGATCATTTCATATCAGTGAGATCATACAATATTTGTCCTTTTGTGCCTGGCTAATATTTCACTGAACATGAGGTCTTCAAGGTTCATCCGTGTTGCATGTATCAGAACTTTATTCCTTTTCAAGGCTGCATAATATTTCATTGCATGTATATACCACATTTTGTTTGTCCATTCTAATGTTTTTGGGCACTTGAATTGCTTCCATCTTTTGGCAATTATGAATAATGCCGCTAGGAACATCGGTGTGAAAATATCTGTTTGAGCCCCTGCTTTTAATTCTTTTGAGTATATACCTAGAAGTGGGATTGCCAGGTCATATAATTCTATACTTAACTGCCAAACTGTATTCCACAGTAATTGCGCCATTTTACAGTCACGCCAACAATGTATGAATGTACCTGTTTGTTCACATTCTCTTCAACATGTGTTATTTTCCCATTTTCTAGTAGTAGCTATTCTAGAGGGTATGAAATGGTATATCATTGTGGTTTTGATTTGTATTTCCTTAATGGCTAATGATGTTAAGTGTTTTTCCATTTGCTTCTTGGCCACTTATATATCTTTTTTGGAGAAGTGTCTATTCAAGTCTTTTACCCACTTTTTCATTGTGTTTTTGGATGTTAGGTTGTGTTGTTTTTTTTTTAAGATTTATTTACCCCCCCCCCTTTGTTTTGCACTCTCTGTCTGCTCTCTGTGTGTTCTTCTGTGTCTGCTTGTCTTTTCTTTTTTTTTTTTTTAGATTTTATTTATTTATTCATTTATCCCCCCCCCCTTGCTGCCTGCGCTCGCTGGGTCAGCCAACCACGCCGCGCGGGCGGGCCTGCCTTCACCAGGAGGCCCCGGGAACCGAACCCGGGGCCTCCCATATGGTAAACGGGAGCCCTACTGATTGAGCCACAGCCGCTTCCCTGTCTTTTCTTTTAGGTCCCACTGAGAACCGATCCTGGGACCTTCCGGAGTAGAGAGAGACTGCTCAATCTCTTGTGCCACCTCAGCTCCCTGATCTGCTGCATCTCTTATTGTCTCTCTTCTGTGTTTCTTTTTGTTGCATCATCTTGCTGCTCCAGCTCTCCTTGCAGGCCAGCACTCCTATGCTGGCCAGCTTTCTTTTCACCAAGAGGCCCTGGGAATCGAACCCTGGACCTCCTATATGGTAGACGAGAGCCCATTCACTTGAGCCACATCTGCTTCCTAGGATGTTAATTTTGAAACACTGGTTCTAGAGCTTTACATAGCTGGATTAATCTGGGAGTTGTTTTGTGTAAATTTAGAGTTGCTAGCCCACCTTTGTTTGCTACAAAACTCTAGCTTTCCTGTGTTTGGGTTGTCATGGTCTGCTCCCTTCTCTCACCTTGTGTGACTCATCTTTTCAGAGAGAAAATTGTTACTCAGTAAGTATTACTTATAAGCATTTCCCTTTCTAATTAAAAAAACCAAAGAGGTAAGATCAAAATGACTCACCTAGGTGAGTTAACCATAAGAGCTGTTAGATTTCCAGTTCTTAGTTAATTGTCCTTTCTCTAGACAACTGTAGTTTTTCTTTACTATAAAGAGAAACTGAGTTAGTCAGTACTTGTCATAATTCATATAAACTACACCAGAGACTTCATAACTCAACAATTTAGAGTGCTTCCTATGTGCCAGGTGCCACGCTTTGTTTCCTGGACACATAGGAGTGAAGGAAAAAACAAAGTCTCTGCCCTCATGAAGTTTATATTCTTTTTTTTCTGAGGGGGGGGGTTGGAGGTCGGATGGGCAAAGACAAAAACTACGGAGGAGAACGTGTAAAAACAAGATAGTTTTAGATATAAGTGGTATGACGAATGAAATATTAATTATTTGAGTAATGATCAGGCTGATATGATAGTGGTTGGGGAGGTATATTAAAGAAGGCCTCTCTGAGGAAGTGACAGTTAAGCTGAGATGTAAATAACAAGGAGGCAGCTATGTGAAGATCTGAGGAAAGAACATTACTACAGCTTTAGGAAGGGGTTTGGAGGTGTAGGCTATTATCAGAGTGTCAAAGAAAATTATATCTACAGAACTAGTCTGATTCTGGAAACCTACCTGTATCAGTGAAATACGCAATATTGATTGTATAAATCTACAATAGTTGAAATAGTATTAGAAATTAGTCAATGATATGTAGAGGTATAATGTTGAAAAAGTGTGGGTGAGTGAGCAAAATAATGAAAATGAAGAAGTAAAAAGTTCTTTAATTATATTATGTGGTAGGAGTACCAATAGATGTTACATGTTTTTTTCCCAGAACTTTGAAGCAGTAATGGAAGGGGAAGGGAATTTCGTTTTTTAATTATTTAGTTTGTTTCAGTTATTAGGAATGCCATTAGATTGTTTGTATATATTTTTCCTTGTTAATTCAAATGACCACAACCATATGAAAACTTTATATTTTCATATATTTAAGATGCACATACCATTCAACATAAATATATACACACATTTTTAACTTACTGTCTTAGATATAACCTCCGAAGTTATAAGCTGAGGGCAAGGCTATAGTCATTTTGCTCACTCAGTAATCCAATATATACTTGTTAAATTTGAAGTTTAAAAAAGCTGCACTTTTTTTTTTTGTAAGATTTATTTATTTACTTTATCCATTTTAACCCGCCCTTCCCCATTTGCTGTTTTGTGTCCATTCGCTGGGCAATTCTCTGTATCTGTTTCCTGCCATCTCTTCTCCTCTTCCTCCTCCAGTCTTCACCAGGATTCGATCCTGGAGACCTCCGATGTAGGAGAGAGTTGTTATGCCACCTGCGCCACCTCGGTTCCTGGCTTTCAGAGCTTTTGGAGCATCTCGTCTTGTCTCTCCCCTGCATCTCTCTCCTGTTACGTCATCATCTTGCTGCATGGCTGCCGGGGCCTTGGCGGCTCACCAGCACACACAGCCTGGCAGCCCATGTGCCTTCTATATATATATATTTTATTTTACCGGGAGGTCCCGGGGATCGAACCTAGGTCCCTCCATATGGCAGACGGACGCCCAACCATTTGAGCCACATCCAGCCCCCAAAGCTACACATTTTGAGTGCTTTTTGTGTGACAGGTTTTTTTTTTAAACAATTTAAAGAGAGATAATTGGCATATAGTAAGCCCACATTTTAAAGTGTATAATTTGACAAGTTTTGACCAACTATATACATTATCATTTGTCTTATTTGATACCAGGAACAATGCTGTGGACTTTCCTATTATTTCCATTTTACAGATAAGCAAGCTGGGTGGGACCAGAGTGATTTAAGCAACCCCTCCTAGGATCAAAGTCAGTAAGTAGCTGAGCCAGGATTTGAATCAGGGCTGTCTGAAAGATAGAGTAGCCCTTTTTTCCCCCATACTCTTTGTTTTTAAGCACTGCACTGTGAAAGACTAATGCCCTGGGTTTCCTGGATTAGAGAATGTTTGTGCTCTCATCTCTAATTTATCCATAGGCCTCTCATGTTTGTTTCTTCTGTTATTGGTATATGGACCAGAACTTTAAAACTCTCCCTTTTTTCCCCTACTGATTAGGGTACATTTTTTTCAGTGTAGTTCAAACTCAAAAGAGTTAGAGATCCTTTTCATACCATTTCTTTTCTTTTTTTTTTTAGCAAGAGAAACACTAAATTTAATAGTAATAATAGTAAAGACATTTATTGCCCAATGAATTAAAATATAGTTTGCAGAAAATAAAAAGCAAATAAAAAAGAAAAAACATAACTTGTTTTATTTTCCTTAAGCTTTATTTATCCCCCCCCCCATTGTTTTTGCTGCATCTCTTTTTGTTGTTATCTTGCTGCGCCAGCTCTGTGTGGGCCAGCACTCCCACGTGGGCCACCTTGCCTTTCACCAGGAGGCCCCGGGAATCGAACCCTGGACCTCCTATATGGTAGACGGGAGCCCAATCGCTTAAGCCACATCTGTTTCCCCATAGCTTGTTTTAAATACTATTTCTTTTGGGGAGGGGACACAGACCTGATATTTACAATTCACAAGACTTTTATTTTTGTTCACACAACTTATGCCATAAATTCATAGGGAATGGGTTCCAGTAGCTCAGGCTCCTTTCCATTGGTTCTCACAAAGTGTGCTTCTCAGGGTGGAGCAGGCTGGTGCTTCAATGGAACCCAGGCTTCCTTCTTTTTCTGACCATTTTCCTTCATACATTTTAGGAAGCTGTTTCCCCTCTTAGAGTGTTTTAATATGCTCAATACCAAAAAACAAAACAAAAAAACACAAAAATGCTCAATATGTACATTAATTCTCTTGACTAAGAATCTTGCCCTTAACCTGTTTGTTTGCCATGATACCAGCAGCATGCTGGGTAACATTTGTGGGCTTTCCCTTTTGAACAATGCCCATTACCTTGGTGTGCTTGATAATCACCCTTTCTTGTAGATTCACACATATGAGGCCAAAGGAACAACTGCATGTTTTCTTTCTTTTTTTTTTTTTTTTTTTAATGATTCAGGTTTTTTTAGCAAATCAGTTTTTTTGATACATATTAATAAAACATATAATTCATCCACACTGCACAATCAGTGGTATTTGGTATAATCACATAGTTGTGCATTCTTCACGTCAATCATTAGAACATTTTCATTATTTCAATAATAATAATAAAAGACAAAAAAATTCTTCACCTCTCCATCTCTGTATATCCCTTGCTGTACATAGCTGCTATTTCTGGCATTTTGTGCACAAATATTTATTAAGCGGTTTTATTGAGATATATTCACATACCATATGATTGATCTAATCAATGGCTTTTAGTATAATCACAATGTTGGGCATTCATCATCACAAAAAAACCATTAGTCAAAACCATTTCATTAGAACCACTTCATTATTTCAAAAGGAAAAACTCCACACCCCTTAGCATGCCTTCCCTAGCTGCTCTTACATAACCACTATATTCAAATTTCATCTTTATACATTGATTTATATTTACACATTATATAAATGGAATCATACAATATGTTACGCAATGTATTTAGTTCATAGTAACACAATCATGCAGTATTTGGCCTTTTGTGTCCAGCTTGCTTCACTCAACATAATGTCCTCCAGGTTCATCCATGTTGTCATATGTTTTATGACTTCATTTTCTCTTACAGCTGCATAATATTCCATCGTGTGAATAAATTACAATTTGTTTATCCGTTTATTGGCTGATGGGCACCTGGGTTGTTTCCAACTTCTGGCAATCGTGAATAATGTTGCTCTGGGAAGCGGCTGTGGCTCAATCAGTAGGGCTCCCGTTTACCATATGGGAGGCACTGGGTTCGGTTCCCGGGGCCTCCTGGTGAAGGCAAGCCCGCCCGCACGGCATGGTTAACTGACCCAGTGAGCACAAGCAGCAAGGGGGGGATAAATGAATAAATAAAATCTTAAAAAAAAAAAAAAAAAAAATAATAATAATAATGTTGCACTGAACATACTAGTATAGCTACCCCTGCTCTTTTTGGGTTACTATTTGTACAGAGTATCTTTTTCCAACCTTTCACTTTCAGTCAGTTTGTATTCCAGGGTCTAAGATGCGTCTCTTGTAAGCAGCAAATGGATGGCTCATGTTTTTTTGTTTTTTTTTTTAAACAATTTATTGAAGTATGTCATTCATACATGAACATACATAAACTATAAGTGTTCAGAAAACATAGCGAACTTACAAAACAAACATCCGTAACATCATACAGGGCTCCCACACATCACCCTACCCCAAATACTTTGCATTGTGAAACATTTGTTAACAAATTATGAAAGAGCATTGTCAAAGTATTATCACCAACCATAGTCTGTACCTTACTCCCCTATACATTTTTTTAAAAAGGATTTATTTATTTACTTTTATCCATTTTTACCCCACCCCCAACCCCCCCACCCCACCCCTGTTTTTGCTGTTTTGTGTCCATTCGCTGGGCAGCTCTCTGTGTCTGTTTCCTGCCCTCTCTTCTCATCCTTCTCCTGTCTTCACTGGGATCTGATCCTCGGAACCTCCGATGTGGGAGAGAGGCATCCTACTCCCTGCACCACCTTAGTTCCTGGTTTTTTGGCACGTCTCGTCTTGGCTTTCCCTTGTGTCACTCTCCTGTTACGTCGTCATCTTGCTGCGTGGCTTGCAGGGCCTGACGGCGTACCAGCACACGGGTCCTGGTGGCCCATGTGCCTTCTATATTTTTCTTTCTTTTATTTTTACCAGGAGGTCCCAGGGATTGAACCCAGATCCCTCCATATGGGAGATGGTCGCCCAACCATTTGAGCCACATCTGTCCCCCTGCTATATGTCTTAAGGTTGACCAAAGATACCTAGAGTTAGTCTTTACCTATACAGGATGGTCTTATAATAAATCAGGCTTAGTTTATCACCAGTGTTCTAAAAACCAGACCTAGGGAGAAAAACTAGGTCTGGGGACACATGCATGGTTTCTAATATAGTGAATGTTTAGCCCACCCTGATTATCACAGAATCAGGACAGCAAGAATATTAGCAGTGCCTCGTGTTTTTAATCCATTCTGTCAGCCCTCTCTTTTTTTTTTTTTTTTTTTTTTTTTTTGAGAGACTTTCTACATGCTACTTCTTTATTGCTTCTCTGAGCCCTCTCTTTTGATTGGGGAGTTTAATCCATTCACATTCAATATTACTATAAATGCATTATTTACTTCTACCATTTTATTCATATGTCATATCATACTTAATGTTTCCTGCAAAGGTGGATTCTTTTTTACGAACTCTCTTAGTTTCTGTTTATTTGTGAATGTTTTAAACTCACCTTCATATTTCAAGAAAATTTTGCTGAATAAAGAATTCTCGGCTGGCAGTTTTTCTCTTTGTTTCCTAATTGTATCATACCACTGTCTTCTCTCCTCCATGGTTTCTGATGAGAATTCCGCACTAAGTCTTACTGGGCGTCCCTTATGTATGATGGTTTGCTTCTCCCTTGGTGCTCTCAGAATTTTCTCTTTATCTTTGAGGTTTGACATTCTGAGTAATGTGTGTCTTGGAGTAGTTCTATTCAGATTTATTCTGATTGGGGTATGCTGTGCTTCTTGGACATGTAAGTTCATTTCTTTCGTGAGAGGAAATTTTTAGTTATTATTTCTTCAAATACTCTTTCTGCCCCTTTTCCCTTCTCTTCTTCTGGAACACCTATGACACATATGTTGCTGCATTTCATGTTGTATTTCAACTCCCTGAGTCTGCTGTTGTATGCCTCTAATGTTTTGTTTTGTTTAAAGATTTATTTATTTATTTACTTTTAATCCATTTTAAACCACCCCCCTCCTTTTTTTGCTATTTTTGTGTCCATTCGTTGGACAGTTCTCTGTGTCTGTTTCCTGCCCTCATCCTTCTCCTGTCTTCACTGGGATTCGATCCTGGGAACTCCGATGTGGGAGAGAGGCGTTCTGCCACCTGTGCCGCCTCAGTTCCTGGTTTTTCAGTGCATCTCACCTTGGCTCTCCCCTTCATCTCTCTCCTGTTATGTCATCATCTTGCTGCGTGGTTCGGTAGGGCCTGGGGGCTCACCTGCTCGTGGGGCCTCACGGCGCGCCCACACACCTTCTATATTTTTTCTTTATTTTACCAGGAGGTCCCAGGGATCGAACCCAGGTCCCTCCATATGGGAAACAGAAGCCCAACCATTTAAGCCACATCCGCCCCCCTCTAATGTGTTTTTTATCTCACCTATCATGTCTTTCATTCCCATGAGCTCTGTTGCTTTTCTATTTAGGTTTTCAAATTCTTCTTTGTGCTCCCTCAGTGCCTTTTTTTTTTTTCCAGTTACCGTGAGCCGAGAAATGAACCTGGGACCTCATATGTGGGAAGCTGGCACTCAACCACTGAGCCACATCAGCTTCCCTGAGTTGGTTTTTTGTTTGTTAATTGTTTTTGTTGTTTCAGGAGGCACAAGGAATCGAACCCAGGACCTCCCATGTGGGAGGTGGGTGCTCAACTGCTCAACCCACATCTCTTCCCTCAATGTTGTCTTTTTTTTCCTAAAAGATTTATTTATTTATTTATCCCCCCACTCCCATTGTTTTGCGCTTGCTGTCTGCTCTCTGTGTTTGCTTGTTTTCTATTTAGCTGGCACTAGGAACCCATCCTGGGACCTTCCAGAGTGGAGAGAGGCGCTCAATCTCTTGTGCCACCTCAGCTCCCTGATCTGCTTTTCTTATTGTCTCTCTTCTGTGTCTCTTTTCATTGCATCGTCTTGCTGTACCGGCTCTCCAAACGGGCCAGCACTCTACGTGAGCCAGCTCGCCGTGTGGGCCAGCTTGCTTTTCACCAGGAGGCCCTGTGACTCGAGCCCTGGACCTCCTATATGATAGATGGGAGCCCAATCACTTGAGCCACATCCACTTCCCTTTTTTTTTTTAAAGATTTATTTTTATTTATTCATTCTCCCCCGCCCCTGCCCCCTTTGTTGTTTTGTGCTCACTGTCTGCTCTCTGTGTCCATTTGCCGTGTGCTCTCTGGGTCTACTTGTCCTCTCTTCTTGTCTTCTCTTTAGGAGGCACTGGGAACCTCCTGGGACCTCCCATGTGGGAGAGAGGCATTCAGTCACTTGAGCCTTCTCAGCTCCCTGGTTTGTTGTCTCTCTCATTGTCTCTCCTCTGTCTTTTTTTTTGTTGTTGTGACAGCTCTCCCCGGCGCAGGCCAGCTCCCATTCACCGGGAGGCCCCGGGAAGTGAACCTGGGACCACCCATATGGTAGACGGGAACCCATCGCTTGAGCCACATCCATCTCCTCAGTGTCGTCTTGATGTTCTTATTGTCCAATATGTCTATATTGTCTTTCAACTCATTAATTTGATTTTGGAAATTTGTGTGCATCTCGTTAATTAGTTGTCGCAAATCCTGCATCTCTTCTCGGGCTTTGATATATTTTCTTGGGCTATTTTCTTTGTATGGCTCATAATATTTTGCTGATGTCTAGGCATCTGCTTAGAATGGTAGTTAACTCACATACTCAATTTCTTTCTCTTTCATAGGGATTTATTGTTGGGATGCTGTGTGTTACTGCTGCTCTTTAATTTTTGCTTCAACCTAGATCCTTAGGATTGTCCCTGTTAGTCTCTCCAAACCGGGTCCTGGACCCAGTAATGGGTTGCAGACCCGCTTCCTAGGGCCGTGGGGGGGGGGGGGGGGGGGGGGGGAGGGAGGCTATAAAGGCCAGAAAACTCTCTCATTTACTTTTAGTATTCTCACATGGACTTGTTGTTCTGCAAGCCAGTGGCCCTCTCCATTCAGTTCCTGGTTGGACTGTGTTTGTTGCAACATAGATTGGATCAGTGTGATGGAGGTTTCTTCCTGGAGGCTAAGAGGCTTGTAATTCAAACTTTCTTCGAGAGAGTTCTCCAGCCTTCTCTGGCTGTTCCCTCCCTTCTCCCAGGTAGGAAATAATTCTATTCTCCCCAGAGTCCTCAACAATGAGTCCTGATTAGTAGAGACGGAGATTAGGAGGGTCTGGATGGCAAAAAGTGGCACCATCCCACCCCACTTGGAAGGGCTTGTGAGAGACTGCAGACCAAATTTGTGGGTCAGAAGCTTAGTTATCCTTAGGCTGTGTCCCTCTCTTTCCCCTTTCCTGGGAGGTATGTCCTTAACTATCAGTCCCTGTTAGAAGAGAGGGAGATTGAGAGGGTGGGATCTCTCCAGTCCTGTGCAGGCTACCCAGGGCAAACAGTGGTACTGTCCCACACGGCCTGGAAAGTCTGGTGGGACACAGCAGACCATATTTGTGGGTCAGAAGCTGAATCAGCCTTGGGCTTTGTCCCTCTTTCCCCTTTCCTAGGGTGGTGGGTCCCTGGGGCCCCCTTTGTAGCTGACTCAGAGGCCTAAGAATTGTAAAGTGTCTTTAGTGTGGGGGAGGTTGCCAGCAGTAGCAGCCGCTGGTTTCAACTCAGAGTTTGGCTGTCACGATTCCTTCCTTTGTCCCTTTCTTCTCGGCGGTGTCCAGCCTTCTCCTGTGTCCTAAACCAAGAAATTTTTTTTCCAGTATGTTTCAACCTGTCATCTAGCTATTTTTCTGGAACAGAATCCATGTTTCCTAAAAGGCTTAGACAACATATAGCTGGTTCCTCTCTTCTCTCCCTTTGTGTTCATCATTTTGGTGAATTACTGCAAGATGCCAGTTCCTGCCAAAAGGTCATTTCTATCATGACATGAAGAGGGAATAGTTTCTTGGGGTGTACACATCTGCCTTACTGCCTTGCCTCCTCTTATGTGGTTGTAGAGATTTCTGGAAATGTTAAAATTATGGGAAGAAAACTTTTGCTTTGAAAATAACTCTTTGAAGATAAGTTTGAAAAACATTGGAAACATTTTTAGTACTTATATAGATATAAAGTCATTGTTAGCCTAGAAACAAAAAATATATATTTGTTAGACTCTGTGCTGTCCAATCTGGTTGCCACTGGGTATATGTGGTTATCTAAACGTACTTCTAATTGAAATCAAATTTATTTAATAATTAAAAATTCAGTTCCTTAGTACCAGTAGCCACATTTCAAGTGCTTTGCAGTCATATGAGGCTAGTGATTACTGGATTGGATAGTAAAGATATTTCCATCATTGCAGAAAATTCCTTTTGACAGGGGGGTTGGTTAGATCATAAAATTTTTTTTTTTTTTTTTAAGATTTTATTTATTCACTCATTCATCCCCCCCTTGCCGCTTACGCTCGCCGGGCCAGCCATCCACGCCGCGCGGGCGAGCCCGCCCCCACCAGGAGGCCCCGGGAACCGAACCCGGGGCCTCCCACATGGCAAACGGGAGCCCCACTGATTGAGCCACAGCCGCTTCCTTTTTTTTTTGTTTTTTGTTTTTGTTTTTGTTTTTGTTTTTTTTAGATCATAAAATTAATAAATTTAAGGAAGAAATAAATTTTGGGCGTTGATGGTTATAAGATCACTGTTTATTCCCGTCATTTTTGTTGTTTTTTGTTTTGGGCTGTCAACCTCTCTCTACCTATACTCTGATTTATAAAAATAAAAAATTCTCTTTGATTGCATATCTTGGCTGATGACTAAGTTTAATAAATTAATCTAACATTACTGAGCACATGCAACTAAGTCAAAATGTTTTGTTCTAGACACTGCACATATAGAGTTGGTTGGTAGAAACGCTGAATCCTTCTATTGCTGGCATAGAGAGGGATAGATGCAGTTTTGACCAAAAAAAAAAAAAAAAGGAGATGCTACTGTGTGGAGCAATAAATAGTGCAATAAAGGATATATATATATATTTGGTAACATATTTATGAAGACGAGTAAAAATGGGAATGTGGATTGAGACACAGTACTGGAATTAACACTCTCTTACTGCTGTCCTAGAGTATTGACTTTGCCCATGACAGTAAAGTAACTAATAACCATGTCAGATGCTACTTCCTCAATATCAAATTTTAGAACTTAACTTTTTTGAAGTCAGTTTTATTGGTAAGTATTAATAAAGCAAACCATCCATCCAAAACGCATAATCATTGTTATTTGATACATTCACATAGTTTTGTCTTCATTACTTCAGTCATTATTAAAGCATTTTCATTATCCCAATAGTAATAATAATAGTAAACAAAAAAGCTCTATCCCTTTATAATCACCTCTTAATCTCTTTATGCTTTCCCTGCCAGAAATAGAATAGCTGCTATTCTCTTTCTGTTTTTCTAATTTTTTGTAATTATATTTTGTATAGATGGGATTAAACAATATGTAGTGCCTTATGTCTAGTTTCTTTCACTTAGTATATTTCCTTTTTTCCCCCTACCCTTAATATAGTCCTTATTTTGCTTTGTGTTTTTGCCTGATATTAACATCTTGTAACATTAATGTACATTTGTTCAGTTTCAAAGAAAAGCAGTCTTATGTATGCAGTATTACCCATATTCATATTTCACATGAGGTTTCGCTATGCTGTAGTTTTTTAGCTTTCCTTCTAGTAATATATATGACCATAGACTTTCCCTTTCCAGCACTGACATACCCATATATTAGCACTGCTGCTTATAAACAGTGCTTATAAACACTATGATGTGCTTTTCACTATTTCTATTCATTTCCAAAGATTTACAAATAACCTTTTTACCAGTTCTGCATAGATTAGCCCTCAGCTTACCATTCTCTAACTGCATTCTATTCTGGTGACCTATATATGATGAGAAATCTACAATGTCTTACTTGGCATCTGTTGTATGTGATGATTTTCTTTTCCCTTGCTGCTCTCAGAATTTTCTCTTTATTTTTGGCGTTTGGCAGTCTGAGTAGTATGTGTCTTGGGGTAGGTCTATTCAGGTTTATTCTGATTGGGGTCTGCTGTGCTTCTTGGACATGTAAATTCATTTCTTTCATGAGAGTTGGGAAATTTTCAGCCATTATTTCCTCAAATGCTCTTTCTGCCCCCTTTCCCTTTTATTCTTCTGGAACTCCCATGACACACATGTTGTAGCACTTCATGTTATCATTCAATTCCCTGAGCCCCTGCTCAATTTTTCCCATTCTTTTTTCTTGCTGTTCTCTTTCTTCAATTTTAGCTGTTCTGACTTTTCTATCACTTATTCTTTCTTCTGTCATTTCAAGTCTGCTGTTGTATGCCTCTAGTATGTTTTTTTTTTTTTTTTTTAAGATTTATTTTTATTTACTTATTTATCTCCCCCTTGCTGCATGTGCTCTCTGTTTCGATTTGCCGTGCGTTTTTCTGTGTCTGCTTGTCTCCCTTTGTTGGACATCTTGCTGTGTCAGCTCACCGCACCACATGGGCCTGCTCGCCTTCACCAGGAGGCCCTGGGAAATGAACCCGGGGCCTCCCATATGGTAAACGGGAGCCCAACCAATTGAGCCACAGCCGCTTCCCTCTAGTATGTTTTTGATCTCAGTAATTGTCTTTCATTCCCAAGACATTTTTCTGTTCAGGTTTTCAAATTCTTCTCTGTGCTTGCCCAGTGACCTCTTAATGTCCTTTATCTCTTGAGCCATATTGTCTATCAACTTGTTGATTTGATTTAGGAGATTTGTATGAACCTCATTTAGTTCTCTCAAATCCTGTGGCACATCTAGGGTATTGATATAGTCCTTTGGGCTATTTCTTCCATTTTCTTAGTATGGCTTTTAAGTTTTTGCTGATGTCTGTGCATCTGATTATGATGCCGAGTTTTACTCTGATGCTCAGTTTCTTGCATAGTGATGCAGTGGCAGGAGCCTGTGTGTTACTGCCGCTCTTTGATTCTTGGTTCAACCTGTTCTAGTGCTTTAAGATTATCCCTGTTTAGGTGCTCAAATATGGGCCATGGACCCGGTAATGCGTTGCAGACCCATTTCCAAGGACCTTGGGAAGGGAGGCTGTAAAGGCCTGAGAAAGCCTCTTATTTACTTTTTTTTTTTTTTTTACCAGGAGGTCCCGGGGATCGAACCCGGGTCCCTCCATATGGGAGTTGGACACCCAACCATTTGAGCCACATCCATCCCCCTCTTATTTACTTTTTTTTATTTTTATTTTTTTATTTTTTATTTTTTTTCTTATTTACTTTTAATTTCATTGCATGCACTTCCTTGGTCTGCCAGCAGCTGGTGCTCTTCAGTAACCCTCTCATTTCAAACTCTGGTCTGAATATGTTCCCTGCAATATGGACTATAACAGTGTGACAGAGAAACCTTCCTCAAGGCTATTCAGAGCCTTGCAAATCAAACTTTCCCAGAGGCTGTTCTCCAACCTTTGCTGGCAGTCCCCTCCCTTTTCCTGGGTAGAAAATAAATCCATTACCCTTTGCATCCTCAACAACCAGTCAGTAGGAAGGGTGTTTGTGAGAGTTGGATCTCTTTAGTCTGGTGCTGGCTCTGAGGGCAAGTAATGATGCAGCCCCACCTGGCCTGGAAGGACTCCTGGACACCGCAGACCAAATTCGTTGGCCAAAACCTGAATCAGCCTTAGGCAGTGTCCCTCTCTTTCCCCTTTCCTGGGGAGGTGGCCCCCTTTAGCCCTTCTCTCCATAGCTGCTGGCCAGAGGCTGGCTAATTCTAAGCTTCCTGCTCAGAGGGTAGGGAGATTAGCACCAGAAGCCGCAGTTGCAGCTTTTACAAACAGTTTTCCCAACAAAATTGTTTTCCTTTGTCACTCTCTCTTCTAGGTGGTGTCCAGCCTTCCCTTGGTGGTCATAAACCCTAAAACATTTTTTTTCAGGCCATTTCTACCTGTCCGTTAGTTATTTTTCTGGGAGCGAAGTGGGTCCTGTGTCTCTCTTATCCTCCATCTTCCTGGAAGTAGAATATTAACTTTAAATGAGAAGTATAGTATTAGGTGATTAAAAGTTTCTCTCTTTTCTGTCTGAGCTATGTATTTCTCCAGAGATTATTTTTTCTGTGCTTAAACATTGGGTTTAGAAATTGTAAACTGAAATATTATGCATATTTTTCTTTTCTTTTTTTTTTTTTGGAGGTACCAGGACCTCATATGTGGGAAGCCAGTGCTTAACCACTGAGCTGCACCAGCTCCCTTACTTGTTTTTTATTAACTTAATATATATTATGAAAATCTTTCCGTATTAGTAGTCGTATTAAGAGCAGCTCAGTATTTTGTTACATCAAAGCACCATAATTTATTTAACTGTTTAGGTTTTTTCTAGATTTTGCCATTAAAAACTACTTAAATGAGCAACCTTGTATATATTTGTCTGCATGCATATCTTTAGAGTAAATCTTAGAATTATAATTGTTGGATCACATGGTCTACAGATGAAATTTGATAAGATATTTCCAAATTGCCCACCTAAAATGAATTATACTGGTTTATAATGCTAATTTGTAAGATTGTCTTGTCACTCCTTTCCAATGCTGAATACTGTTGTGACCTTTACCAGTTTTAGTATGTGTAAAATGATGTCTTTTCATTTTAATTTGCATTCCTTTAATTCTGGGGTTTTTAACCTTTTTTGTTCCATGGACTCCTTTGCCAGTCAGGTGCAAACCACAGACCCCTTACTCAACCCACACTATACTGTGTATTATTTAGTAAATATATCACACCTACACCAACATGTCCCCACAATAATAATTTTTTTTTTTTTTATTTCAATTCAAGCTCACAGACCCCTGGTTAAGAACCCCTGCTTTAATTATATAATGTTGTTTCTGCCGAAAAATCATGCAGAAAGTACAGATTTACCATATATGCTCCCCCTCATACACACATTTTTCCCTAGTATTAATATTTTACATTAGTGTTGGTGCCATTAAAATTGAAACAGTATTCTAATTATACTTCTGTAGTCCATAGTTTACATTAGGGTGTTCACTCTTGGTTGCATAGTTGTATGTTTTTGTTTTTGTTTTTGTTTTTAATTATTTTTAATCTGGTAACATATACAACCTAAAATGTCCTATCATATCCACTTTCAAATATACAATTCAGTGGTGGTATTTACAGTCACAATGTTGGGCTACTGTCACCACCATCTATTACCAAAACTTTCCTGTCACCACACACAGAAACTCTGTACCAATCAAGCATTAACTCCCTGTTTCCCACTGGTAGAAAAGTTTTGGTTTTTTCTAATGTCCCAATAATGTCCTTTTTTAAGTTTTGGTATTTAAAAAATTTGTTGAAGTGTATCATTCATACGTGAACATACATAAACAATAAGTGTATAGTAAAAGTACACTTTGTGAACTTCCAAAACAAATATGCATAACATACAGGGCTCCCATACATCTCACCACCAACACTTTGTATTGTTGGGAAACATTTGTTATAAACTATAGAAGAGCATCATTACAATATTACTACTAGTTATAGTCCATATCTTACATTTGGTATATTTTTCCAAACCCACCCTATTTTTTTTTTAATTCATAAACTATACAGTTTATCTAAAGTGTACAATTAATGACATTTGGTATAATCACAGAGATGTACATTCATCACTGCAATCAATAGTAGAGCATTTTCATTACTTAAAAAAAGAAAACAAAAAAACACAAATGAACAAAAAATACCTAACTCCTTAATAGTTACCTTTCAGTCTTTCTGTCCTTCCCTTTCTGTACGTAACTGCTAATCTAGTACTGTCTCTGTAATTTATTTATTTCTGTTGTGCATAGATGAAGTCAAACAATATGTAGTACTCCCATCCACCCTTCCCATCCCCCGTCCCCTGCTTGCTCTATGTGTCCATTTGCTGGGTGATCTTTTGTGTCTGTTTCTTGCCTTCTCTTCTCATTTTTCTCTTCCAGGCTTCACCGGATCCCAGGAACCTCTAATGTGGGAGAGAGGCACCCTGTCACTTGTGCCCCCATAGTTCCTGGTTTCTGGCACGTCTCGCCTTGACTCTCCCCTGGGTCTCTCTTTTTGTTGCGTCATCATCTTGCTGCGTGGTTGGCTATGGGGGCCCGGCTTGCCTTTTTACCAGGAGGTCCTGGGGATCGAACCTGGGTCCTCTCATATGGGAAACGGACACCCAATCACTTGAGTCATATCTGCTTCCCTATGTAGTACTTTTTGTCTAATTTCTTTCACATAGCATGCGTCCTTTTTTTATTTTTAATCATTGATGGAGGGTCATTAATTTATTACTATATTGTCCATAGTTTGTTTTTGTTGTATTTTTGTGCAAATATCACTCTGGTATTAACCTCTTGTAACATTAACATATATTTGTTGTGTTTTATAGAAAAATATTCTTCCATATGCACTATTGACCATATTTATTTTTCACAAGAAGTTCCACTGTGCTATACAATCCCATGTTCATTTCTTAGTTTTTCTTTTAGTGATATACATGTCCTTAGATTTTCCATTTCATCCACTATCATATCCGTGTGTTAGCACTACTGATTACAAATCCTATGATGTGCTTCTCCATTTCTATTTATTTGCATACATTTCCAAAGCAACTTTTTACAAATTCTGCACAGATTAAACCTCATCACTCTTTAACAACATTCTATTCTCTGGTGACTTATATTCTAGCTATTAATTCCATGCTCCTTCTATTTAGTTCATAATAGGAAAATCAAACAATACTTGTCTTTTTGTGCCTGTCTTGGGCACCTGGGTTGTTTCTTTCCTTTGGGAATTGTGAATAATGCCACTGTGTTCAGATGTCTGTTAGTGTACCTTCTCTCAGACCTTCTGGGTATATTCCTAGTAGTGATATTGCCAGGTTACATGGCAGCTCTATATCCATCTAGCTTAGGAACCGCCAAATGGACTTCCACAGTGGCTATATCATTCTACATTCCCACCAACAGTGAATAAGTGTTCCTGTGTCTCCACATCCTCTCCGACCGTTGTAATTTTCTTTTTTTTTTTTTTTTTTCTCCCTACAGTGGTTTTTCTAGTAGGAGTGAAATAATATCATGTAGTTTTGATTTGCATTTCCCTAATAGTCAGTGAAGTTGAACATTTTTTCATGGCTTTTCTTGCCATTAGTATTTCTTCTTTCGAAAAATGTCTCTTTTGCCCATTTTTTAATCGGGTCATTTGTCTTTTTATTGTTGAGCAGTAGGATCTCTTTATATATCATGGATATTAGACCCTTGTCAGATGTGTGATTTCCAAATATTTTCTCCCATGCTTAATGATATCCCACAGGTTTCTCAGGCTCTGTTCACATTTTTTCATTCTTCTTGTGTTCCTCAGGCTCAATTATTTCAATTGTCTTTTCTTTAAGTTCTCTGAATATTCTGCCAGCTCCAGTCTATTGTTGAACTCCTGTAGAGAATTATTAATTTTTCTTACTGTGGTCTTCCGCTCTGTTTGGTTCCTTTTCATAACTTCTACCTCTCTATGGATATTGTCTTTGTGTTTATCTGTTTTTCCTGATTTCTTTTAATTCTTTTGTTCATGTTTCCTTTTAGCTCTTTGAGCATATTTTGACCATTTTCTTAAAGTCTGTGTCTAAAATGTCCCAGGTCTGATCCTCCTCATTGATGGTTTCTCATGCTTTAATCTTATCCTTTGCCTGGGTTATTGCTTCTTGTTTTGTTTTGTAATCTTTTGTTGAAAAGACAATTTGGTGTTTTAGTGTATTATTGCTGGAATTTAGACTCTGAGGTGCCTGTTCCTTAAGCTTTTATCCAGGCTCTTTTTTTTTTTTTTTTTTTTTTTTTTTATGGCAGAGCTTTCTTTGAATGCCAGGAGCAAACCAAAAAAAAAGAAAGGGGAAAAAAAGAAAAAATAGATAATGCCTTTCCCAGCCTTTGCAAATTGACCTGTCTGAATGCTTTTCTTCAGAGATTATCTATACAAAGAGTTTAAGAGGCTAGCTTCAGGCTAAAGCACAGTGGCCTCCTTGGTTCTTTCTGTGTTTTGCTTGTCTTGGGCATAAGCATTTGGCCTTTGGAATTCCCCTATTTGCATGGATACCAGTTCTTCTTTTCCTCATAGTCCTGGGCACTGCACTGTTTGTTCGATAGGCAGCAGTCCCTTGCCTCAGGTAGCCACTTGCCTGATCTCCCAAAGCGTTCTATAGGAGAACTCTGTGAGCGCTCTTCTACATGCAGGGCAACTTCTGGGACAGCAAGTCCCTCAGGCCACCACCAGAAAAATTGGGCAGACATTCAGACATACATGCTCCCAGTATGTACATGAGGGTTACTTTGCCTGCTCCCTTTGGAACAGGGACTGGTAAACTGCATTCTGCACCAAGTCAGTAAGGGGGTACTTGGGGTGGGGAGGGTCCAACCCGGGCACCATGAGGTCCTCCTGCTTTAATGTGACCTTTCTTAAAATTTGTTGCTCAAACTATTACTTCAGTCCTTTAACTTTTCTGGAGCTTTGAGAAGTTCTAGTTCTTGATAGGTGTTAAAAGTTTCTGTGGGGGAATGGAGCCCTGAGGCTTCTCACTTTGCCATCTTTATTGGGGCATGTCCCAGATCATTTATTTATATATTTTAAAGATTTATTTATTTATTTCTCCCCAGCCCCTCGTTGTTTGCATTTGGTGTGTCCGTTTGTTGTGTGCTGGTCCTTTTTTTTTTTTTAGGAGGCACTGGGAACCGAACCTGGCATCTCCCATGTAGGAGGGAGGCTCCTAATAGCTTGACCTGCCTCTGCTTCCTTCTTTGTTGTGTCTCTCCTTACGTTTTCCTCCGTGTGTCTCTTGTTGCATCATCTTGCTGCATCAGCTTGCCACGCCAGATTGTTGCGTCAGCTCGATGTCTTGCTCATCTTCTCCAGGAGGCACCAGGAACCAAACCCAGACCTCCCGTGTGGTAGGCAGGAGCTCAATCACTTGAGCCACATCCACTTCCTATTAATTTTTTTTTTTTTTTCAAAAGATTTTATTTATTCATCCATTCCCCCCCCCTGCTGCCTGTGCTCGCTGGGTCAGCCAACCACGCCGTGCGGGCGGGCCTGCCCCCACCAGGAGGCCCCGGGAACCGAACCCGGGGCCTCCCATATGGTAAACGGGAGCCCTACTGATTGAGCCACAGCCGCTTCCCCCCATTAATTTTTTTTAATAAATTTTTTTTAGCACTTGCTGCATATCATTTATATAACTTTTAACTACATGTGAAGTAATACTCTTCATTGCCTACATATGATACTTATGTAATAAAGGCAAAAATAATGCATAGCTATAACAAACACTCTTTATGGGGTGTTAATTCTTAAATGGATACTGTCTACATAGCTGAGTTTTCATTGTAATTATTCTTTTATACATGTGAATATTGCTAAATAAAATAAAATCATTGCAGTGAATAACTTTGTACAAACATGTACAAGATTATATCATAAAATCCTAGAAGTAAAATTGCAGATTTAAAGAGAGTACTTAAAACATTTTTTTAAATTTTGAAATACTTTCAAACTTAACAGGGCACTACAAAAATAATGCAAAACCTATGTATAGAACTGCAACATAACCAGCCCCCGTGCCCAGAACCACCTAACTTTGTCATCTTTGTTTTATCATTCTGTCCATCTATCTATCCATTCATCCTGTCTATTCATCCATTTTATGAACACTTTTTATAATCTTTTTTTCTAACACCTTTGTTGAGATATAATTCACATACCATAAAATTCACCCTTTCTAGTGTACATTTCTGTGGTTTTTTAGTATTTTCACAGAGGTGTGTAATCATCACCACTATCTAATTTCTGAACATTTTCATCACCCCAGAAAGAAAGCCCAGACCATTAGCAGCTACTCACCATTTTCTTTTCCTAGCTCCCATCTGTCACTAATCTTCTTTTGTTTTATGGGTTTGCCTTTTCTGGACATTTCCTTTAAATGGAATTATATAATATATTATATATATATAACTGGTTTCTTTTAACTTAATGTTTTCAAGGTTCATCCATGTTGTAGCATATATCAGTACTCTATTTCTTTTTTCTGACCAAAAATTCCATTATATGAATATAGCACATTTTATTTATCCCTTCATCAGCTGATAAGCATTTTATTTTGGTTATTTCCCCTTTTTGGCTATAAATGAATAATGCTGCTATGAACGTTCATGTACAAATTTTTGTGTGAGCATGTTTTTTTATCTCTTAGGTATATATACCTAGCAGTGGAATTGGCTGTGTCATATGGTAATTCTATGTTTAGCATTTACAGGAACTGCCAAACTGTTTTCCAAAGCAGCTACACAATTTTACATTCCTACCAGGAATAAATTGAGTGTTCAGATTTCTAAACATTCTCCAGCACTTGTTATTGTCTGTTTAGTTAATTATAGCCATCCTGGTGGGTGTGAAGTGGTATCTTGTGGTTTTGATTTTTATTTCACTAATGACTAGTGACACATCCTTTCATGTGCTTTTTGGCCATTTGTATATCTTCTTTGGAGAAATGTCTATTCAAGTCCTTTGCCCTTTTAAAATATTTGCTTATTTATCTTTTTATTTTTGAGTTGTATGAGTACTTCATGTATTTTGGATACCTGTCCCTTAGTTGGATATTTGATTTGAAAATATCTTTTCCCATTCTGTGGGTTTTTCCTTTTACTCTCTTGATGTAGTCCTTTGCAGCACAAAACTTCTTTTTTGTTGTTGTTGTTGTTGTTTTTTGTTTTTACCGGGAGGTCCCGGGAATCGAACCCAGGTCCCTCCACATGGGAGACGGATGCCCAACCATTTGAGCCACATCCATCCCCCACAAAACTTCTTGATATTAATCAAGTCCTGTTTAATTTTTAAAAATTTCTTTGTGGTTTTTGGTGTAATGTCTTAAGAAACTCTAAGCTAACCCAAAGTCACAAAGATTTACGCTGCTTCTCCTAAGACTTTTATTGTTAATTAGCTCTTATTTTTAGGTCTGTGATTAATTTTGAGTTAATTTTTGTAGATGGTGTATGATGGGTTTCTGACTTCATTCTTTTGCATGTGGCTATCAGTTGTACCAGCATCATTGTTGAAAAGACTACTCTGTCCCCAATGAATTGTCCTGGCAAAAAAAAAATTAGTTGAGCATAAATGTAAGATTTATTTGTAAACTCTGAGTTAATCTTGCATTGATCTATTTGTCTGTACTTATGCCAGTACTATACTGTCTTGATTATTGTAGCTTCCCCAGATTATTTTGAAGCAATTCCTTATATCATATTATTCCTTCTGTTTATGTATGTATATGTATGATGAAAGGTGTTTTTTAATAACATTCCATTATCATATAAAAAATTAACATTAATTCTTTACTATCATTTAATATCTAGTTAGTTTACATTTCCTCAGTTACTTCTGTTTAAATTTTTAAAACAGTATCAGTTTTGCTTAATTATCATTTACATACAATAAATTTCACCAGTTTTGTTTTTTTTTTTTTAAAGATTTTATTTATTTATTCATTTATCCCCCCCTTGCTGTTTGTGCTCACTGGGTCAGCTAACCACGCCGTGCGGGCGGGCTTGCCTTCACCAGGAGGCCCAGGGAACGGAACCCGGGGCCTCCCTTATGGTAAACGGGAGCCCTGCTGATTGAGCCACAGCCGCTTCCCCCTTTTCCTTTTCAGAATGTCATATAAATGGAATCAAACAGTATATAGCTTTTAGTGTTTGATTTCTTTCATTTAGCACAATATTTTTGAAATTCATACACATTGAATTATGTATCAGTAATTTGTTCTTTTTTATTATTGAGTAGTATTCCATTGTAAGGATATACTACCAGGGTTTCTTTATTTATTGACCGGCATATGGAATTTGTTTTTGGCTACTATGAATAATGCTGCACTGAAAATTCATATTTATAGCTTTAGGATAACTATCTAGTAGTGGGATTGCTAGGTTGGGTAATAAGTGTGTATTCAGCTTTATTAGAAACTGCTATGACAACAAATAAGATAATCTTGATGAAATGGAAAAATTTGTATATAGAAATATACAAATTACCTAAATTGACTCAAGAATAAATAGGAAAAAAAAAAAAAAGAGTAAGTAGAGAGATTGAATCAGTAATAAAAAAACCTTCCACCAGCAAAAAGTGCAGGTCTAGAGGGATTCATTGACGAATTCTACCAAGTATTTAAAGAATTAATACCAATCCTTCTCAAACTCTTTCAAAAAACCCAAGAGGAAAGAGGGAATACTTTTTATGAGGCCAGCATTATTCTGATATTAAAGACAGATATAAGTGTCACAGGAAAAGAAAATTACAGACCAATTTCTTTTACGAATATTGATGCAGAAATCCCTAACAGAATACTAGCAAACCAAATCCAATAGCATATTAAAAATATTGATCACTATAACCAAGTAGTAGTATCCTAGGAATGCAAGCATAGCTCACTGTACAAAAATAAATAAAAATAATATACCACATCAATAGAATGAAGGAAAGAAACCACAAGATTATCTCAACAGATGGCAGAAAAGACATTTGACAAAATCCAGCACCCCCCCCCCTTTTTTTTTAAAGATTTATTTATTCATCCCCACCCCTCATTGTTTTGCACTCACTGCCTGTTCTCTGTGTCCATTTGTTGTGTGCTCTCTGTGTCTGCTCGTCTTCTTTTTAGGAGGCACTGGGAACCGAACCTGGGGCCTTGCATGTGGTAAAGAGGTGCTCGATCACTTGAGTAACATCCGCTTCCCAGCACCTTTCTTGATGAAAACATTCACAAAACTAGGAATAGAAAAGAACTTTCTCAACATGATAAAGGCCATGTGTGAAAAATGCTCAGCTAATATCACTACTCAATGACAAAAGACTTCCCCGAGAAATGAGACAAGGATGCCTGCTTTCACCACTGCTATTCAATATTATACTAGAAGATCTGGCTAGAACAGTTAGGTAAGAAAAAGAAATAAAAGGCATCCAAATTGAAAAGGAAGAGGTAAAACTATCTCTAATTGCAGATAACATGATCTATGTAGAAAATCCATAAGAAACTATAAGAAAACAATTAGAGCTAATAAATGATTTACACAAAGTGTCAGGGTACAAGATCAATGCAGAAAATTAAATTGTGTTTCTGTTCACCAGCAATAAACAATCCAAAGATGCAATTAAGAAAATAATTCGGGAGTGGATATGGCTCAAGCAGTTGAGTGCCTGCTTCCCACCTGGGAAGTCCCAGATTCGGTCCTCCTTGCCTCCTAACAACAAACAAACAAACAGACAAAAAACAAATGAAAATACCAACTCAGATGAACCAATGTGGAAGAGTGCCAGCTTCCCACACATGAGGTCCCGGGTTCAATCCCTGTCCCTGGTACCTCAAAAAAAAAAAAAAAATTTCTCTTTATAAAAGTACGATAAAGAATAAATATCTATGAATAAATTTAGACAAGGTTATAAAAGACTCATACATTGAAAATAACAAAGCACTATTGATATAAATTAAAGATGATCCAAATAAATGGCAGGACATTGTATTTTCAAGGATCAGTAAACTTCATGTTATTAAGAGGTCAAAATTGCTTAAAGCAGTCTACAAACTCAGTGTAATCCATTTCAAAATCCCAGCAGTCTTTTGGGGGGGAAATGGAAAACCCAATCCTAATATTTATATGGAACTGCAAGAGGTCCTATTAGGGACCTCTAAAACAATCTTTCTGATACTAAATTGTACTACAAAGAAACAATAATCAAAGCAGTGTGGTATTGGTATAAGGATAGACATATCGATCAATGGAACAGAATTGAACAATTCTTTTTTCATTTAAAGAATTTAAATTAGCATTACTAATTAAAAATCCTATGATGTGCTTTCACCTTTTCCTTTCATTCCCATTTACAATTTTTTTTACCAATTCTCTACAGATTAAACCTTAAGCTTTCTATTCTCTACTCACATTCTATTCTTTAAAAAAAAAAAAAACAAAAAAAAAAAAACCCAAAGTATATCATTCATACGTGGACATACATAAACAATACATGTATAGTAAAAGTTGAAAATTCATAAAACAAACACATATAACATCATACAGGGCTCCTATACATCACTGTTACTCTGCTTTTAAAAGCATCACACGTTACTTTTTAAAACCCAGAAAACAATAAATTTTTTAAAATGTTAATTTCTGAATCAGAGATGACCATGATTAACTTTTTGATGAATAGCCTTTTAGCTTATAAACATGTTTTTTATATACTTTTTTACACTAATAGTGCATATGCTTAAACTTTATTTCATTAAAAATTTATGAGCTTTCTGTACAAATAAGGCACATAGGTAAATTCAAATGCTCAACTTTCTCATTTGAGAAAAATATAAGGTAAAACAATCAAAACAAATTTAAAAATCTTCACAATTTATCATGAACATTTCCCCATGCCATTAACTACTCTTCTGCAGAATATTTTATTAGTTTTTTTAATTTTTAAGCTGTTTTAAGATATAGTCATAATACCATACAATCTATCCAAAGTACATAATTAGTTGCTTTTTGTATAATCACAATATTGTGTTATTCATCACCACAAAAAATTTTATAACAATTTCATTACTCCAAAATGAAAAACTCAGTACCTCACAATCTCTCTATCCTTCCCCAGCCCTACATAACTGCTAATCTAATTTCATCTTTATACTGATTTATATTTACATTTTGTATAAATGGAATCATACAATACATAGTACACTGTCTTTTTTTTTTTTCCCTTAGCATAATGAATTTTTTTGGTCTGATATTAACATCTTGTAACATTTAACATACATTTGTTCAGTTTCAAAGCAAAACACTCATACATGCAATATTATTCATATTTCACATACGGTTTTACTATACTATACAATTCCATGTTACATTTTATAAATATATTTTTATTAGATTTATTAGAGAGATTTACAAAACAATCATGAACATGTGTGGAATTCCCGTATATCACCCTACACGCTACATTGTTTTGGAACATTTGTTACAGATTGAGATATTGTCTTCAGACTATTACCACTAACTGGTTTATGGCATACATTTGGTGTATTTTTTCCATACCCCCCTATTATGAACACAGTATATCTTTGGCATTGATGCAAGAATATTACAGTATTGCTGTTAACTGTAGTCCATAGGTTATGTTAATTGTATTTTTTTTCTATGGTTCTCCACGTTCTTACGGCCTTGTAATAGTGATGTATATTTGTTCTAGTTCATAGAAGGACATTCTTATATTTGTATTACCACAATTCTCATCCACCTCTGGGTTCACTGTTACTCAAGTTACTAGATTCTTCTCTAGCTTTCTTTCAATTGACATTTACATCCCTAGACTACCCTTTTCAGCCGCAATCCCATTTATAGACCAGCTGTATTCCCATGTTACATTTTTTAGCTTTCCCTTTAGTAATATAAGTAACCTTAGACTTCCCCTTTCAACCATTGTCATACCCATGTAATAGCACTGCTAGTTACAAACATTATGTTGTGCTTTCACCTTTTCTATTCATTTCCAAAGATTAACATACATCCTTTTTATCAGTTCTGCACAAGTTAACCCTCAGCTTTCCATTCTCTAACCTAATTCTATTCTCTGGTGACTCATATTCAAGCTATTAACTCCATGAGTTTGCTTATTACATTTAATTCATAATAGCAAAATCATATAATATTTGTCCTCTTGTGCCTGCTTTGCTTTAAGTCATCATAATGTCCTTCAGGTTCATCCATGTTGTCATATGCCTTATGACTTCATTTATTCTTTTTTTTTTTATTTTTATTTTTTTATTTTTTTAAATTTTATTTTATTTTACCGGGAGGTCCCGGGGATCGAACCCAGGTCCCTCCATATGGGAGACGAACGCCCAACCAGTTGAGCCAGCCGCCCTTCATTTATTCTTTTTTTTTTTTTTTTTTAAGATTTTATTTATTTATTCATTTATCCCCCCCTTGCTGCTTGTGCTCGCTGGGTCAGCTAACCATGCCGTGCGGGCGAGCCCGCCCCCACCAGGAGGCCCCGGGAGCCTAACCCGGCGCCCCCCATATGGTAAACGGGAGCCCCACTGATTGAGCCACAGCCGCTTCCCTCATTTATTCTTATAGCTAAATATTTCTTCATGTGTAAGCAGTACAGTTTGTTTATCCATTCATTGGTTGATGGACACCTGGATTGTTTCCATCTTTCGGCAATCGTGAATAATGCTGCTGTGAACATTGGTGTGTAGATGTCTGCTCTCAGTTTTTCTCCGTATATGCCTGTATTGCTGGGTTACATGGCAGATCCTTAGGAACTGCTAAATAGACTTCCACAGTGGCTGTACCATTCTACATTCTACCAGTAGTGTACAAGCATTCCTTTCTCTTCAGGTCCTCTCTAACACTTGTAATTCTGTTTTTTTTTTTTTTTTCCATTTTTTTTAATAGTGGTGAATCCAGTAGGTATGAAATGATAGCGTATTGTAGTGGGTTTTTTTTTTTTTTAACAATTTATTGAAGTATATCATTCATACATGAACATACATAAACTATAAGTGTTCAGTAAACATCGTGATCTTACAAAACACACAACATCATACAGGGCTCCCATACATCACCCCCCCTCCAAACACCCTGCATTGTTATGAAACATTTGTTAACAAATCATGAGAGAGCATTGTCAAAGTATTACTACTAACTGTAGTCCGTATCTTCCTCCCCTATACGGTTTTTTAAGGATTTATTTATTTATTTTCTTTTATCCATTTTTACACCCCCCACCCCCCTCCACTCCCCCCGTTTTTGCTGTTTCTGTGTCCATTCGCTGGACAACTCTCTGTGTCCGTTTCCTGCCCCCACTTCTCCTCCTGTTTTCACTGGGATTCAATCCTCGGAATCTCTGGTGTGGGACAGAGGTGTTCTACCACCTGCGCCACCTCAGTTCCTCGTTTTTTGGTGAGTCTTGTCTTGGCTCTCCCTTGTGTCATTCTCCTGTTACGTCATCCATCTTGCTGCATGGGGCCTGGCGGTGGAGCCGCGCAGGGCCTGGCCGCCCTCGTGCCTTCTTATGTTTTCCTTTTTTTAAATTTTTACTGGGAAGTCCCCGGGGTGGAACCCAGGTCCTTCCATGTGGGAGATGGAAGCCCAACTACCCGAGCTACTTTTTGCCATTTATATTTCTTCTTTAGAAAAAATGCCTATTCAAGTCTTTTTTTCTTTTAGAAAAAAATGTTTTTTAAACATTCCTCCCCCTGAGATGGCTCCCTTATCTATGTGTTCCTTTTTTTTGCTCATTGGTTAGGTCTTCTGTGATTTCTTTTAGCAGTGCTTTGCAGTTTTCTGAATACAGATCCTTACATTCCTGGTTAAATTAATTCCTAGGTATTTAAGTCTTTTTTTGTTGTTGTTGGCTTATTATAAATGAAATTTTTTCTTGATTTCCTCAACTTGCTCATTACTAGTGTATAGAAACATTACTGATTTTTGAGTGTTTTTCTTGTATCCTGCCACTTTGCTGTACTCATTTATTAGCACTAATAGCTTTGTTGTAGATATTTTGGGATTTTCTAAATATAGGACTGTGTTATCTGTGAATACTAAGAGTTTTACTTCCTCTTTTCTCATTTGGTTGCCTTTTTTTTTTTTTTCTCTTTTTCTTGCCTAATTGCTCTAGCCAGAATTTGTAGCACAATGCTAAATAACTGGTGTCATTGGACATCCTTGTCTTGTTTCTGATCTTAGAGGGAAAGCCTTCAACATCTCCCCATTAAGTTCGATGTTGGCTGTGGGGTTTTCATATAA
The DNA here is from genome assembly GCA_026826555.1 of Tolypeutes matacus. NCBI lineage: Eukaryota > Metazoa > Chordata > Mammalia > Cingulata > Chlamyphoridae > Tolypeutes > Tolypeutes matacus. The sequence goes on along the minus strand of JAKSZT010054518.1, from coordinate 8,591,436 downwards.
GCCCTTTATTATGTTGAGGAACTTTCCTTCTAAAGCTAAGTTTTGAAGTGTTTTTTATCAAGAAAGGATGCTGGATTTTGTCAGATTGCTCTTCTGTATCAATCGAGATGATCGTCGTTTTTTTCCTTCTATTAGTTAATGTGGTGTATTACGTTAATTGATTTTCTTATGTTGAACCACATTTGCATACCAGGAATAAAACCCACTTGCTCATGGTATATAAGTCTTTTAATATGCTGTTGGATTTGGTTTGCAGGTATTTTGTTGAGTATTTTTGTATCTTTATTAGTGATACAGGTGTAGTATCTTTATCTGGCTTTGGTATTAGGATGATGTTGGTTTCCTAAAATGTGTTGGTTAATTTTCTCTCATCTTCAGTTTTTTTTGGAAGAGTTTCAACAGGATTGGTTTTAATTCTTTTGGAAATGTGTGGTAGAATTCACCTGTGATGCCATCTGGTCCTTGGCTTTTCTTTGTTAGGAGATTTTCATGATTGATTCAGTCTCTTGTGATTGGTTTGTTGCGATCCTCTATTTCTTGTAGAGTCAATATAGGTTATTAATGCATTTTTAGGAATTTGCCCATTTCATCTAAGTTGTCACATTTGTTGGCACACAGTTTCTCATAATATCCTCTTATGATCCCTTTTTATTTCTGTAGGTTCTGTCCTAATGTCCCCCCTTTCATTCTTGATTTAATTTGCCTCTTCTCTTTTTCTTTTTCTTTGTTAGTCTAGGTAGGGGGTTGTCAATTTTATCGATCTTTTCAAAGAACCAGCTTTTGGTTTTATTTCCTACATTTTTTTTTTCTTCTCAATTTCATTATTTCTATTCTAATCTTTGTTATTTCTTTCTTTCTGTTTGCTTTTGGGATTGTTTTGCTGTTCTTTTCCTAGTTTCTCCAGGTGTTTAGTTTAGTCTTTGATTATAGTTCTTCTTTTTTAATATGGACATTTAGGGCTATAATTTCCCTCTCAGGACTGCCTTCCACTGTATGTTTTCTTATTTTCATTCATATCAAGGTATCTACTAATTTCTCTTACAATTTCTTCTTTGACCCACTGGTTGTTCAGAAGTGTGCTATTTAGCACCATATATTTACATATTTCCCCTTTTCCTGTCTATTATTGATTTCCAGCTTCATTCTATTATGATTAGAGAAGGTGCTTTGTATAATTTCTAACTTATTAAATTTATTGTGGGCTGTTCTGTGACCCAACACGTGGTCTATTCTGGAGAAAAATCCATGAGCACTTGAAGAATGTATAATCTGATTTGAGGTACAATGTCTAGTATGTCAGGTCCAGCTCATTTATCATATTGTTCAAGTTCTCTGTTTCTTTGTTGACTGTCTATTGATGTGAATGATATGTTCAAGTCTCCAACTGTTACTATAGAGATGTCTATTTCTCCTTTCAGTTTTGCCAAAGTTTGTCTCATGTATTTTGGGTGACCCTGGTTAGGTGTAGATATTTATAACTGTTACTTCTTCTTGGTGGATTGTCCATTTTATTAATATATAATGCGGAAGCAGAAGTAGTTCAAGCAATTGGGCTCCTGCCTACCACATGAGAGGTCCATGGTTCAGTTCCCAGTGCCTCTTAAAGAAGACAGCGAGCTGGTGCGACGGGCAGGCGGGGCAAGCTGACACAACAAGATGACTCAACAAGAGACACAAGAAGAAAAACATAATGAGAGACACAAACAAAGCCAGGGAGCAGAAGTTCCTGGTGTCTCCTAAAGAGGATGAGCGGAAGGCAAGCTGGTTGGTGTGATGGGAAGGCGCCGCAAGCTGATGGGACAAGAGACACAAGAGGAAAAACTTAACAATAGAGACACAACAAAGCAGGGAACTGAGGTGGCTTAAGGGACTAAGTGCCTCCCTCCCACTTCGGAGGTCTTCTTTGTTTCCTAAAGAAACAAAGAAGATGAACAGACACAGCAAGTACAAACAACGAGGGGGTGGGGAGAGATAAAATAAATCTTTTTTTTTTAAAGATTTTATTTATTTATTCATTCATTTATCCCCCCCTTGCTGCTTGTGCTCACTGGGTCTGCTAACCACACCGTGCGGGCGGGCCTGCCCTCACCAGGAGGCCCCAGGAACCGAACCCAGGGCCTCCCATATGGTAAACGGGAGCCCTACTGATTGAGCCACAGCCGCTTCCCAAAATAAATCTTAAAAACAACAACAACAAAAATCCTCCAAAATAGATATATAATGGCCTTCTGCATCTCTTAATCACTTTTTTACAGGCTGTTTGTCTGATATCAGTATAGCTAATCCTGGTCTCCTTTGATTACTATTTGTGTGAAATGGCTTTTTCCAACCCTTCAGTTTCAGTCTTTTTGCATCCTCAGGTCTAAGGTGAGTCTCTTACAGACAGCATATTGATGTATGGATAGTTGGATAGTTCATGTTATCTTATCTATTCTTACTGTCTGTGTCTTTTTTTTTTTTTTTTTTTTTTTAAAGGACATACTGGGGATGGAACCCAGGACCTCGTAAATGGGAAGCAAGCACTACTCAACACTGACTGAGCTACATCTGCTTCCCTAGCCTATGTCTTTTGATTCGGGAGTTTAATCTATTAACATTTATTGTTATTACTGTAAAGACATTACTTTCTTCATTTTATACTTTGGCTTTCATATGTCATATCTCATTTACATCTAATTATCCTTTTGGTTACCCATTTTGACAGTTTTCACTTGTATACTCTCCTCCAAATCTGTCTCTCTTTTCTTTTATTATCTTGCTGGATTCTTGTTTTCAGACTCTGTTAGTTTCTGTTTATCTGTGAATATTTTAAAGTCACTGTCATATTTGATGGAGAGTTTTCCCAAATAAAGAATTTTTAGCTGGCAGTTTTTCTCTTTCAGTACCTTAATTTTACCATAACACTGCCTTCTCATCTCCATGATTTCTGAAGAGAAATCTGCACTAAGTCTTATTGGGTGTCCCTTGTATGTGATGTGTTTTTCTTTTTTTTTAAGATTTATTTATTTATTTCTCCCTCCCCCCTCCATTGTTTAATGCTCCTTGTCTGCTCTCTGTGTCCATTCGCTATGTGTTCGTCTGTGTCTGCTTGTCTTCTCTTTAGGCAGCCACAGGAACCAATCCTGTGACCTTCCGGAGTGGCAGAGAAGTGCTCAGTCTCCTGCGCCACCTCAGCTCCTTGGTCTGCTGTGTCTCTTATTGTCTCTCCTCATAGCATCATCTTGCTGTGCCAGCACTCTGCATGGAACAGCTTTCTGCTTAGGCCAGCTCGCCTTCACCAGGAGGCCCTGGGAAATGAACCCTGGATGCTCTATGGTAGAAGGGAGCCCAATCGCTTGAGCCACATCCGCTTCCCTGTATGTGATGTTTTGCTTTTCCCTTGCTGCTTTCAGAATTTTCTCTTTTGTTTTTGGCATTTGGCATTCTGAGTATTATGTGTCTTTGGGCAGGTCTATTTGGATTTATTCTAATTGTGGTATGCTGTGCTTCCTGGACACATATTCATGTTCTTTCATGAGAATTTGGGGATTTTAGGCCATTATTTCCTTAGATAGTCTTTCTGCCCCTTTTCCCTTCTCTTCTGCTTCTGGAACTACCATTGCACATATTTTTGTGCCCTTTGTGCCCCTGCTCAGTTTTTTTCCATTCTTTTCTTTATTTTTATTTTTATTTAGGCCAATAAAAAGAATTTATTGGGAAATGGGGGGAAAAGAACAGAGCTTGCTGAAAAATGGGAGAGAAAGATGGAAATACACACTGATATTTGATGTGGGCCCCTCTAAGCAGAGAAAGTGAGCTCTGCTTTGTGTTATCTTTTAAACTATTATTATTCCTCTCCCTTGCTAATGCTAAGGGGAGGGGCCCCAGCTGTTATTGGTTACCCCACCAATGTTGGGACCAATGGTAGGGACTGTTTGGACTATCCAGGGCCAAAGGGACGTCCCAGAAAGAACCTGGGACCTCAAGGTTAAACTCAAGGTCTCAGCGAGGTCTTGCAGCCATATTGATGGTTGGCCATGTTTTTGGCTCGTTTTCTCGTTTCCCTGGCTAACCTTCCTCAACTCTCCCTCAGAGAGTTCATGCTCTTATTCTTAAGGGGTTGCTGAGGGGTGATGGTCATTCTTCTGTAGTTACTTCCTGCTAGTTAGGGCAGTAGTCCCTGCCTGACAGGGCATAAACCTCTGTGGCTATTCTGTGGAGGTCAAGGAAAGACGGGTCTATTGCTGTGGTTGGAACTGGCTGAAATCCCCACGTGGCTAATAATCTTGTTCTGGAAGGCGTTGATTCTTTCACTGTTATCCAATTTGTAACAGGCAAACCCCAAATCTGATTTACAATTTCTTAGGCACGAGCAGACAGTCTCTGGCATGGGTCGGAGAGCATTACTCGCCATTCTGTTTCCTGGCAATGGCTTGCCAAACAAAGATGGGGAAGTGTTGGATTCCTTTAGGTTCTTGGCTCCTAGAGCTTGGGCACTGCGGCTAGCCCCAAGGAGGTCACACAGTCTGCACTGCTGCTGGCAGAGGGCGGTCAGCGGCAGGGCTGCAGGAGCCTGACCTCTTTTTTGTCTTTGTTCCTCTCTTTTTCAGTTTCTTTTGTTCTTTCCTTTATAACACTGATTCTTTCTTCCATGACTTCAAATCTGCTGTTGTGTGCCTCTGTTGTACTTTTTATTTCATTTATTATGTCTTTTATTCCCATAAGCTCTGTTATTTTCCTATCCAAGATTTCAGATTTTTCTTTGTGCTCATTCAGTATCATCATCTTTTTTTTACTTAGTATCTTAATGTCTTTCATTTCTTTAACCATGTTGTCCTTAAACATGGATCCAGGAGATTTGTGTGAACCTTATTGATTAGTTGTTTCAAGTTCTGTATCTCATCTGGAGCTTTGATTTGTTCCTTTGCCTGAGTCATATCTTCCTTTTTCTTAGTATGACTTGTAATTTTTTGCTGATTTCTAAGCTTCTGATTATGATGCTGAGTTTACTCCGATACTCAGTTTCTCTCTCTTGCCTAGGGATTTACTGTTGAGTAGCTGTATGCTACCACAGTTCTTTGATTGTTGGTTTAACTTGTTCTAGATATTTAGGATTGTAACTGTTAAACTACTCAAACCAGTTCTATGAACCCAGTAATGTGATGCAGCTAGTTTCCAAGGGCCTTGGAGAGGTGTGCAGTAAAGGCACCTGATTGCCTCTTTCATTTATTATTATTTTTCTCTTCTTTTCATTCACTTTTTTGGTCTGCCAGATGATGGTGCTCTTTGGTTGAACTCTCAACTTAGGCCCCAGAAGCTAGAGAGGAATGGATTCACTGTAACTCTGCCCAAGTGGGTAGTACAGAAGCAATGTCTTCAGGGTGGGCCAAGCCTCCAAAGCAAACTTTCTCAGAAGCTGTTCTCCTCTCTTGGCTGCCCCCACACACACACACGTGTCCTCGGCAACCAGACCAGGACAGAAGGGAAGGTGTTTGAGAAGGCAAATTATCTTTAGCTCTCTGTTGGCTCTCGGGGCAAACCATTTCACAGCCCTAGAAATGTGGGACCTCTCCAAAACAGCAGACGAAGTTTGCTGGCCAAAATCTGAACTTGCTGTAGGCTGTGTCCCTCCCTCTCCCCTTTCTTGGGAAAGCGGACCTGTGCAACCCCCTCAGCCCGCAGTTGTTGCAGTCTACAGGCTTGTATACAAAAAATTATGAAACAAACAAACAAACAAAAAAAAAATTATGAAACATTGCTAAAAGAAATTTAAACATCTAAATTAATGGAAGGACATTCCACGTTCATGGATTGGAAGACTAAAAGATGTCAGTTCTACCCAAAGGTACTTACAGGTTCAATTCAATCTCAACAAAAATTCCAACAACTTTGTCTTTAGAAATGGAAAAACCAATTATCAAATTTATGTGGAATGGGAAGCGGCTGTGGCTCAATCAGTAGGGCTCCCGTTTACCATATGGGAGGCCCCGGGTTCGGTTCCCGGGGCCTCCTGGTGGGGGCGGGCCCGCCCGCACGGCGTGGTTGGCTGACCCAGTGAGCGCAAGCAGCAAGGGGGGGATAAATGAATAAATAAATAAAAATCTTAAAAAAAAAAAAAAAAAAAAAAAAAAATTTATGTGGAAGGGTAAGGAGCTCTTGAAAAAGAAGAACCAAGTTGGAGGTCTCAGATTTTTTTTACCTGAAAAGTTATTACAAAGCCAAGTGATCTAAACAGCAAGGTACTGGCACAAGGACATACATACAGATCAGTGGAGTCATTGAGAATTCAGAAATCACCCTCACATCCATGGCCATCTGATATATATTTTTAAAGCATTCATTTAGTAATGTATATGTATGTGTTTAGTAGAAAAGGTGTAGTTTCACAGAAATTTAATTTAAGAAATACTTCTCATACACATATACCCACCTATTGGCACTTTATTAGTGTGGTACCTTTGTTGCAATTGATGAAAGAATACTTAAATATTAATACTAACTCTAGTCCATAGAGTCCATAGCCCACATTATGTGTATTTTTCTTGCAGACCATCCTTTTTTTAATATTTTATGATACTACTGTACATTTGCTGTAATTCATGAAAGAACCTTCATATATTTGTACTGTTGAAGGCCAAGTGATTTTTTTAACAAATCAATTTTTTTGATACATATTAATAAAGCATACATACAATTCATCCAAAGTGGTATGTGGTATCATCAGTGGTATTTGGCATAATCACATAGTTGTGCATTCATCACTTCAGTCATTATTACAGCATTTTCATTATTTCAATAATAATAGTAAACAAAAAAAGAAAAGAAAATTCTTTACCTCTCAATCTCTGTTTTCCCGGTTGTACATAGCTGCTGTTTCTGGCTATTCTTGCAAAATTATTATTTATTTATTATAAAACAGTTTTATTGAGATCTATTTACATACCATACAATCTATCCAAAGTGTTTAATCAGTGGCTTTTAGTATTACCACAATGTTGTGCATTCATTATCACAAAAAACTTTAGGATTATTTCATTACTTCAAAAAGATATACTCCACACCCCTTACCATGCCTTCCCTAGCCGTACCTAACCACTAATCAAATTTCATCTTTATAAATGGATTTATTTTTACATTTTATATTAAAAAATTTATAAACTGAATCATACAATATGTTATATAATACATTTAATTCATAGTAATGCAACCATGCAGTATTTGTCCTTTTGTGTCTAGTTTACTTCACTCAACATATTGTCCTCCAAGTTCATCCATGTTGTCATATGCTTTGCAACTTCATTTCTTCTTACAACTGCATAATAGTCCATTGTGTGAATAAAACAAAATTTGTTTATTCATCGTTTGATGTACACCTGGGTTCTTTCCAACTTTTGGTAATCGTGAATAATGCCTCTATGAACATAAGTGTGCAGATTTCTATTTGCATCACTGCTCTCAGTTCTTTAGTAGTGGTATTGCTGGGTCACGTGGCAAATCTATATTCAATTTCTTTAGGAACTGCCAAACAGTCCTCCACAGTGGCTGTACCATCTGCATTTCCACCAACAGTGAATAAGTGTTCCTATCTCTTCACATCTTCTCCAATACTTGTAGTTCTCTGTCTTTATAATAATGGCCATTCTGATAGGTGTGAAATGATAGCTCATTATAGTTTGGTTTGGATTTCCCTAATCATTAGTGATGTTGAGCATTTTTTCATGTGCTTTTTTGCCATTTGTATTACTTATTTGAACACATGGCTTTACAACTCTTTTGCCCATTTTTAAATTGGGTCATTTGTCTTCTTATTGTTGAGTTGTAACATCTCTTTATATATCATGGATAGTAAACCCTTATCAGATATGTGATTTCCAAATATTATCTCCCATTGAGAAAATTTTGCACCACACAGGACTTCTGATAAAGTCCTATGTGGTGTAAAAGTCCAACTGATTGTTGACAAGGGTATCAAGTTCACTCAGTGGGCAAAGAATAGTGTCTTTAGCAAATGGTGCTTTGAAAACTGGATGTCTGTGTTAAAAAGAATGTAGGAGTACCTCTACCTCATAGCCTATACAAAAATCTACTGAAAATATCTCATAGACCTAAATATAAGAACTCAGAACTATAAACTCCCTAGAAGAAAACATTGAGAAGCATCTTCAGGACCTTGTGTTAGTCAGTGGTTTCTTAGACTTTATACCCAAAGCACAAGCAACAAAAGAAAAAATAGATAAATGGGACCTTATCAAAATTAAATCTTGGAGTGGATGTCGTTCAAGCAGTTAGGCACCTGCCTCCCACATGGGAGGTCCTGGGTTTGGTTCCTGGAACTTCCTAAAGATGAATGGACATAATGAGGAGATACAGCGAGCAGAGACAATGAACAGACAGACCAGGGAGCCATCTCAGGGGTGGAAAAAATTAAATCTTCTCTGCATCATAGAATTCAACAATAAAAAGAACAACAGAATTTAAAAGCGGACTAAAGAGGGGAATGGATGTGGCTCAAGCAGTTGAACACCTGCTTCCCACATGGGAGGTCCCAGGCTCGGTTTCTGGTGCCTCCTAAAAACAAAAAAAAGTAACAAGCAAACAAAAAAACCATCTCCGGGGAGCTGATGTGGTTCAGTGATTGAGCACCAGCTTCTACATGTGAGATCCTGGGTTTAATCTCCAGCCCCAGTACCTCAAAAAAAAGTCTTGAATAGACTTTACTCAAAAGAAGATATACAAATGACCAAAAAGCACATGATATGATTCTCAAGATCATTAGCTATTAGGGAAATGCAAGTCAAAAGCACTATGAGATACCACTTCACACCCAGTAAAATGACTATTATTAAATAAATGGAAATTTACAAGCGTTGGCAAGGATGTGTAGAAATAAGAATACTCATTCATTGTTGGTGGGAATATAAACTGGTACAGCCCCCATGGAGGATAGTTTGGTGGTTCCTCAGAAAGTTAGCTATGTATAGAAATACCATATGACTCAGCAGGGACTCAAATGGATATTTGCGCACCAATCTTCATAGCAGCATTATTTACATTTGTCAAAAGTTGGAAGCACCCAAGTGTCCAATCAAGTGATGAATGGCTAAATAAAATGGGGTATATACCCTCCCCCCCAAAAAAAAGGAATATTATTTAGCCATAAAAGGAAGTGAAATTCTGAAACATGCAACAATATGAATAAACCTTGACTACCTCCTATTGAGTGAAATAAGCCAGACACAAAGGAAAATATTGTACAGCCTCACTGATTTGATAGAATTAAGCAAAATCATAGCTTCTAACTGTAATATAGGTTTTTAGGGGACAGGGTAGGGGTAAGGAATGGGGAGTTAATGCTTAAATTGTACAGTTTCTGTTTGGGTTGGTTGTAAAATTTTAGTAGCGCGTAGTAGTGATGGTAACACGAGATTGTGAATATAATTAACAGCACTGATCTATATATTTGAATGTCATTAAAAGGGGAAATTTTAGGTTGTATATCAGTCAGTAGAATAAATATTTTTAAAAAAAGATAGGACTCTATACCTCAGTGAGCCCTATTGTAAATGATAGATTATAGTTAATAGTACAATTATAAAATTTTTAAAATGGATTTTAGGAAATGCACCACACTAACACAAGGTGTTAATAATTATGCTATTATATGGGAACTCATGATTTTTCTGTATATCTACAACTCTGATTTTTTAAAAAAATGATTTACCATATGACCTGGCAAATCCACTTCCACATGTATACCCAAAGAATGTGAATACAGAGCCTCAGAGATTTGGGTTCCAATGTTTATGGTAGCATTATTCAGAGTAGACAAAAGGTTGAAACAACCTAAGTGCCCATCAGCAAATGAATGGATAAAGAAAATGTGGTTATGGTATATACACACAATGGAATATTATTTTGCCATAGGAAGTAATGAAGTTCTGAGACATGCTGCAACATGGAAGAACCTTGAAAATATGTTCAGTGAAATGAACAAGAGATGTAAGGACAAATGTTACATAATGTCTCTTATAAGAGATGTCTAGAAATAGCAAATTGGCAGAGGCAAAAAGTAGATTAAAGGTTACCAGGGGAGGAGGGAAGGGAGAAGAAGGAGTGTATATTTGGTGGATATAAAGTGATTGTACATAAAGTAAATTTTTTAAAACACTAAACTCCTTTTTCAAAGTGGCTGTAATTATTTTCATTTCCCATCTGCACTGTATGAGAGTTACAATTTCCAGTATCGTCACCAGCATTTGCTATTGTCAATCTTTAATTTTAGCCAATAAATCTTTAGCACAGTGGCTATTTAAGTTCTTCGCCCGTTTATTGGGCTATTTGTCTTCTTATTGATAATTTGAATGAGTTACTTATATATTCTGGATCCTAGTTCCTTATCAGCCATGTGGTTTGCTAATATTTTCTCATTTGTGGCTTGGCGTTTCATTTTCTTAATGTTGTCTTGAAGCACAGTTTTAAAGATTTGATGAAGTCTAATTTATCGATTTTTTTTCTTTTATGGTTTTAATTTTTTTGTCCTTTTTGAAATCCGCCTAACCCAAGTTCACAGAGATTTTCTCCTATATTTTCTTTTAAAAGTTTTATCATTTTAAGCTTTTATGATTTGATCATCGATCAGTTTGATTTAATTTTTGTGTATAGTGTGGTGTGACAGTTGGGATTCATTTTTTGCTTTTTTTATTATCCAGTTCCAGCACCATTTTATTTTATTTTATTTTATTTTATTTTTTTTTTAAAGATTTTATTTATTTATTCATTTATCCCCCCCCTTTGCTGCTTGTGCTCGCTGGGTCAGCTAACCACGCCGTGCGGGCGGGCTTGCCTTCACCAGGAGGCCCCAGGAACCGAACCCGGGGCCTCCCATATGGTAAACGGGAGCTCTACTGATTGAGCCACAGCCGCTTCCCCCAGCACCATTTTAAAACCCACTTTTTCCTCCAATAAATTTCCTTGACTCTTTTTTAATTTTTTAAAATAAAAAAAAATTTTTTTTCTTTTTTTTTTTTTTGACTTTTTTGACTTTTATAAAGGGTGTTTATTTAGGGTATAAGCTTACAGTTACCAGGCCATAAAGTGTAAGTTTCCCTCACCAAAGTCTGTTGCCACGTCGTCTTGGAGCCAGATGGCTGCCGATGTCTTTAAGGGTTCAGGCTTCCTCTTCTTCTCTGGGCTCTATGGTCCCAGCTTCCAATATCAACTGTATGCTGGGATAAGTCTCTTCTCTCTCCCGAGGCTCATTCCTCTCTGGGCTCAGCTGCTCTGTTCCCTCCATGAGGTCAGTTGTAGACTATCTGGCATACGGCTTCTCTCTCTTTCTGGGCTCCAGGATCAAAACTACAACCTCTGCTCTGCTGTGTGGTTTTCTTTGTGTGTCCCTGCACACCAAGGGGCTAGGGACTCAACATCCTACTGACGTGGCCCAGTCAAAGCCTTAATCATAATTTAATCAACTAAGAGTGTAACCTCTGAATCCAATCTAATAATGCCCAGAGGGACAGACCAAGACCAGTTCACAAACATAATCCAATATCTATTTTTGGAATTCGTAAACAATGTCAAACTGCTACAGCGACTAAAAGAATCAAATATTTAGAAATAAACTTAACCAAGGATGTAAAACATTTTATTCAGAAAACTACAATGCATTGCTAAAAGAATTTTTAAAAGACCTAAATAAATGGAAAACTGTGCCCATGGATTGGAAGACTAAATATTGTTTAGATGTCAATTCTACCCAAATTGATATACAAATTCAATGCAATCCTGATAAAAATTTCACATGCATTTTTGAAAGAAATTCTTAACTCCTTTTTTAGGTATCCATTCATATATTTTTGTGTAGGTAAATTTTTGGGTTGTCTGTCTGTCCCATAGATATATATATCTATGGTTACAACAATACTGCACCGTCTTGATTACTTTATAGGTCTTCAGATCAGGTAGTTTGAGTACATACCAGCTTACTTAACTCTTATTTTTTCAAAATGTTTTAGATAGTGTAAGTTCTTTTTTTTTTTTTTTTTTTCCTATTTAAATTTTAAAATTACCTGTTAATTTTTTTATTAAAATGTTAATGGGATTATGATTGCAATTGCATTGAGTCTGTTGATCAGTGTAGGGAGAACTGACATCTTAACCATATTGAGTCCTATGAGCCCTGAACATGTTCTGTCTTCATTCTACTATTTTTACAATTTATAGCATTCAGGTGTTTTAACATTTTAAAATTTTAAACATTATGCATGTTTTTTTTTTTTTTAGTAAATTAGAAAACTAATTCTATGACATAATTTTTTCAACTACATAACATAAAATCTACGATTAGCGACATTTAATACAATCACGATGTTGTGCAGCCCTCACCACTTTCTAGCTCAGAACATGTTAAGCACCTCAATGTATTGCATACTTTTTTCAATTTATTTTTTGTGTGGTTACATTTATATATCATGTTCTGCCATTTTAACCATTTTTAATTTTATGATTCAGTGGCATGCATTATATTTACAATGTTACATTACCATCACCACCATCCATTACTGAAATGTTTGTATGATCTAAAACAGAAACTCTGTAGTCATTAAGGAGTAACATCCTTTCCCCTTTATGCAGCCCCTGGTAACCCCTAATCTACTTTCTGTCTGTTAATTTGCTTATTCTCATCATTACATATAAGTGGAATCGTACAATATTTGACTTTTTGTGTCTGGCTTATGTCAGTTTAATGTTTTCAGTGTTTATCCATTGTCATGTAACATTGTACATTTTTTTGATGGTGTTGTTTTTTTTATTTTTTTAGGAGGTTCCAGGAATTGAACAGAGGACCTTGTACATTGGAAGTCGGCGCTCAATCACTGAGCCACATTGGCTTCCCTGAGTTGTGTTTTGCCTGCTGTCTGTTTTTTTGTGTTTAGGAGGTACCGGGACTGAATCCAGGACCTCCCATGTGGGAAGCCCATGCTCAATCTCTTGAGCTACATCCGCTCTCAGTATTGTTTTTATAATTCCATTTTTTAGTTGTTCATTGATAGTATTATAGAATATACAGTTAATTTTTGTATCCTATGTAGAACTTTATATATATATATTATTTTATTTTATTTTATTTTATTTTTTAAGATTTATTTATTTTATTTATTCCCTCTCCCCCATTGGTGCTTTGTGATCACTGTCTGTTCTCTGTGTGTTCTGTGTCTGCTTGTCTTTTCTTTAGGCAGCTCCAGGAACAGATCCCGGGACCTTCTGGAGTGGGGGAGAGGCGCTCAATCTCTTGCACCACCTCAGCTCCCTGGTCTGCTGTGTATCTTATTATCTCTCCTCTGTGTCTCTTTTTGTTGCGTCATCTTGCTGTGCCAGCTTTCTGCGCAGTCTAAAACTGCGTGGGCCTGCTCTCCACTCGGGCCAGCTCGCCGTGTAGGCCAGCTTTCCTTTCACCAGGAGGCTCCAGGAATCGAACCCTGGACCTCCCCATATGGTAGATGGGAGCCCAGTTGCTTGAGCCACATCCATTTCCCAGGACTTTATATCTTATGACTTTGCTAAATTTCCTTATTTCTGGTAACTTTTTTGTAGATTCTCAGGACTTCCTGCATAAATGATTATGTTGTCTTTGATTAAAGACAGTTTTTACTTGTCCTATCAGTATACCTTTTTATTTCTTTTTCTTTCCTAATTGGATGCTAGGACCTCTAGTCCAAGTGTCTATCTCTTTCTCTCTCTTCTTTTACAGTTTGTTCTAATCAGGATTCTTTTGTTTGAGTTGTCTTCTAAGTCTGCTTTAATCTAGTTTCCCCCTTCATCATTTTGTGCTAGGTGATTTTGATTCAACAGTAAGTACTCAGAGAACCTTGCCTTAGGTGGAGCTTGTGTACAGTATTGTCATCAAATGTACATTAGTGAAATATCTTGTTTTTTTCTCAATGCTGGATCAGACTCATTAAAGTTGTAATATAAAGCTTAAAAATAATTAAATGAGAACATCAATTTTACGTATGGCATTTTCCATTTTACATATACCTTAAATTTGTCTGAAAGGTATTTAATACTATTCAGAAGTTTCTTTTAGAAGTACTGGTTCATATAAAATAACATATTATTTTTTTTAACTTTTTGTTGGAGTAAGGTGGCTTTTATTTTTATTGCAGTCATTGACACTGCAGCTACATTTTTTCATTGCAGGAACTGGCAAACTTTATAGAGATCCAGTTAGGGACTATTTTAGGCTTTGTGGGCCATATACTGTCTCTCTCCCATATTATTTGCTTTTTCTTGTTTAATTTGTTTTATTTTTTAAACAATTTATTGAAGTATATCATTCACACATGAACATACATAAACTATAACTATTCAGTAAACTTTGTGAACTTACAAAACATACATGCATAACATCATACAGGGCTCCCACACATCACCCCACCAGAAATACATGAAACATTTGTTTATGAAAGAGCATCATCAAAGTATTACTACTAACTATCATCCGTATCTTACTCCCCTATACTTTTTTTTTTTTTTTTAAAGGATATATTTTTTTATTTACTTTTATCCATTTTTGCCCCTACCCCCCCCCTGTTTTTGCTGTTTTTGTGTTCATTTGCTGGGCAACTCTCTATGTCCGTTTCCCACCCTCTCTTTTCATCCTTCTCCTCCTGTCTTCACTGGGATTTGATCCTGAGAAACCCCGACGTGGGAGTGAGGTGTCCTACCGCCTGCACCACCTTAGTTCCTGTTTTTTTGGTGCATCTCATCTTGGCTCTCCCTTGTGTCACTGTCCTGTTATGTCATCGGTTTGCTGCATGGCTCGCGGGGCCTGATGGCGCACCCACGCGGGGCCGGGGGTCTCACCCGCTCATGGAGCCTGGTGGTGCACTCACACGTGGGCCTGGTGGGGGGCTCACCTGCTCGCAGGACCTGATGGCACACCTGCGCACAGGGTCTGGCGGCCCGTGTGCGTTCTCTACTTTTCTTTTTTTTATTTTCACTGGGAGGTCCCAGGGATTGAATCCATATGGGAGGTGGATACCCAACCATTTGAGCCACATCCACCCCCCTGCTATATTTCTTAAGGTTGACCAAAAATACCTAGAGTCACAGTCTTTTCCCATACAGGATGGTCATATAATAAATCAGCCTTAGTTTATCACCAGCATTCTAAAACCAGACCTAGGGAGAAAAACTAGGTCTGGGGACACATGCATGGTTTCTAATATAGTGGATGTTTAGCCTACCCTGATTATCACAGAATCAGGACAGCGAGAATATTCGCATGTTAATTTGTTTTAAACAACCATTTAAGTACATAAAACTTTTCTTATTTCAGTGGTCCTACCATTCGCAGGTGGTAGTTAGCCGACCTATGTTGTAGAGGTGATCACTTTGAAAGGTTTCCTTTCCTTTTTTTCTTTTCCATTTTCCTCAACAGGACTCATTATTTCCTTAAATCTTTTTTTTTTTTTAATTTTTTTTTATTTTTAAAGATTTTATTTATTTATTCATTTATCCCCCCCTTGCTGCTTGTGCTCGCTGGGTCAGCTAACCACGCGGACGGGCTTGCCTTCACCAGGAGGCCCCAGGAACCGAACCCGGGGCCTCCCATATGGTAAACGGGAGCCCTACTGATTGAGCCACAGCCGCTTCCCTATTTCCTTAAATCTTTAATGAATGTTTACCACATTTTAGGCAGTGTACCTCAAATTTTGGTGGATGATTCAAACATGGATAATATGTTGTCTGCCAAGCTTGCTAGCTTGGTGCTACTGTAACAGAAGGTTAATAATTAACAATTATGATTACTAAATCATTACATAGATGCCTTTATATTATAAAATAGCAAAAGGTTAATACCTGGAATTACTGAAGCTGGCTAGAGGGGTCTCACCCCTGTTTATGGTTACTCTAGACTTTACCTCACCCTTGTGTTATGCTTACTGTTGGACTGGTAATCACTCCTCCTACCTCTGTTTAATATCAGTATGAAAGACCTTGTAACTGACCTTTCTTCTGTAGGCTCCTGTATTAGTCAGCCAAAGGGGTGCTAATGTAAAATACCAAAAATGGGTTGGTCTCTATAAAGGGTATTTATTTGGGGTAGAAGTCCACAGAAACCAGGCCATAAATCATTAAGTTTCTTCTCTCACCACAGTTCATTGTCACGTGTTAGAGCAAGACAGCTGCCGGCTTTTGCCAGGGTTCACACTTCTGGGGTTCCTCTCTTCCTGGGGCTGCGTTTCTCTCCGGGCTTAGCGCCTGTTTCCTCCAAAAGGTCAGCTGTAGACGATCAGGCGAACGGCTTGCTTCTCTTCTCCTGGGGCCTTCTTTCCAACATCAAAACTGCTTCTCAAAAGACTGCTTCAACTTTCCTTTGCCTTGCCTTTTATATTCAATTCCCCACCCACCAAGGGGTGGGACTCAACGCCCTAATCCTAACCTAATCATGCCCAGATTAACAGATCAGTTTACAAGCATGATTCAATTATATTTTTGGAATTCATAATTACATCAAACTGCCACAGCTCCTATCCCAATCCTTGTGACTGACCTTGGCTTGCTACCCAACCCTTGTCCATCCTGTTTAGCCCCTTAATGTTTATTAATGAAGGAACCTGTGCTCAGCTCTACTCCAATTATTCATTGGCAACCTGATGTTATAAAATATTAGAATTTGTGCAGATGAGAGAGGCAATTTTGGGTTATGAGGCCACTGAGCTCCATTGCTTTTGCAACCAATAGAACTCTGAAATCCCAGTGTCTCAGGAATTGGCTTTAAAGATGCATCTGGAGGAAGGAACGCACTTTTGCTCAGTTTCGCTACTTTACTGGTCACTGTCCCCAGTCAGACTCTATGCTCCTCAATTATGTTGCCCTTTAAATGTTTTTGGCTTGTGGTTTAACTTGTCTATTAATATTATTATTATTATTATTATTATTATTATTATTTTTTTTTTACCGGGAGGCCCTGGGGATCGAACCCGGGTCCCTCCATATGGGAGATGGATGCCCAACCAGTTGAGCTACATCCAACCCCTTAATATTATTATTATTAAGAGGTACCCGGGATTGAACCTCAGACCTCGTACATGTGAAGCAGACACTCAACCACGGAGCCAACCTGCTCCCCATTCATTATGTTTTAAAAATGACGTTCCAATCATGTTATTTCAGAGTTAAGTAATGTTCATGAGAAAATATTTCACTTTTTTAAATGTTTTTATAATTTCTAAGGGGCCCGATTTTTTCCAGTGTAACAAACCTTAGGTTGCATTACGTTCTGTAATTAAATTCACTTGATGGGAGGCGGCTGTGGCTCAATCAGTAGGGCTCCCGTTTACCATATGGGAGGCCCCGGGTTCGGTTCCCGGGGCCTCCTGGTGAAGGCAAGCCTGCCCGCACGGGGTGGTTAGCTGACCCAGCGAGCACAAGCAGCAAGGGGGGGATAAATGAATAAATAAATAAAATCTTTAAAAAAAAAAAAAATTCACTTGAAAATAAAGTCCATCTTACTGGAAATTATTTGACTGTAGACTTTGGTGTACTACATCATTTTAGGGGAAGGTGGTTGGCAGGGAAAGGCATTTGTTATATAGATTCTGACAGAGGCACTTATTTAGAAGTAAAAGAGCTTTGAATGAATGAATTTATTTTCAGATGTTTTTCTGCAGTTGTGAACATATTAGCCATTTTAAAGGTGGGGATAAATATGAGAGGTGACTTGGTGTGTCAGTCAAATATGCTGGTTAAATCAGGAATAGAGCGTATATTTTGCTCCTAGCTGGCTCATTATAACTGAAAGATTAGTTATTTTTGGAGTAAAGATAATTACAAATTCATGTTAAAGGTTAGTTTTTCTGCCAGTAGACTGTTATTTTTACTTCATTTATCGGGTTTTAATAGTGTTTGCATTCTTATTTTTTCCTTTCTTCCTCTCCTGATCCTTAGCTGTTCTGGGCCTCTGAGCCAGCAAAGGACAGAAAAGGATCATATTTGGATAGCCTTTAAACTTAATATTAGAAGAGCCCTCCCTACTCATAACCTGTCCTTTATTTGAATAGAATTATAAAACATTAACATATTGATGATATTTTCTAGTTTGTTTAGCCTGTTGAATTTAATAAATGTAATGTTTAATCTTTTCAGAGGGCGAAACAGTAGCAAAGGATTGTCTCAGTCTACGGTGAGTAACTTGAGTGCTATTTGTTTGGAAAAACATTAAATAAAACTATTCTAACTGTAGACCAAAAACCAAAGCCAAAAAAAAAAATTCCTTTTATTGAATTTTATATTTCTGATGACTTAAAGATCAATACGTTTTATTTAGTACAGCACTATTAACCATATGTGATGTTCCTTGATACTGCCTCTATGTATAAAATGTAAAGTTATCTTAAATAGTATTTTCATGCATAATTTGAAAAATAAACAGGTCATTTGTTTTATGAATGACTAAAGACAAATTTGAATGAGTAATTCCCAGAAGATGAGTAGAACACCAGAAGTTCGCAATGTTCTTTGGGTTTTTGATTTTGAAATAAGTTAATATGCTACCTTGTCTTATTCTTTTCATCTTTCTGCCTTTTAAAGGTCCTTCTTGTCTTAAATTTAAGAACTTTATCATGAAATTAAATTGGGCATGAAGGGTAAAAGGTATAGGCTCCACGTGACAGAAGAAATAAACGAGAAGCCGTCACTGTTTTTTGTTTTTTTTTTCCCCGTCACTGTTTTTGAGATTGTGCCTTTAGTGCGCAGATTACCTTCATAAGAATGGGGAGGGGGGTACACGCCTACGTAATATGGAGTTATGTGGTTGATCAGGCCTCGGAGCCCCGTCCTTGACTGAGAGGTACCTGGAGGAGCTAGTCAGGGTTGCTTTCAGAAGGTTCTCCTCCTGTCTCAGTACACTTTACCCTCTTTATTGTTTTGTTTTGATTTTTTATATTTTTCTTCTATGTTATACCCACTTTCGGGTATAGTTCTGTGAATTTTGAGAAAATATATAGAATCATGTCATCACCACCACAGTCGAACAGTTCCACCTACCTACCCCCCAACCCCCCAAAACCACAAAACTCCCACATTCTGCTTTGTAATGAACACTTTTCTTCCCCACTTCCTGGCAACAATTGATCTGTCTTCTGCCCCTATGGTTTTGTCTTCTATGAAAATTTATTTTTCCTTCTTTGTACCATTTATAGTAAAAAGTATTATATTATTTGGTAGGACTGATTTCACTTTTGAAAACTTCGGTTTCTATTCTCAAAGGAAGCAAAAGATTTTAGTAAATAAAATCTCTCTTTAATACATATAAGGTATGTATCTAAATGTGTGTTACAAAATAAATACTAAATTTTGTATATATATAAGCAATATTAATTTATAATAATTTTTTCTTTTTAATATTACAGATTTCTTTTGATGGAATCTATGCAAATATGAGGATGGTTCATATACTTACATCGGTTGTTGTAAGTTATCAGATTATTGGGGATAAACTGCTTTGGAGTGATATAAAATAATCTTTTGCAGTTAAAACGTTGATAAAGGATTCTTAAACTAATCATTTCTTTGATCATGTTTAATCAGAATGATTTAGGAAAAATATGTTAGGATTCTCTTTATCCAAGCTATTTCAACTCACTGTAAAAATATTTTTAACTCTGTTATTTACAAAATAATGTTAGTAGTTGTCTTCTTTAGTGCATCATTTTCTTGTCACTGAATATCATAGCTGGGATTAGAAACATTTAACTTCAGTATTAAATTCATACTGCAAACTCTGAGTTAGAGCCCACCTAAGAATGTTGAGATTTCACTGCATTGTTAATGTTTTAAAATTTTTTATTGTGTCATGTAAAATCTAATATATTGAATGAAGCCCTGTGAGCTATAAAAAGTAAAGTGGAAGCAATTCTTTTCATGACCACGTAACATAGCTTTTCTTTGATAAATTTATTGTATGTTTTTAGGGATCCAAATGTGAAGTACAAGTGAAAAATGGAGGTATATATGAAGGAGTTTTTAAAACATACAGTCCTAAGGTAATTTTTACTCTGTTTTTGTTAATGTAGAGATTTCTTGAATCATCAACTGCTGTATGTTTGTATGGCTTCCTGAACATTGTTTATTAGTTTCTGCTTTAGCCATTTGTAATTATAAGCTGGATGTACTTGTCATTGTTAAATTCAAATGTTAGTTTTTCTTATGAAGTAAATGAGCATTCTTGTGCTCAGTCCTTTTTTGTGTTTTTTTTAAAAACCACTTTGTGGTTTTGCTCTTCCATTTCAAATATTGATTATTTTTCAGACTTGCTTGGGTAATCAGAAACACTTCTTGATCCATGTGCTTACTAAAATATTTTGGCTCTTTATCAAGCATTATGGATGAGAAGAGGGATGAGGTAGTTTAACTTTTTTTTTTTTCTTCTATCACTATTAATGTACTTGTGACACACCACGGTGTAGCAAGGACCAACTTTTTTTTTTTTTTTTTTTTTTTTTAAGATTTTTATTTATTTATTTCTACTTACCCCCTCATTGTTTGCACTCTGTATGCTCAGGTTCTTTTTTTAGGAGGCACCGGGAACCGAACCCCGGATATCCCATGTGGGAGGGAGGCACCCAGTCACTTGAGCCACCTTCAGTCCTCGCTTGTTGTGTCTCTCATTGTGTTTCTTCTCACTGTGTCTCTTCGTTATGTCATCTCTCTGTGTCACTTCACTGCGTCAGGTCACTGTCTTGCCCATTGTCTTTAGGAGGCACCAGGAACCAAACCCGGGACCTCCTGTGTGGTAGGCGGGTGCCCAACTGCTTGAGCCACATCCGCTTCCGAGGACCAACTTTTTGATATGAGGATTTTGAATGATGGCATTAGATAATAGAGCAGATTTCTGAGAGAAGGATATGATTATCAGGTTCTCATGTGAGAGATGGTTTTGCCAAAGTCATAAGAAATAGCAAAGACCATGATATGTTTGCTAAAGAAGTCCTAACAAATTTTATTTCTATTCTAAAATATTTTGAATATTTGCTCGTGTTTTTTATTTTAGTGCGATTTGGTACTTGATGCTGCACATGAGAAAAGTACAGAATCTAGTTCCGGGCCAAAACGTGAAGAAATAATGGAGAGTATTTTGTTCAAGTGTTCAGACTTTGTTGTGGTACAATTTAAAGATATGGACTCCAGTTATGCAAGAAGAGGTAGGTTTTGATTTCTTAAATATGTTTTGTGGTTTATTATGTTTATTTAAAGCAAAAACTCCATATTGATCATAGGCTTTTTTTTTTTTTTTTTTTTTTTAAAGAAATATGGGCTTTCTAGAATATCCTCATTAAAACACATTTTTTTAAAGAAAAAATGAGAAATTTAGTACATTTTTGTTGGAAAATATTAAAAATAAGATTATTTGGTACATCGAATGGAATAAAATTATAAGGGTTTGTTTTCCATTAAAAATAGTTTAGGGGAGTGGATGTAGCTCAGTGGTTGAGCGCCTCCTTCCCATGTACAAGGTCCTGGGTTCAATCCCTGGTACCTCTGTTTTAAAAAAAAACAAAACAAAAAACAACAATTTATAAATAATTGTCTAAAGTTTCCTGGTCAAGAATGCTAATTATACTCAAATGTAAATTTCTTGTCCCTTTTGGCATTACAATCTTTTAATTTATAAGTGGACTTAAAAATCTGGAAAGAAATCAAAGCACAGAGCCAAGGGAGAAAGGCATAGAGCTGTGGATGGAAATGATTGACTAATGAATATGAAAAAGGTAAAGAAGTAGAACATTTTTTTAAGAAAATTGAGAGCCTGGGTTTATTTTTTGAGAATTTAAAATGACTATGAAATTATATTAAAATTTAATGTTTCAAGTGTCTACTGAGGAGGAAAAGATGGGAATTTCTATTATTTTGGAGAGCATACTCTGCAGGGCAGAATGTTCAATAACACATTGGAAGGCTCTCAAGGGCAATTTTGAACTTGGTTGTAAAATTCTTAAATAATTTTTATCAAATTCTACAAATCATTACAAATTCATTACAATTTGATTTTTATAATTAAATCTATGCGAACATCTGTTTTGATTGTTGGGCTGATTCTTCTACGTTGTTATTGGGAAATTACTAGCCATCAGCAAATTGAAGCCTTTTCTCTTGGACCTCTTCAAGAGGCTTTCACCAAAACTTAGCTTGCTTTTTCAGAGGCAAGGAATGCTGGATATTCTGTAACTGCTTTGAAATGGTGATGAAAGCTCTGTGTTCTCAAATGTCTGTGTGACTCACAATCTTTTGTCTAAGAGTCCTTCAGTGGTGGAAAAAAGAAAACAAGTCTTTTTCAGTTGCTACTTTGGAGTTGATCTTGTTCAGAAGCTTGAGAGCATAAAATTATTTATAGTTATACTAATATTGTTAAAGTGTTCCACTATCTTAAATTTTAATATTGGTTTTGGGTCAGAAATGAAAAGAGAAGATAAAATTTTAGTTGAATTTAGTACTTAGCCTTCTGGGATATTAGCCATTATAAAAATATATTTACTACTCTTTTGGGTATGAGGTCATTTAGTTAATAGCCATTCACAATATACTTTGCTTTTGTTTCATATTGTTTTTTTTAATTGGTGTTTTCCAAATTTGGAAAAGTATATATTACTGGGAAGTATTTGTGTTACCTCATTCTTTGATCCCTCTCAAAATTACTGTCTTTAAAATTTTGATTTTATTCTGTTGATCTTTAGTTCTCAGATAATTCGGATTCATTGTAGAAAGCCAAGAAAATGTATATAAGAGTGATATCTCTGAAAACTTTCAGTATACTCATAAGGGGATGGATGTATTTTGCTATGTAAATAGAAAATATACTTTTCTTGTGAGGGTATCCAATTTTAGAATAATTTCAGGTATTTTATTTGAAGATTGTATTGGTTTTGTGGGTTATACAGTTGTGTCCAATGCATAGTATCCTAAAAATAGCACTAAATCATGTGTCTCTTAAGCCATTCTTTTTTTTTTTTTTTAACTTAATTGATATATAATTCACATGCCATACAATTAATCCATTTACAGTGCACAATTCAGTTGTTTTTAGTATATTCACATATATCTACAACCATGACCACAGTCAATTTTAGAACATTTTCATCATCTGAACAAGAATCCTGTACTCTTTAGCTGTCGTCCTCCTCCCGTGCCTCCCTTACCCCCATCTCATCCCTAAGCAACCACTAATCTATTTTATATCTCTATAGATTTGCCTATTCTGGACTTTCATATGAATGGAATCATAGAGTATGTGGTCTTTTCTGTCTGGCTTTCACTTAGCATATTGTTTTCAAGGTTTATCCATGTTGTAGCATGTTATCAGAACTTCATTCCTTTGGATGGCTGAATAATCCAATGTATGAATATATACCACATTCTATTCATCTGTTCATCAGTTGATGGACATTTTTTTTTTTTTTTTTTTTTTTCTGTTTTGGCTATTGTGAATAGTGCTGTGAACATTAATGGACAGTTATCTATTTGAGTACTTGTTTTCAATTCTTTTAGGTATGTACCTAGGAATGGAGTTGGTGAGTCTTACAGTAACTCTATGTTTAACCTTTTGTGGAATTGCCAGTCCATTTGCAAAATTGGTTGCACCGTTTTCCGTTCCCACCAGCAGTGTAAGAGGGTCCCTATTTCTCCACATCTTTGTCAACACTTGTTATTGTCTGTCATTTTGAGTATAGCCATCCTAATGGGTGTAAAATGGCATCCCACCCTTTTGATTTGCATTTCCTTGATGTGTAATGATGCTCAGTGTCTTTACATGTACTTATTGGCAATTTGTATATCTTATGTCTTTTCTGGAGAAATGTCCATTCAAATCCTTTGGGTTATTTGTTTTTTTTTTTTTTTTTTTTTTGAGTTCTAAGAGTTATATATATAAATGAATAGCAGAGGCCTAGAAAAAATTGATATTTTCTTATGATATTGTGAATAAGTTTCATTTGATATCATGAAGACACCATCAGATTATCTTGGAAAGTTAATGTTTTATCCTTTTCTTGGATTCCATCGCAGACATATCTGGAATACTCTCATTATTCCCTCTTCATTTTGCCGTCTACTTTTTGGGGACGTTTAGCTGCCTTTGTCCTGCAAATGCTTACCTTGGAACTGGCCTATCACCTCTGATAACCATTGTGTTTTTCTTTTTATCTATGAATTTGCTTATTTGATGTATTTTACAAAAGAAATTGTACAATATTTGTCCTTTCGTGTCTGTCTTTTTTTTTCACTCAACATGATGTCTTCAGGGTTCATCCATGTTGTAAAATGTACCAGCACTTCACTTCTTTTTACAGCTGAATCATATTCTTCTGAATGCCTATACCATATTTGTTTATCCCTTCAACTGTTGATGGGCATTTGGTTGCTTTCACCTTTTGGCTATTGTGAGTAATGCTGCGATGACTCTCTTACTTTTTATTTTATTTTATTATATTTTTAGTTTCTGCTTGTGCCTTTGTGTGTATGTGTGTGTGTTTGTTTTTTTGTTTGTTTGTTTTCTCTCTTTTATTGTTTCTTTCTACATGAAGTTCATCGCACTTCCTGGATATTTATATTTATGATTTTCATCACATTGGAGAAGTTCTGGCCATTATTTCTTCAGTTACTTTTTCTGCCCCTCTCTCTCTCGTCCTTCTGGGACTCCAGTGATGTGTATGTTATGCTTGATGTGTATGTTATGCTGAGGGACCACAGGTCCCTCAGGCTCTGTTCATCTTTCTTCATTATTTTTTCCTGCTCTTCACACTACATAATTTCAATTTTCTTTTCTTCATGTCCTCTGATCCTTTCTTCTGCCTATTAAAATCTGCTGTTGAATCTGTCTAATGAGTTTCACTGCAATTGCTGTACTTGGAAAGCACCGGAATTTCTATTTTTCTTTCTTTTTTTTAAGATTTCTTTCTTTATTTATCTATATACCCGCCCACCCCCCACCCCGCCCTTGCCCCAAGATGGCTCCCTCATCTTTCTGCTCACTGTGTCTGCGTCTTCTCTGGGAGTCACCAGGAACCGAAACTGGGACCTCCCACATGGGAGGTGAGTGCCCAACCACCTGAGCCACATCATCTCCCCTATTTGTTTCTTTTTATAAATTCCATATATTTCTATTTTGTTCTGACATTTTCCTAATTTCCTTTAGTTCTTTGTATATATATATTCCCTTTACTTCACTGTGAACATATTTAAGATAGTTGATTTAGTGTTTTACTGATTGTTCCAATATATGAGCTTCTTCAGAGATGGTTTCTGACAAATTCTTTTTTTTTTTTTTTTTTTTTTTTTTCTATTAGGGGCCATACTTTCCTCCTTATGTGTGTCTTTTTAATTTTTTTGTTGTTGTTGAGAACTAGTTTTTTCTGAGTAATATTTTGTTAAAACTTGGGAAATCTAGTTCTCCCACTCATTTGAGATTGCTAGGTTTCTTTTATTGTTGTTCTAGAGGGCTGGAGCTGGTAATTTAAGACTTTTCCAAACCACTTTTGTTCCCAAATGAGAAATGGAAAGAGAAAAGGGGATGCTGGGGGATATAATGCCTTTTTTTTTTTTTCTTTTTTTTTTTTAAGATTTTATTTATTTATTCATTTATACCCCCCTTGCTGCCTGTGCTCGCTGGGTGAGCTAACCGCGCCGTGCAGGCGGGCTTGCCTTCACCAGGAGGCCCCGGGAACCGAACCCGGGGCCTCCCATATGGTAAACGGGAGCCCTACTGATTGAGCCACAGCCACTTCCCATATAATGCCTCTTTAAGACTCCTCTGCTGCTTTTGCTTGGTGGGATGGGGTAGTTGGAACAAAGCTTATCAAAAGCAGTGATCAGTGATCAGACCACACTTCCCTGGATTTTGTAGAACTAGGCTCCTTATAGCCTACCGTGGCACCACCAAGCTGCACCAGGAACCCGGGCTGCAGACCCCCTGCTACCTGCCAGGTAGTTGGGGGGATAGTAGATGGTAGCTGCTGCCACTGCAGTTTACCAGCCTCTTTCTCCAGCTCTTTCTCCAGCTCTTCTATGGATGCTGCATAGTGTTCCACTAGAGTTTAGAGTTGTCAAAATAGTTGATTGCAACAGTTTCTGCAAGTCCAGAGGTGGTTTTGGTGGAAGGACTGATTGCTGGAGCTTCCTACTCTGCCATCTTCTCACAGTCCTCCCCTTCCAAAGGATCATTTTTGCTTACCAGCTCCTTTGTCATGTTTAGTGAAAGGCATATGGAATGAGCTCCGTCATCAGTTACCTGCTCCCCAATCTATAAGTTTATCTTCCCTCCATCTATAAGTTTATCTTGCCCCTTGCTATTAATATTCCCTATTCTCTAGTTTTTGTATTCCTTTTTTATCCATATTTCCTAACTCATTTTCTAGTGAGTCCTTAACACATTGTTAACTGCCTTTTATACTTAACAATTTGGAAACTCTGCTGGAACCATCTGTAATTGCCAGGTCCTTTGGACTCATTTTGTTTATTTGCTGCTGCATTTGACAGTGTTCATTTTACTTTCCTTTAGATTCTGCTTCTTTGGATCTATGGTAATATACTCTTCTGTTTTTCTTCTGTTTTATTGCTCAGTCCTTCCCTGTGTCTTTATTGGGCTTCTTTTACTTTACACTACCCTTAAATTTTTGTGGTCCCATTGTTTCTTCCTATTTGCTCGCATCATGACACTCAGTCATCTGTTCTCTTTATTTCAACTATCACGTGTAAGTCCCCTCCCCAGTATCTTTGTATCATTGCCCTTATGCCACAATATATTATAATTATCTGTTTCTACCTTTCCTCTTATACTTTTGCATTCCTTGTGTGCAGATTTCATTTTTTAGTACATGGTGCCTAGTATAGTATTTTGACATATATAGTATATATAAATGTCTTTGAATGAATGAAATACAGGGCCTTCACATACTATTTATTTAATTTTATGTAAGGAGCATGAAAGCTACAAGTAGTCTTATGTATACAGCCAGTCAATAAAACTTATTGAGGTCTAGAATGTTTATTGCTGTTTGTTGCTGTGGGTAGTACAGATAAATACTTAATCTGTTTTAGGTCCCTTTTGAGAACCTGATGAAACTATATACCCTCACCCTAGAAAACACAGTCAAACAGTCTTTTATATTTAATTCTATGGTATTCACTGTTCTCTTAGGAAGTTCATGCACTTTATGTTAAGGTCCACTGTAGGCATTTCCAGAGTTGGAGCTACCAAGGCATATGAAAGAAATCAAGAAAAATGAAGTATTGAACCTGATGGCATTATATTCCAAATGGAGTTCATAGATGTGAAAATTGTATAGGTTGTAGTAGTTGGAGAATGGAAATGTGATTAGCTGGCAGTGAAAAATAAAATTATATAGACTGTTTTATTCCTTTGTCAGATTATTGTGTGTTTATTGTGGTTGTCCTGTTGATCTGATGGGACAAGGCACTACAAGTAATATAGAGGGAACTCTTCCAAAGGGATGCCACTAGGAATGCCTTGTTAAACATCAAAGCAAGAAGCAGATCTCAGAGCAGGGTGTGGCCTGGGAAGCCATGGATTCTGAAGAATCTAAATGTGGGTAAGAGAGGAGTCTTGGATAACCTCAGGATTTCTGTAGTTGGGAGGGTGATAGTGGGGTGGGGGGGGGAGTGTTCCAAATTCATTCATGGATGGTGCTCTAGTTGGGTAGTTATGCCACACCCATATAGCTGAGTAGGTACAGTCTTATAGCTGGGAGTACAGCAAGCTCTGTAGATGAGCAAGAAGTGCTAAATTTGGATAGGTAGACAGCCTAAAGCTGGGTAGTCAGGTAAAGTGATGGACAGACAGACAGTCTTGTGGCTGAGGGCTGTAGAGGTAGCCAGGTAGAAAATCTCTGTAAGGAGGTTGGCTTGGGCCTGTGGCCTCTAGAAATAGCAAGTTCTAGTGAGCCAGCTATAAGTTACTCTCCATGTTATAATACCGTTCTCTTAAAACTGAGCCATTGAAAAGTTCTCTTTACTGCCTCAGCTTTGCTGTGGGCTATTAAGAGATGGATATGTGTCCATGCTGGGGCCAGAGTAGTGAATACTGTGGAGTCTAATCTACTGAGGCCAGTAAGGAGGTGGCAGAAATTACTGTGGTTAAAAAAAAATAAACAGGTAGAGTGGAACCAGGCAATTGGACAGCTAAACAGATTGAGATAGACAATTGGAAAGTGTTTCATGTTCATTAAAATAAGGTCTTCTTCATTCATGAAATTTTATTGTTTTTCTATTCAATTTTGGAACATGTAGAAATTATCTACTGTATTCATCTGTGTGCCAAGATCTTTACTTATTTAAAACATTACAAAACAAGCCAACAAAAAAAACTAGCATAAAATATTATAAGCATAAGGTAGCCTGATTCATGATATATATGGAAGCTATTAACTTTTTAGTATTTAGTAGCAGTTATACAATATAAAAGAAAAATACCGTGTTCACAATAGCAACAGAATTTAAAGTGTCCACAAATAAACATAGGATACGTGGGTAAATTGCTATCAAAACACGACTGGAGGACATGAAATGTAGATTCGACTACCTGGACAAATAAGCCATACTTTGAATGGAAATATATAACACTGTAAAGTTGTCAGTTCTCCTCAAAATAATCTCTAAAGTTAATATCTCTGTCTTTGGAGATATTGGCAAAATGATTCTAAAGTTTGTAAGATTATATGTTTTTGTTTGTTTGTTTATTTGTTTTTTAAAGGAGATATCAGGGATTGAACCCAATACCTCATACATGGGAAGCAGGTGCTCAACCACTGAGCTACACCTCCCCTGTTATATGTATTAGCAGAAGAATTTTGAAAAAATTTTCAACAAGAGACAATGATGAAGACTTGCCCTACCAAATAGTAAAATGTTCTGTAATACTGAAACATAATTGTCATAGGGGCAAAGAATAAAGAATCTGAAACAGACTTAGTTCATTTAGGTATTTAGTTAATATCTGATAAAGATAACACTTTAAATCTGAAGTAAAGGTGGGTTATTCGGTAATTGATGGTGGGACTTTTGGGGGAAAATGATATCCATATTTCATACCTCACCAAGATAAAATCTAAATGGATTAAGGATAGAAATGTTAAAACAAACAAACTATAAAAGTTCTAGAGCAGATCAATGAATTTATATAATTTTGAGGTAGGGAGCACTTTCTAAGCATGACCACCAAAGTGAAAGAAAGTTCATGAAATAAAAGATTGATATATGTGATTGTACAAAAATTAAAGGTAAAGATGTGTCCAAAGATACCATACATTTTAGAAGACAAACTGAGAAAAATAGTGCTTTACAAAATGACCAGCGAGCATATGGAAATGTGGTCCACTTCATTGTAATCAAAGAAATGCAGATTCACAGTGGTGTAATATGTTTCAGAAATCAGCTTGCTGGATTGTAAAAATGAGAATGATAAAAAATTATCTGGTGATTGTGAGGGTATTAGAAAGCAGTAGTTAACATTCTGCCCGTGGGAGGGTTTAGTAGATAAATTATCCAAATGAGTCCAGGAAATTTTCAGTACAATCAATTCCTAGGTAGTTTTATGTAATGGTAATATACCTATTACTGTCTGGTTTTGGTTTTATTTTGTTACTTGTCCTGTATAGTCTCTGTGTAGTCTTACGGGTAGCAAATATATTAAAAACTAGTAATAAAAGTGGGCAATGAAAGAAAGTAGACAAAGTATTTTAATTTCTATTCCATCTATTAAAAACTGGTAATGAAAGTGGGCAATGATAGAAAGTAGACAAGTTGTTTTAATTTGTATTCCATCTAACTGCAAATAGAAAAGAAATCGATTGCTATTTTACCCAGAACAGTCCTGCCATAGAGTATTAAGTGAGCCTGTGTGCTTGAACATTAGTTTGGTTTTTTTGTTTGTTTGTTTTTTTAAATAAAGATTTTATTTATTCATTTATCCCCCCCTTGCTGCTTGTGCTCGCTGGGTCAGCCAACCACGCTGCGCGGGCGGGCCTGCCCTCACCAGGAGGCCCTGGGAACCGAACCCGGGGCCTCCCATATGGCAAACGGGAGCCCCACTGATTGAGCCTCAGCCGCTTCCCTGAACATTAGTTTTTATACAGCTTTAGGAACTGGAGTAGAGTTCATTTTGTTAACTTTTTAATAAACCTATTTCTGAACAGTTTTCCTGTAGGTTTGAAATTTGGCAGTTTAGTTTTCAAATTCTGTTTTTTGACTCCTCAACATTTCTGAATTTACCTTTTTTTTTTTTTTTTTTGGCCCTAGTTTTTGACAAAATCCTCTTTTTTTTTTTTTAGTTAGGCCAGTAAAATTTTTTTTGGGAAATGAGGGGAAAGAACGGAGCTTGCTGAGAAATGGGAGAGAAAGATGGAAAAATACACCAAGATTTGATGTGGGCTCCTCTAGGCAGAGAGAGCAATAAAATCCTCTTTTCTTTAACTTAAAAATAATATTTATTTTTAATTGTGGTAAAATATACATAATATAAAAATCATTTTAACCATTTTAAGTGGACAGTTCTTTGGCATTAAGTATTTTGGTACTATTGTGTAACTTTCATCCCTCTTTTTTCCAGGTTCCCTCCCTCCCTCATTCTGATTTAGCAATAACTGCCCATTCACCCCTCCT
Organism: Tolypeutes matacus; assembly: GCA_026826555.1. Lineage (NCBI taxonomy): Eukaryota > Metazoa > Chordata > Mammalia > Cingulata > Chlamyphoridae > Tolypeutes > Tolypeutes matacus. The sequence continues at coordinate 8,560,782 of JAKSZT010054518.1, read as the reverse complement.
GCCACCCCTGGTAACCGCTATTCTGTTTTCTGTCACTATGAAATTGCTTATTCTAAGTATTTCATACAGATAAATCACAAATATTTGTCCTTTTCTGTCTGGCTTATTTCATTCAACATGATGTCTTCAAGGTTCGTTCATGTTGTAGCATGTACCAGCGCTTCACTTCTTTTTACAGCTGAAAAATACTCTGTTGTATGGATATACCATATTTTGTTTATCCATTCATCTGTTGATGGACACTTGGGTTGCTTCTACCTTTTGGCTATTTGGCATAATGCTGCAGGGACACTGATGTACAAATATCTGAGTCCCTGCTTTCAGTTCTTTTAGACATTATACCTAGGAGTGAAATAACTGGGTCATATGATAATTCTGTTTATTTTTCCAAGGAACCACCAAACTGTTTCCACCTTGCCACACCATTTTACACTCCCACCAACAATATACAACAGTTCCTATTTTTAAGAGACTGTTCTTTCCCCGTTGAACGGATTGGCACTCTTGTCAAAAATCAACTGGCCATAGATGTGTGAATTTAACTCTGAACTCTTAACTCCATTCTATTGATCTATGTATTTATCCCTATGCCAGTACCACACTGTTTTAATTACTGTAGCTTTGTGTAGTAAGTTTTAAAATCAGGAAGTGTGAGTCCTCCAGCTATTTTCTTCTTTTTCAAGATTGTTTTGGCTGTTTGTTAGTTTTACATTATCAGGCCTTGGTGTTGAATTAGATGAACTTTTTTTTTTCTATGGAGTCTTGACTATTGATATTTATTCAGATCTTTCAAAGGAATCTGGTCTGTGGGTTAAAAACAAAACAGTTTTTTTTTTTTTTTTTAAATTTTATTTATTTACTTTATCCATTTTAAACACCCCCTTCCCCATTTGCTGTTTTGTGTCCATTTGCTGGGCAATTCTCTGTGTCTGTTTCCTGCCATCTCTTCTCATCCTGCTCCTTCAATCTTCACCAGGATTCGATCCTGGAGACCTCCGATGTAGGAGAGAGGTATTCTGCTGCCTGCACCACCTCAGCTCCTGGCTTCTGGAGCTTTCGGAGCATCTCGTCTTGTCTCTCCCCTGTTACGTCATCATCCTGCTGCATGGCTCCAGGGGCCCGACAGCTCAGCGGTACGCAGAGCCTGGCAGCCCATGTACCTTCTATATATATTTTTTATTTTACCGGTAGGTCCCGGGGATCGAACCCAGGTCCCTCCATATGGCAGACGGACGCCCAACCATTTGAGCCACATCCGCCCCCAAAACAGTTGATTTTTGAAGTCTAACGCCAGAAGCATTGTAAATCATGCCATTTCTCAATAATTTCAGCTCAAATTTAACATAGTTAGGTTTTAAGAAAATTGCTTTAAAAATGTTAAACTACTAATTGCAGTGCTTTTTTATGTTCTGTAGTGAAGTTAATAAAACTAAGATATATTTTATCTTAAAATATTTTTCCTTAAATTTAAAAAAATTATTGTGGTAACATACATACAACATAAAATATGCCATTTTAACCATGTTGTGTGTCCAATTCATTGGCATTAATTATATCCATAATGTTGAGCTACCATCTCTACTATCTTACCAAAACTTTTTCATCACTCCAAAAAGAAAATCTGTACCCATTATTGATGACTTCTATTCCCCCTTCCTCCTGGCCTCTATTCTACTTTTTGACTTAGGAATTTGCTTATTCTAGATATTTCATATAAGTGATATCTTACAATATTTGCCATTTTGTAGCTTAAATAGTTCACTTAATGTTTTCAAGGTTCATCTTTGTATTGTGCATTAGAAGTTCATTCCTCTTTAAAGCTGCATTAATATTTCATTGTATGTATATGTCACATTTTGTTTATCCATTCATTATTTAATGGCATTTTTGGTGGGTTATGGATGCCTTTTGGCTATTGTGAATGGTGCTGTTATGAACATTCCCTTACAAGTATCTGAGTCTGTTTACATTTCTTTTGAGTGTATACCTAGGATTGCAATTGCTGGCTTATTTTGCCTTAAATTTTAACTAAAGAACCCAATTTATATAACTCATAAACAGAATATAACTAGTAGGGAAAATAAGAACTGCTTTATATTTAAATAGGATGTATTTGTCCCTCGGGATTAGTTTTTCCATTCTTTTCACACTTTATCTTAATATTATAAAATTTAATCTTTTATTTTACATATGAAGTAAAAGAGATTTATTCATTTATAATGCCTTCTGGAGCAAATTGGTGCTGCCTAAATAGAGCCACTGACTCCAGTTTTTATTTCTGTATGAGTAATCGTTGCTAAATCCCAATAGTGATTTGAGTTCATGATAAAGTCTTATTTATGTAATTTTTTCCGTTAAGGAATCTAGGAATTTGAATTTTTCTAATTTTATTATTTGGTTGTCATTTAACATCAGAAGAAATGACTAAAGGTATAAATTATTATTGTGATTCACTATCTGAGACAGATAAGCAATGTCTCTAAGAAACCTGTATTTAAATACTAGTTATAAGTAAGGTAATGTGCAAAATAGTTATTTAGGTAGCTTTATTTTTGGCTACCATAAAGCAGTTAATATGTAGGATTAGGATCTTATTTTGATACATAAATCACAGTCAAATAAGTATTATTGATGTGGTTTTAAAACATCGTGCCCCGCAAGCAGAAGCAGTCATTGTACTGTGATAGTAATTACTTGAAAGCTGTCAAAATGAGTACCAGGTCAACCAACGTTAGAGAAAAGTGAATTTGTTTCCCACTTTAAACTTTCTAACAATTTTATTTTTTCTGTACGATTTGATATTTGTTGTTTTGTATTGTTTTGATTGGTAAGAAAGTATACTAGGCATCAAGACACAAATCCTAAAAACCAGAATGCTGCTGCTTATATATTTAAATGTCAAAATCTTGAATCACATGCCTTCTGATAAGATTAAAAGAAGACAACTTAGGTCCTAGCTAATGTGAAGTTTCCCAGAAAATGTATCTTTTGCTCACTTAGGACACATAGTTTCATAAAGAAATAAAGATCTGCTTATTGTAATATTGATCTGTTTCTTCTTTGCTGAGTCATAAGAATGCATGAAGGGGGGCCAGATGTGGCTCAAATGGTTGGGCGTCTATCTCCCATATGGAGGGACCTGGGTTCAATCCCCGGGACCACCACGTTTAAAAAAAAAAAAAAAAATGCATGAAATACCTTAGCTTTTGAGTTGCTTTTCAATAAAGTAAATTTTTCTTTCTTTTTTTTTTTTTAGACCCATTCACCTAGTCTTCATTACCTACTACTCTACTATGTAGAGAGCAATATTGTGGTGGTTTTTTTTTTTTAAACAGCTTTATTGAGATATAATTCACATATCTTACAATACAGCCATTTAAAGTATACAGTTCAGTAGTTTTTAGTATATTCACAGAATTGTGCAGCTATAACCACAGTCAATTTTAGAACATTTTCCTCACTCCATAAAGAAACCCCATACCCTATAGCCATCATTCTCCATTTCTTCCCAGCTTCCCAGTTCCCTGGCAATCACTAATCTACCTTAAAAACAAAAACAAAGGGAGCCGACATGGCTCAGTGGTTAAGCACCAGCTTCCCACATACAAGGTCCTGGGTTCAATCCCCGGCCCTGGTACCTCAAAAAAAAATAAAAATAAAAATAAAAATAAATAAATAGAAACATAAACCAAAAAAAACCCCACTAATCTACTTTCTTCATAGATTTATCTATTTTGTTCATTTCGTATTAATGAAATCATGTAACGTATTTTTTATGACTGGTGTTTTTACTTAGCATAATGTGTTTTTAAGGATCATCCATGTTGTAGAATGTATCAACATTTCTTTCCTTTTTATTGTTGAATAATATTCTTTTGTATGGATCTGCCACATTTTATTTATCCATTCACCAGCTGGTAGACATTTGCGTTGTTTCCGCATTTGGGTTGTTGTGAATAATGCTACTACGAATATTTATATGCATGATTTTCTATGGACATGTTTTCAGTTCTTTTGGATATGTATCTAGAAGTGGATTTTCTGGGTCATATGGTAATAAAATATTTAACCTTTTGAGGAATTGCTAGATTGTTTGCCAAAGCAGCTGTATCATTAGATTCCTACCAGCAGTGTATGAAGTTTCCAGTTTGTCTACATCTTCACTAAAACTTGTTATTGTCTGTCTTTTTTATTATAGCCATCTTAGTGTGTATGAAGTAGTATCTAGTTATGGTTTTCATTTGCATTTTCCCTATGACTAATGTTGTGCATCCTTTCATGACCTTATTGGTCATTTATATATCTTCCCTGGATAAATGTCTATTCAAATCCTTTGCCTCTCCTCCCTTTTTAAATTTTTATTGTGCTAACATATATATAACAAAACATTTCCCACCAATTTCAAGTATGCAATTCATTCATATTAATTACATTCTTAATGTTGTGCTACCATCACCACTCTCTATTAACAAAACTTTTCCATCACCCCACATAGAAACTCTGTACCCATTAAAGGATTAACTTCCCATTCCCACCTCCACCCCCATCCCTATCCCTGGTACATTTTAATTATTAAGTGTACACTTCAGTGGCATTAAGTACATTCACAGTGTTGTGTAGCCATCATTACCTTTGCTGAACTCTTTCATCATCCCAAACAGAAACTTTATACCCATTAAACAATAATCTCCCCCAGCCCCTCTGATCTACTTTCTGTTTCTGGGAATTTATCAATTCTAGGTATGTCATTTAAGTGGAGTCATTCAATATTTATAATTTTTTGTTACATGACATAAAGTTTTCAAGGTTTCCTGTGTTGTTGGATGTATCAGAACATTATTTTTGTGGCTGAATACTATTCTACTGTATGTATATTTTTCCTTCAGAGTTTTTATTTTAAAATAATTTTTTTTTTACAAATCGATTTTATTGATAAATATTAATAAAGCATACAATTCATCCAAAGTGTACAATCACTGGTATTTGCTATAATCACATAGTTGTGCATTAATCACTTCAATCATTATTAGAGGGGAGTGGAGGTGGCTCAAGCAATTAGGCATCTCCCTCCCACATCAGAGGTCCTGGGTTCAGCTCCCGGTGCCTCCTGAAGAAATAAGGAAGACGAACAGACACAGCACAAGTACAAATAATAAGGGGTGGGAAGAAATAAATTAAACAAATCTGAAGAAAAAAATTATTAGAGCATTTTCATTATTTCAATAATAATAAAAAACAGAATTCTTCACCTCTCAATCTATATTTCCCCTCCTATAAATAGCTGCTATTTCTGGCTATTCTTGCTAAATTATTTATTTATTAAGCAGTTTTATTGAGATATATTTACATATCATACAATCTCTCCAAAGTGTATAATCAGTGTCTTTTTTTTTTTTAAGATTTTATTTATTTATTCATTTATCCCCCCCCTTGCTGCTCGCGCCCACCGGGTCAGCCAGCCACGCCGTGCGGGCGGGCCCGCCCCCACCAGGAGGCCCCGGGAACCGAACCCGGGGCCCCCCACATGGCAAACGGGAGCCCCACTGATTGAGCCACAGCCACTTCCCATCAGTGTCTTTTAGTATAATCACAATGTTGTGCATTCATCATCACAAAAATATTTTAGAACCATTACATTTTCCAAAAAGAAAAACCCTATACCCCACAGCATGCCTTCCCCAGCCCTACATAACCCTAATTTAATTCCATCTTTGTAAATTGATTTATATTTACATTTTATATAATTGGAATCATACAATATGTTACACACTATATTTAGTTCATAGTAGTGCAATCATACTAGCTGTTCTGTCTTGTGTATCATATTCTTCTGTCATTTCGAGCCTGCTATTGTATGCCTCTAATGTGTTTATTATTTTTTTTTAATCTCATTCCTATGAGTTCTGTTACTTTTCCATTCAGGTTTTCAAATTCTTCTTTGTACTCGTTCTATGTCTTCTTGCATGCTTTTTTTTTTTTTTTTAAACCAGGGATTGAACCCAGAACCTCATACATGGGAAGCAAGCGCTCAAACCACTGAGCTAAATCTGCTTCCCTCAATGTCTTCTTGATGTCGTTTATCTCTTTAGCCATATTGTCCATCAACTCATTAATTTGATTTTTGGAAGTTTATATGCATCTTGTTGATTAGTTGTCTCAAAATCTGTGTCTCTTCTGGGGCTTTGATAATATTCCTTTTCTTGGGCCATTTCTACTATTTTCTTATATGGCTTGTAATTTTTGCTGATGTCGAGGCATCTAATTAGGATGGTAGGTCTACTTAGATGCTCAATTTCTGTTTCGTAGGGATTTATTGGCTGGATGCTATGTGTTACTGCTGTTTTTTTGTTTTTTGTTTGTTTAAGATTTATTTATTTACTTTATCCATTTTAAACCCCCCCTTCCCCATTTGCTGTTTTTTGTGTCCATTTGCTACGCAATTCTCTGTGTCTGTTTCCTGCCATCTCTTCTCATCCTCCTCCTGCAGTCTTCACCAGGACTCGATCCTGGAGACCTCCGATGTAGGAGAGAGGTATTCTCCCACCTGCTCCACCTCGGTTCCGGTTTTCAGAGCTTTCAGAGCATCTCTTCTTGTATCTCCCCTGCGTCTCTCTCTTGTTACGTCATCATCTTGCTGCATGGCTCCCGGGGCCTGGCGGCTCACTGGCACACAGAGCCTGGCAGCCCATGCGCCTTCTATATATATATATTTTTTATTTTACCGGGATGTCCCGGGGATTGAACCCAGGTCCCTCCATATGGCAGACGGACACCCATTTGAGCCACATCTGCCCCCTACTGCTGTTCTTTGATTCTTGGTTAAACCTGGGTCTTTAGGATTGCCCCTGTTAGTTGGTCAAAAATGGGCTCTGAACCCAGTAATGGGTTGCAGACCTGCTTCCTAGGGCCTTGAGGAGGGAGGCAATAAAGGCTGGGAAAAGCCTCACTTGCTTATTTGCTTCTTTTTTTTTTTTTTTTTTAACTTTATTTTATACATGTAATAATTGAAAATATAAACAATTAAAAACAAAAGAGGGGGGCAGATGTGGCTCAAATGGTTGGGCCTCCGTCTCCCATATGGAGGGAACTGGGTTCGATCCCCAGGACCTCCTGGTAAAATAAAAAAAAATAAAAAAAGAAAGAAAACATAGTTTAATAAAAATATCCATTTCTCAATTAAATGTACTGGATACATATAAAATTTTTTTTGAATCAAGCAATATGTTACACAATATATTTGGTTCATAGTAACGCATTCATACAGTATTTGTCCTTTTGTGTCTGGCTTGCTTCACTCAACATAATGTCCTCCAGGTTCATCCATGTTGCCATATGCTTTATGACTTCATTTCTTCTTAGAGCTGCTTAATATTCCATCGTGTGAATAGACCACAGTTTGTTTATCCATGTATTGGTTGATGGACACCTGGGTTGCAGCTTTTGGCAAACATCAATAATGCTGCTATGAACATCGGTGTGCAGATATCTGTTTGTGTCACTGTTCTCCGTCCTTCTGGGTATATACATGTTGCGTTGCCGGTCAGGAACTGGGTCTGTGAAAACGGTGCTGCAGATAAAGAAAGAATAAGACAAAGAGAAGAAAAACTGGGATCAGGGGACTCTCTGTCCCTTTGGAGAGAAGAGCCCAGCCACCTCATAAATGGCTTTTATTTTGGCTTTAGAACAAAGGAAAAATGTGTGCGCAAGTGCAAGGGCAATAGATACATTTTACTGAAATCAGCAAGTCTTAAAGGTCAATGGCTCAGTTCTTTACATTTCTGCAGGATGTAAACATTGTCTCAGGATGTTTCCCCACCCACCTCCTATTAGCATGAGACTGGAGAGCTTGTGTATTACATTCCAAGGTGACCTGCTTTCTATCAGTAGTCATGGCCTTTAATTGAAACTCCATCGTATACCCAGTATTGCAAGTCTGTATTCAACTTCAGGAACTGCCAAACACTCCTCCACAGTGGCTGTACCATTCTGCATTCCCACCAACAGTGAAGAAGTGTTCCTCTCTCTCCACATCCTCTCCAACACTTGTAGTTCTGTCTTTTTAATAGTGGCCATTCTGATTGGTGTGAAACGATATCTCATTGTAATTTTGGTTTGCATTTCCCTAATCATAAGTGATGTTGAGCATTTCTTCATGTGTTTTTTTGCCATTTGTATTTCTTCTTTGGAGAAATGTCTATTGAAGTCTTTTGCCCATTTTTAAATTGGGTTGTTTGTCTTTTATTGTTGAATTGTAACATCTCTTTATGTATCCTGGATATTAAACCCTTATTGGAGATGTGATTTCCAAATATTTTCTCCCATGGAGTTGGCTGCCTTGTCACCCTTTCGACAAAGGTCCTGTGAGGTAAAAAAGTGTTTAATTTTGAGGAGGTCCCATTTATCTTTTTTTTCTTTTGTTGCACATGCTTTGGGTGTAAGGTCCAAGAAATCACTACTTACTACAAAGTCTTGAAGATGTTTCCCTACATTTTCTTCTAGTAGGTTTATGGTCCTGGCTTTTATAGTTAGGTCTTTGATCCATTTTGAGTTGATTCTTGTATAGGGAGTTTGATAGGGGTTCTCTTTCATTCTTTTGGTTATAGATACCAGTTGTCCTAGCGCCATTTGTTGAAGAGACTTTTGTCCTGTTAACATTAATTTGGTAGGTTTGTCAAAAACCAGTTTACTGAATAGGTGGGTTTATTTTTGGATTCTCAGTTCTATTCCACAGACCAATGAGTCTGTCTTTATGCCAGTACCGTGGTGTTTTGACCACTGTAGCTCTGTAATATGTTTCAAGGTCAGGCAGTGAAATTCCTTCCACGTTGCACTTCTTTTTTAAAATGTTTTTGGCTGTTCGGGTGCACTTCCCTTTCCAAATGAATTTGGTAATTGCCTTTTCTAATTCTGTAAAGTAAGCTGTTGGGATTTTGATTGGTATTGAATTGAATCTATAAATCAGTTTGGGTAAGATTGATATCTTTATGATATTCTTCCAATCCATGAATGAGGAATGTCTTTCCATTTGTTTAGGTCTTTTAAAATTTCTTTTAGCATTATTTTGTAGTTTTCTGCATATAGGTCCTCCACTTCTTTGGTTAAATTAATTCTAGGTATTTGAGTCTTTGTTGCTATTGTAAATGGAATTTTCCCCCTGATTTCCTCCTCAGATTGTTGAGTACTAGTATACAAAAACATTACTGATTTTTGCATGTTAATCTTTTATCCTGTCACTTTGCTGAACTCGTTTATTAGCTTAAGTAGCTTTGTCGTGGATACTTCAGAATTTTCTAAGTACATGACAGAATCATGTCATCCACAACAAATGAGAGTTTTACTTCCTCTTTTCCTATTTGGATGTCTTTAATTTTTTTTTTTTCTTGTCTAATTGCCCTAGCTAGAAATTCTAGTACAATATTGAATATCAGTAGTGACAGTGGGCATCCTTGTCTTGTTTCCGATCTTAGAGGGAAAGCTTTCAATCTTTCCCCATTCAGTATGATGTTGGCTGTGGGTTTTTCATGTATGCTTTTTATTATACAGATAAATTTTCCTTCTATTCCTATCTTTTGAAGTGTTTTTATAAAAAACGGATGCTGAATTTTGTCGAATGCCTTTTCTGCGTCTATTGAGATGCTCGTGTGTTTTTTTCCCTTTAATTGCTAATATGGTGTATTACATTGATTGATTTTCTTATGTTGAACAAGCCTTGCATACCAGGAATAAATCCCACTTGGCCGTGATGTATAAGTCTTTTGATATGCTGTTGGTTTCGATTTGCAAGTATTTTGTTGAGACTTTTTGCATCTGTGTTCATTAGAGAGATTAGTCTATAATTTTCTTGCAGTATCTTTTCCTGGCTTTGGTATTAGGGTAATGTTGGCTTCATAAAATGTGTTGGGTAATTTTCCCTTCTCTTCAATTTTTTGGAAGAGTTGGTGTTAATTCTTTTCTAAATTCTTGGTAGAATTCACCTGTGAAGCCATCTGGTTCTGGACTTTTTTTTTCCTGGGATATTTTTGATGGCAGATTCCATCTCTTTCAATGTGATTGGTATGTTAAGTTCTTGTATTTCTTGTAGGGTCAGTGTAGGTTGTGTGTTTGTAGGAACTTGTCCATTTCATCTAGGTTGTCTAGTTTTTTGGCATACAGTTTCTCATAATATCCTCTTATGATCCTTTTTATTTCTGTGGGGTCAGTTGTAACTACCCCCCTTTCATTTCTGATTGTATTTATTTGCATCATCTTTCTTTTTTTCTTTGTTAGTCTAGTTAGGGATTTGTCCATTTTCTTGATCTTCTCAAAGAACCAGCTTTTGGTTTTATTGATTATCTTTATTATTTTTTTGCTCTCCATTTCATTTATTTCTGCTCTAACCTTTATTATTTCTTTCCTTCTGCTTGCTTTGGGTTTGGTTTTCCTGTCTTTTTTCTAGTTTCGCTAGTTGTTCGATTAAATCTTTGAGTTTAGCTCTTCCTTCTTTTTTAATATAGGCATTTAGGCCATTTCTTCCTGTCCTGTAGCTATTTTTCTGTCAGAGAGAGTCCTGTGTCTTTCTAGTCTGCTATTTTCCTGGAATTCCGGAAATAATTTTTTCCAAAGTTTTTGTTTTCCTGTTATTTTAAACTTACCAGGACTGTTGCAAAAATACTGTACAGGGAAGCAGATGTGGCTCAGTGATTGAGCCTACCACATGAAAGGTCTGCAGTTTGGTTCCTGCTGCCTCCTAAAGAAGACAGCGAGCTCACGCGATAGGCAGGCACGGCAAGCTGACACAACAAGATGACATAACAGGAAACAAAAGAAGAAAAATATGATGAGAGACACAACAAAGCAGGGAGTAGAGGTTCCCGGTGCGTCCTAGAGAAGACGGGCAAGACAGTAAGCAGACACGACTACACGCTAACACAACAAGAGACACAGGAGGAAGAACTTAATGAGATACAACAAAGCATGGAATGGAGGTGGCTTAAGTGATTAGGCACCTCCCTCCCATGTCAGAGTTTCTGAGTTCAGTTCCCAGTGCCTCCTAAAGAAACAAAAGAAGACAAACAGACACAGCAAGTGCAAACAACGAGGGGGTGGGGAAAAATAAATAAAAATAAATTTTAAAAAATTAATAATACTGTACAAAACCCATACAGAGAACCCCAACATTCCCTGTACCCAGATCCACCAGTTTTAATATTTTGCCATATTTCACATTTACTGTCTCATTGTGTTTATCATCCTTTAACTATCAATCCTCCTGTTTCTCTCTGTATATGTTTTCTGAACATTTGTACCTAAGTTGTATACATCATAGTCCTTGAAGCATAATACTTTCATGTACATTTCCTAAGAACCAACATATTCACTTACTCTAAGGTTGTGAAGTTCAAGAAATTTAATATTGATATAAAGCAACCACTCCCCAAAATAACATTCTTTGCGTTTAATCACATTTTGAATGTTGCATTACTCTCACCACCATCCATTAGCAGAACTTCCCCATCATCCCAAACAGAAATCCTATAACCATTAGGCTTAAGTTCAATAATATACACAAAGTATGTTCCTATACCCTGTGTCCTCCTACCTTTATGTAATTCTTGCCTATTATGTAATTCTGGATTCTCAATTCTATTCCACTGATCGATATGTCTGTCTTTATACCAGTGCCATGCTGTTTTGACATCTGTAGCTTTGTAGTATGTTTCAAGGTCAGGCAGTGAAATTCCTCCCACATTGCTCTTCTTTTTTAGAATGCTTTTGGCTATTCGGGTGCACTTACCCTTCCAGATGAATTTGGTAATTGCCTTCTCTAATTCTGTAAAGTAAGCTGTTGGGATTTTGATTGGTATTGCATTGGATCTATAATTCAGTTTGGGCAAGATTGACATCTTCATGATATTTATTCTTCCGATCCATGAACACGGAATGTCTTTCCATTTGTTTAGGTCTTTTTAAATTTCTTTTAGCATTGTTTTGTAGTTTTCTGCATATAGGTCCTGTAATTCTTTGGTTAAATTAACTCCTAGGTATTTGAGTCTTTCTGTTGCTATTGAAAATGGAATTTTCCTCCTCAGATTGTTCAGTACTAGTTTACAAAAACATTACTGATTTTTGCGTGTTGATCTTATATCCTGCCACTTTGCTGAACTCATTTATTAGTTCAAGTAGCTTTGTTGTGGATACTTCAGGATTTTCTAAATACAAGATCATGTCGTCCGCAAACACTGAGAGTTTTACTTCCTCTTTTCCTATTTGGACGCCTTTAATTTTTTTTCTTGTCTAATTGCCCTAGCAAGAACTTCTAGTACAATGTTGAATAACAATGGTGACAGTGGGCATCCTTGTCTTGTTCCTGATCTTAGGGGGAAAGCTTTCAGCATTTCCCCATTTAGTATGATGTTGTTGGCTGTGGGTTTTTCATATATGGCTTTTATCATATTGAGGGATTTTCCTTTTATTTCTATCTTTTGAAGTATTTTTATCAAAAAAGGATGTTGGATTTTTTCGAATGCCTTTTCTGCATCTATTGAGATGATCATGTGGTTTTTTTCCCTTCAATTTGTTAATGTGGTGTATTACATTGATTTTCTTATGTTGAACCAGCCTTGCATGCCAGGAATAAATCCCACTTGGTCGTGATGTATAAGTCTTTTGATATGCTGTTGGATTCGATTGCAAGTATTTTGTTGAGAATTTTTGCATCTATGTTCATGAGAGAGATTGTTCTGTAATTTTCTTTTCTTGTGGAATCTTTATCTGGCTTTGGTATTAGGGTGATGTTAGCTTCCTAAAATGTGTTGGGTAATTTTCCCTCCTCTTCAATTTTTTGGAAGAGTTTAAACAGGATTGGTGTTAATTCTTTTAGAAATGCTTGGTAGAATTCACCTGTGAAGCCATCTGGTCCTGGACTTTTCTTTGCTGGGAGATTTTTGATGACAGATTCAATCTCCTTAATTGTGATTGGTTTGTTAAGTTCTTGTATTTCTTGTAGCATCAGTGTAGGTTGGTTGTGCGTTTCTAGAAATTTGTCCATTTCATCTAGGTTGTCTAGTTTGTTGGCATATAGTTTCTCATAATATCCTCTTATGATTCTTTTTATTTCTGTGAGGTCATTTGTAATTTCCCCCCTTTCATTTCTGATTGTATTTATTTGCATCTTCTCTCTTTTTTTTTCTTTGTTAGTCTAGCAAGGGGTTTGTCAATTTTATTGATCTTCTCAAAGAACCAGCTTTTGGTTTTGTTGATTTTCTCTATTGTTTTTCTGTTCTCATTTTCATTTATTTCTGCTCTAATCTTTATTATTTCTTCTTTTTTTTTTTTTTTTTAAAGATTTTTTATTTATTTATTCATTTATCCCCCCCTTGCTGCCTGCGCTCGCTGGGTCAGCCAACCACGCCGCGCGGGCGGGCCTGCCTTCACCAGGAGGCCCCGGGAACCGAACCCGGGGCCTCCCATATGGTAAACGGGAGCCCCACTGATTGAGCCACAGCCGCTTCCCTATTTTTCTTCTTTTTGATTTGGGATTGGTTTGCTGTTCTTTTTCTAGTTTCTCAAGTTGGTCAGTTAAGTCTTTGAGTTTAGCTCTTTCTTGTTTTTTAATACTGGCATTTAGGGCTATAAATTTCCCTCTCAAGACTGCCTTCGCTATATCCCATAAGTTTTGATACGTTGTGTTCTCATTTTCATTTGTCCCAATATATTTACCGATTTCACTTGCAATTTCTTCTTTGACCCACCGAATATTTAGGAGTGTGTTGTTCAGACTCCACACATTTGCAAATTTACTTTTTTCCCATCTGTTATTGATTTCTAGTTTCATTCCATTATGATCTGAGAAGATGCTGTGTATAATTTCAATCTTTTTATATTTATTGAGAGCTGTATTGTGACCTAACTTGTGGTCTATCCTGGACAAAGATCCATGGGCACTTGAGAAGAATGTATAACCCGCTGAGTTTGGATGCAGTGTTCTGTATATGTCTGTTAGGTCTAACTTGTTTATCATATTGTTCAAGTTCTCTGTTTCCTTGTTGATCTTCTGTCTAGTTGTTCTATCTAATGATGTGAGAGGGGTGTTGAAGTCCCCGACGATTATTGTAGAAATGTCTATTTCTCCCTTCAGTTTTGCCAGAGTTTGTCTCATATATTTTGGGGCACCCTGGTTAGGTGCGTAGATATTTATGACTGTTATATCTTCCTGGAGGATCGTCCCTTTTATTAATATATAATGGCCTTCCGCATCTCTTATCACTTTTTTCCATTTGAAGTCTTTTTGTCTGATATTAGTATAGCTACCCCTGCTCTTTTCTGTTTACTATTCGCGTGGAGTATCTTTTTCCAACCTTTTACTATCAGCCAGTTTGTATTCTTGGGTCTGAGGTCAGTTTCTTGTAAGCAGCATATGGATGGCTCGTGTTTTTTTAATCCATTCTGTCAGCCTGTATCTTTTGATTGGGGAATTTAATCCTTTTGGCATTCAGTAATATTACTGAAAATGCAGTATTTATTTCCTCCATTGTATTCTTTGGTTTTCATATGTCATCTTATTTTTGTCTCTCTTTTTATTCTTTTTGGTTATCCTTTCTGCTTTTCTTTCTTCTATACTCTCCTCCAAGCTTCTCTCTCCTGTCTTTTTCTTTCAGGTTCTAAGGCTTCCTTTAATATTTCCTGCAAAGGTGGATTCTTTTTTGCAAACTCTCTTAGTTTCTGTTTGTTTGTGAATACTTTATGTTAACCTTCATATTTGAAGGACAGTTTTGCTGGATAAAGAATTCTCGGCTGGCAGTTTTTCTCTTTCAGTTTCCTAATTGTATCATACCACTGTCTTCTCGCCTCCATGGTTTCTGAAGAGAAATCTGCACTAAGTCTTACTGGACGTCCTTTATACTTGATCGTTTGCTTCTCTCTTGCTGCTCTGAGAATTTTCTCTTTATCTTTTACATTTGGCATTCTGAATAATAATATGTGTCTTGGCGTAGGTCTATTTGGATTTATTCTCATTGGGGTACGGTGTGCTTCTTGGACATGTAAGTTCATTTCTTTCATGAGAGTTGGGAAATTTTCGGCTTTATTTCCTCAAATACTCTTTCTTCCCCTTTTCCTTTCTCTTCCCCTTCTGGAACTCCCATGATGCATATGTTCTTGCATTTTGTGTTGTCATTCAACTCTCTGAGCCCCTGCTCAATTTTTTCCATTCTTTACTCTCTTCAATTTTAGCTGCTCTGTCTTCTGTATCACTTATTCTTTCTTCTATCATTTCGAGTCTGCTGTTGTACGCTTCAAATGTGTGTGTTTTTTTGTTTTTTTTTAAAGATTTTATTTAATTTTTCATTTATCCCCCCCTTGCTGCTTGTGCTTGCTGGGTCAGCTAACCACGCCATGCGGGCGGGCTTGCCTTCACCAGGAGGCCCCGGGAACCGAACCCAGGGCCTCCCATATGGTAAACGGGAGCCCTACTGATTGAGCCACAGCTGCTTCCCTCAAATGTGTTTTTGTCTTCACCTATTGTGTCTTTCATTCCCATGAACTCCGTTACTTTTCTGTTCATGATTTCAAATTCTTCTTTGCGTTCGCTCAATGACTTCTTGATGTCATTGATCTCTTTAACTATATTCTCTTTCATCTCATTAATTTGATTTTGGAAATTTGTGTTCATATCACTGATTAGTTCTCTCAAATTCTGCATCTCCTCTGGGACTTTGCTGTATTCCTTTTCTTGGGCCATGTCTTCTATTTTCTTAGTATGGCTCGTAATATTTTGCTGGTGCTTAGGCATCTGGTTAGTTTGTATTTTACTTAGATGCTCTATCTCTTTCTCTTTTATGGGGTTTTAGTGGCAGGAGGCTGTGAGTTACCACAGCTCTTTGATTTTTGGCTCAACCTTGATTGTTAGGATTGATCTGCTGGTTGCTCAAAACTGGGCACTGGACCCAGTAATTGGTTGTAGAGTCGTTTCCTAGGGCCTTGGGCAGGGAGGCTATAGAGGCCAGGAAAAGCCTCTCCTAATTATTAATTTTCTTATGTGGACTTCCTTGGTCTGCCAGGAGATGGCGCTTGTTGGCAGTTTTCAATTCGATGCCTGGTCTGAGCGTATTTGTTGTGACACATACCAGATCAATGTGATAGAGCTTCCTGTTTGGGGGCTAAGAGCCCTGTGATTCAAACTTTCTGAGACAGTTCTCCAGACTTCTCTTGTAGCGCCCCCCTTTTCCCAGCTAGGAAATATTTCCACTCCCTTCTGAATCCTCAACAATCAGTCTCTGTTAGTAGAGGGAGGAGATTGGGAGGTTTGTATATCTTTAGCTCCTTGCAGGCTCCAAGGCAAACAATGACACAACCCCATCCTGCCTGGAAGGGCTCTCGGGACAGTGCAGACCAAACCTGGGAGTCAAAAGCAGGGTCAGCCCCAGGCTCTCTCTTCCCTCTCCTGTTGTGTCCTCAACAATTAGTCCAGGCTAGAAGAGAGGGAGGTTTCAGGGTCGGATTTCTCCAGTCCTTCCTAGGCTCCCAGGGCAAACCTCTGTGTGGAAGTGTCCGTGGGGCTCCGCAGCCCAAATTTACAGGTCAGAACCTGAGTCAGCCTAAGGCTGTGCCCCTCTCTCTCCCCTTTCCAGGAGTGGCAAATCCCTGCAGCCCCCTTTGTCTGTGGTCCCAGGCCCAGAGGCCCGAGAATTCTGAAGAGTGTGGGGGAGGGTGCCCGCAGCAGCAGTAGCTGCTACTTTCCCACTTAAGGTTCTGTTGTCGCGATTTCCCTCTTCTGTCCCTCTCTCCTCTGGGTGGTGTGCAGCCTTTACGTGCTGTCCTAATCCCTAGAAGATCTATTTCGGGGCTGTTTCAGCTTGTCCTCTACCTTTTATTTTGTAGAAGAGATTCCTGTGTGTTACTAGTCCACCATCTTGGTAAAGTATCCTGTATCTCTTTACGTTATGTCATCTTGCTGCGCCAGCTCTCCATGTGGACCAGCTCGCCGCTCTGGCCAGCTTGCCTTTCGCCAGGAGGCCCCGGGAATCTAATCCTGGACCTCCTATATGGTAGACAGGAGCACAATTGTTTGAGCCACATCCACTTCCCTGATAACAGTTTTTTAACACTCACTTTATATTCCTTCATCTTGCTCTTAAAATGATTTTGTTTCTCACTATAGAGGGTAATGGAAAATAAATACAACTGACTTAGGGCATTGTAAAACTATGCATGCAAATTCCCATAATTCCAGTTAAATTATAGCCAGTTGAGTTTTCTGAACTTTGCAGAAATCCTGTTAACAACATTGTATTCTTTGTTTAATAGACCAAAATGGGGTTTTTAAAGTCCAAACATTGATGTTAATAAAACAGCTAACTTTTTGAATTTTTAATAACAGATTTTGGTAACCTTGTAGAATGAAATACTCAGGTCTTGCTTCCTTCCAGTTAATGACACAATGCTGATCTCAATTACAGTATTTGGCCCAGGGTAACAATGATGTTTTACAAACACTAGGGGTTTCCCCAGCATCCTGGCACTATAGTCTCCTTGTGTGCTAATTCTCCATTTCTACAGATCTTTCCTTAAACCCATCACTCATCTGTAAAGGAGGACTTTCATTTAGGGGAATTTTTTTTTTTTTTTTTTTTTTTAAGGTACCAGATCCCAGACTTCGTATGTGGGAAGCTGGCGCTCAACCAAAGAGCCACATCAGCTTCCCTGAGTTGGTTTTTTCTTTGTTTTTAGGAGGCACCGGAAACCCAACTCGGGACCTTCCCATGTGGGAAAAGGTGCTCAACCATTTGAGCCACATCCACTCCCTAGGGGAAATGTTTGAATCAAGGAATATTATTCTTCATAGAATCATACCTTTGTTTTTTCCCTTTGCTCATTTTTGCCCTGAAAGAAAACCATAATGCTGCATGACAACATGTAAATAGTTAATTCCTTCCTATGGTTGGTATTGTAAACAGAAGACTAGAATGAAGTATTAAACCAGTAGATAACTTAATAATGGCCTTTTTTTTGTTTTTGTTTTTAAAGATTTTATTTATTCATTTATCCCCCCCTTGCTGCTTGTGCTCGCTGGGTCAGCTAACCACGCCGTGCGGGCGGGCTTGCCTTCACCAGGAGGCCCCGGGAACCGAACCCGGGGCCTCCCATATGGTAAACGGGAGCCCTACTGATTGAGCCACAGCCGCTTCCCAATAATGGCCTTAAAACGAATTTGCAATCAGCTTGGTTCATTGAAGTTACAGAAATTTACTTGCTTTTCTACCTTGCTTCTTGTTTGTGATCCCTTTTTAAATTTTTGTTTAGAATAATATGAATAAAAGCATATTTAAGCTATTTATTTTCATCTTTTAATTTGAGGACAGTTTGTTTCAGTTCCCAGTGTTTCCTAAATACTGTTAGGTTTACACATACACAGTGTAATGAGAAAAAGTCTATTTGTATGGTTCTATAAATTCTCTGGCTGTTCTGAACTTTAATTGAATAAAAAGTGTTACCTTTAATTCTGGTTTCTATCTAAAATGCTTTCTTCATCCAAGTGTATAGTTTTCAAAAACTGGTGTAATTAAAACATTGACAGGATTTTAAATATAAATTAATCTCTTCTTGCAGAAGATTGCTTGACTAGTTTAGAATTTTCCTGTAGTTGTGTTTCTAGTTTTCTGAAACTAGAAATTACTAGAAATCGTAATGTGAGTTATTATTTGATCTTCTTTTGGAACATTTCACATTCTTAAAAACAAGCATGAGAAAAATTTTTTTTCTTTATCAAGAATTCTGGTAATTTTAAGATACTATAGATTAGGGCTTAATTCAGTTGAGTCCCAAATAAGGCCAGGTTTTTAGGGCCAATAGTGACTTCCAGATGAGAATGGGGTGTTGGGAAAACATCAGTCCAATAGAATGGGTTAGTGAACATTTTCAAAATGTACTCCTCTTTGAATGATTGTTCCGTCTCACCCCCAGGTGAGGCCTGCTGCCCTGGGGTCTCTCTTGGCTCTTATAATTACTAGCAATGGGAGCAGTGCTGCTGATGGTGAGAGGGTAGCTAAACTCATAGGTATGATTAGGCTTTGATTTTCCAGTGCACCCCCATGCACATGCACACAGACATTCCTAGTTTGCAATAAGAAGAGGAAGAGCTAGCTAGGTTACAGTGCCATGCGTCACAATTATTTTAGCATCACTTTGCCCACTAGGGAGATATTAACAGTTATAGAAGCAGTGTCAAATAAAAAAATCTCTGTGGGTAGAGCAGATGTCGCTCAGTGGTTGAACACCTGCTTCCCATGTACGAGGTCCTGGGTTTGATCCCTGGTACCTCCTAAAAACAATCCCTCTAGAATTGTTTCTTTTAAAGGAGATTTGTATGTTTACTTCAAGAGTACATTAGGATTCTGACCCCTGCATGGATTTGGAAAATTGAGAAATCTGCATACTTTGGTCTGCAGGTACACTGAAGATATATTTATTCAGTGGGTCCATTAAATTAGAGTAATGGTTTTAGATGGATTGATAGAAGTTTTCTGGATCACTTCTGAAATACACAAAGTAATTATTTTTAATATAATTTAATGACTAATGTGTGAGTACATTAAAACTTGTTTCGTATGGCTACCAATTATATGAGAATAACATACCTTTAGTGTCAATCCTTCAATGCCATTTGCTGAATTACATTTTTTTAAAATTTATTCTTTTTTTTCCTCTTTTTTTAGGAGGTACTGGGAAACGAACTCGGGGCCTTTTAAATGGGAAGAAGGCACTCAGCCACTTGAGCTACATCCCCTCCCCTTATTTATTCTCAAAGAATTTTAGATTCCATGAAAGATACATTAAAAATGTAGGGGATTCCCATATATCCCACCCCCCACCCCCACATTTTCCTGTATTTAATAACATCTTTCAGTAGTGTGGTGCATTTGTTGCAATTGAGGAACAAATATTGAAGCATTGCTTCTAAACATGGTCTGTAGATTACATTATGTTTTACATTTTGCACTGCACAATTTGATAGATTTTGACTATTCTGCCTTGTAACCGTCATTGCAGTATCATGCAGAAGAATTCCAATGTTATATTTGAGTGATACAGTATCAGCAATGGTATACATCTGAAAGCATACTGTTAATGTTATTCTTACTATCTCAAATTCATTTTTAATAATTTTTGTGTACTACTTTGATAATTCATATGTGTATTTGTGTAGCCAGTGGTCTGGTTGTGCTATTTTTCAACCCAAACTGTCCTTTGCAGATGCTTTTACTGACTCTGCTATCAGTGCTAAAGTGAACGGTGAACACAAAGAGAAAGACCTGGAGCCATGGGATTCCGGTGAACTTACTACCAGCGAGGAACTGGAGGCCTTGGAAAATGACGTAGTAAATAAAACCTTTTTTTATTTTTTTTTAACAAATCAATTTTATTGGCACATATTTTTTTGTACATTAATAATTGAAAATATAAACAGTTAAAAACTAAAAAGTAAACAGATGAATAAATACATTTCTCAGTTAAATGTACTAGATACATATAAGTAAGTAAAATCTTGCACTTGGTATCAGACTATGGTTAATGTGGTATGGGTATATCATCCAATCACTCGGTTTTAATTAAAGTATTTTTGTTGTTGTTGTTGTGAATATATTTAAAGCCACAGTTTTGCTATGTAAAGAGAGTTTTCCACAGGCAATAAATTAAAGTGTTTTCTTTATTGTTTTACTTGTGATTGTTAAGTAGGAATGCTATCTATTCTAATGGATGCTCATAAGTTATTTCTTTATGATTAAAATAAACCATTATGAGTTACTTACAAATTTAAATTGAAAACTGTGGGAAACTTTGAAAATGCCAGTATATTTGCCTTGAATGCTTTGCAGAATAAGGCAGCCTGATGAAAATGGTATCTTTAATTGTCTTTTGACTACCTAGAGAAGAGGTCAAAATAGGACATTCTAGGCTTGTCTCAGGAAGAGATTTTCATAAAGATATTAAGGTTGGGGAGTAGATGTGGCTCAGGTGGTTGAGAGTACCCACTGCTTCCCACATAGGAGGTCCCAGGTTCACTTCTCGGTGCCTCCTAAGGAAAACAGAAACAAATAATAAGCAAAAACAAACTTAAAAATCAGTGGAGCTGATTTCAGGGGGTCTGTGAGCTTGAATGGAAAAAAAAATGAAGTTATCTTTATTTTCTCTGACCTCTAACTGAAATCTGGCATTTCCTTCTTTTATGAATGTATGCAATAAATTACAGTAGTATTCATTTCATATCACATTACAGTTGTTGCATATCTAGAAACGTCACTCATGTTGATCCAAACTTCAAAATTATGGTGGTAGTTAGACTTGATGCTAGTTGAGTGTTATGAAACTACCTGCTACTACATCCTGAGAAGGAACCCATGGTTTTCACCTGACTGGCAAAGGTGTCCATGGAACAAAAAAAGGTTTAGAACCTCTTTATTAAAAAAAAAAAAAGTTACAGAGGAACAAGATCCTGTTTGAGTTAAAAAATAATAAAGGTTTATTATATTCTTATATATTCATAGAAGATGCATGGAATGATGCTTAAAAAGCCGATAATGTTGGTTATCTATGCACAGTGGGACTAGCAGGCTTACTTTTTACTGGATGTCTTTCTCTACCGTTTGAATTTTTTGCATATATTATTTAAGTAATTTCAAGACATCCATAGATAATTATGATTTCCTGCCCATGTGTTTTAGGGCTAAGGAATGGCTTTGGTGGTATAATTACATTGTAGTGTAACCTGGTCTAGCACTGGAAGATGACCCAAGGTTGATGAGTGAACTCAGAGCATTAATGTTAAAGTTGCCATTAACATTTCTTGGATGATACTGTGTCATCTATTCTAAGATGGATAATGGATATGCACAGTATTTTGTACCTTCCCACCAGTCTTTAAAAGGAGAGTTCAAACATTAGAAAGCAAATGTGGCTCAAGTGGTTTGAGTTCCCGCCTCCCACATAAGAGGTTCTGGGTTCAGTTCCCAGTGCCTCCTAAAAACAAACAACAAGCAAAAGAAATGAAAAAAACCAACTCAGGGATGCCAGTGTGGCTCAGTGGTTGATAGCCAGCTTCCCACATACGAGGTCCCGAGTTCAATCCCCGGCCCCTGGTACTTCAAACAAAACAAAACAAAACAAAAAAACATTAGTGAGATAAATGACTAACCAAACATTTAATGTTCACCAGTGAAGATTCTTCACTCCTGTACCCCTGATTGGTTGATTATAATAGATTAAAGAATACAACTTAGGTTTTGAGAGCGGGAGTGTTCTATAGTTCCCTCATTGAATTGTAGAGTTATCTACACTGAGGTTATAGGTTAGGACACTGACTGATGCACAGAATTGATGTTCCTGAGGTCCCGTGATAGTGGTAAAACCAGTTCTAAACCCCTCCTCTTATGAGTTCATGCAGTAATTTCCTTTCACTGTCTCTGCTGCCTTCTCTTTGAGCATTCCCATCAGGAAGGAGAAGATAGCAGGAATCTAATACCATGTGTTCCTCCCACCTTGAAATAGTGAATAGTGGTAAAAGCTGTGACTTCCCAAACCTTCATTCCCCCATACTACTGAAAACATTTTGCCTGTCAAAAAGCACCTCTTCTCCCATATAGACACCATGAGCAGTGATCTCAAGAAATCTTCAGATAAATATGTGTCTCCACCCTAGGAGAGAACTCTGATCTGAAGTTTCATATTCGTGAAGTAACTCAAATGTCCTAAGCTTTTACTAAAAGCCCATCAAATAATTGTTTTTTTATTTTTTTATAAAGATTTTATTTATTTATTCATTTATCCCCCCCTTGCTGCTTGTGCTCGCCGGGTCAGCCAACCACGCCGTGCGGGCGGGCTTGCCTTCACCAGGAGGCCCCGGGAACCGAACCCGGGGCCTCCCATATGGTAAATGGGAGCCCTACTGATTGAGCCACAGCCGCTTCCCTAAATAATTGTTTTTTGTAGTTCTTTACCAACTTGTAGGGACTGATAGGTAGATGAAAAGTTTTTCCTTAAAACGCTGTTTAAAGATAATTTTAATTTGCTAGAATTTGCTAGTGTAGTAAGTTAGATACTGTTGGTATGGGTATTGATATGTAACTGAATTAAAGAAGACAAATACTTTGTCATTTTGAAAAAAATGAGTTTCATTTTCTTCTAGTCTAATGGATGGGATCCCAATGATATGTTTCGATATAATGAAGAAAATTATGGTGTAGTGTCTACATATGATAGCAATTTATCTTCATATACGTAAGTTTAAAAAGTTTGCTTTTATTGTAGTGTATTTGTTTTTTTACTTTTACCAGCTTAAGTTATAATGTTAAGTAAATATTTCTGTTGGATTGTAAGTTAAACAATTATATGAAATAATTATTCTGTTACTACTCTGGGTGATAAATTTCAATTAAAACAGCAAATAAATCTAGTTTCCTTACACTTTAATTTTGTGCTCTAAATAAATTTTTGCTTTGATTTGTTTTTAGTTTTGGAAATCTAAACTTGCACAGATGGAGGTTATGGGCGAATGGCCGATTTAACCAGTTTTTTGAAAATGCTATACAGTTCTAGGGAAAGGGTAACAGAAAAAAAAGCAAATCTTGATTGAAAAATAAAATGAATACCTTAACTCTTACAGTTTTACCAGTATTCCATACTCTAAAGTTTCTTAATAGTTGATTGTGACAGAGATACAAACTATGACTTCAAAATATTCATTTGCTTTCTCTTTTTCTCATGTTTCAGGGTGCCTCTAGAAAGGGATAACTCAGAAGAATTTTTAAAACGGGAAGCAAGGGCAAATCAGTTAGCTGAAGAGATTGAATCAAGTGCCCAGTACAAAGCTCGCGTGGCCCTGGAAAATGATGATAGGACCGAGGAAGAAAAATACACAGCAGTACAGAGAAATTCCAGTGAACGGGAGGGGCACAGCATAAACACTAGGTATTTAAAGGAAATCATGGTGCAGTATTTTGGATACACAACTCAAGGTCTGTGTGAGAAGGTGTATATATATTATTATATTTCATCTTCCTTTATTGTAGCTTAGGTAGAGAATGCAAATGGAATTGGTTAAAGATTTTGCTAGAGAAAAGATTATGGTAATCTTGAAAAATATTTTTTTGAGAGCTCTGTAGAACCAAGTGTTGGATTACAATGATGAACAAACCCAATGCCTTTGACAAACTTATAGTTAAGGACTAATCATCAGATCGTGCGAATGCATATAACATAACAGCATGATTTGCTAGATTTGAGGTATGTTCAAAGTATTAGGAACATCCAGAGTGAGGGGTAAGGATAGCTCTACAGAGGAGGTGGCATTTTGTGGAAGGATGAGATACGGCTGTCTGCCATTTAGAGAGGAGGGGAGGAGGAATTTCTGGCATGGCCAGAGACGTGTGCAGAAGCTTGGCCATGTGGAAGAATCTGGCCAGCTCAGGAAAATGCTACTTTTGTTTCGTATGCCAGGAATACATGTTGGAGGTGTCCTGAATAGGAGTTGGTGATAGGAACTGAGGAAGTGAAAACAGGTTGATCCAGGCAGTGAAGCACTTTGCGTGTGAACAGACTTTGAGGCACTGATGATCAGCTGAAACATGAAGACCAGTTAGTATGTTGAAATACTAATGTGAAAACTGGGTAAACAACTAGACCAAGGGTGGGTGATAGTAAGGTAAGAAGAACTCAATATGATCCTGAGGTTTCTTTGATAACTCAGTAGATTGATGGTTGTACTGGTTATAGAGATAGGAAACACAGAGCAAGTTTGAGGGGAGAGATGATGAGTCCATTTGTGCAGTTTATTGCGTTTGAGGGATTTGTGGGTCTTTCATTCATTTATCCATAAACATGTACTGAGAAACACCTACTCCATGCCCAGAGCAGTAAGATATACTGCTATCTTCAAGGAACTCAAAGAAATACCCTATCTTCAAGGAACTCAAAGTTTAGAGTCTGCTGATTTGAATTAAAGTGTCCATTGGAAGATGTTGAGACTATGGACCTTTTATTTTTTTTATTTTTTTATAAAGATTTTATTTATTTATTCATTTATCCCCCCCTTGCTGCTTGTGCTTGCCGGGTCAGCCAACCACGCCGTGCGGGCGGGCTTGCCTTCACCAGGAGGCCCCGGGAACCGAACCCGGGGCCTCCCATATGGTAAACGGGAGCCCTACTGATTGAGCCACAGCCGCTTCCCCGAGACTATGGACCTTTTAGTACAGATTTGGGATTCATCAGCATTGCTGACATTGAAGTCATGAAAAAACAAAGAAGAGGAGATCTCAGAGAAAATAAAGTTGAGAAAGCCAGGGAAGGAGAAAGTTTCAGGGAGATCATGATTGATAGAATCAGCTATAGAAAGACCAACTCTTATTAGAATGAATACACATCTGTTCAACTTTGTGCTTAGGAGGAAAATCTGAGGGAAGAGAAAGGCCAGAAGCTAGAAATTAGGGTAAGATGGAAACAGGGATGACTAAGAGTGAGGCAGTTTGGTTTAGTATTTAACCTTCCACTTCACTTACTTTTAGATATGTTTCATTGGTCTGGTACCAACAGTAGGAAATGATTTAAAGGTTCTCTCATTTTCAGGGAAAATAAATATATTCCTCCTGGACAAAGAAACAGAGAAGTCATATCCTGGGGAAGTGGGAGACAGAATTCACCGCGTCTGGGTCAGACTGGCTCGGGCTCCATGCCATCAAGATCCTCCTCTCATACTTCAGATTTCAACCCTAATTCTGGTTCAGACCAAAGAGTAGTTAATGGAGGCAAGTATTTTAACCAAATCTGTCAGTCACTATCAAATACATAGTTATCTAAATACTTAAAACAATTTGCATACTGGATATGAGTGTGTATACCTTTAACAGTTTTTGTGGGGTTGTTTCCATTTCAAAATGATTTCACGTTTGCTTCTGTGGATATCAGTAAAATATTATATAATTGGCATGTACCGTATTTAGTATAATAAAATTCTCATATACTAAGATAAAGATAAATTTACCCTAGAGACATGTACTTGAACAAAATATAGTCCATATATTAAAAAAATTGGAAACTTAGGGTAGGTTCTCAATTACAAAAATACTGGATAATAAAATTATTTAAACATAGTTTTTATGGAAATTCCTACATAGTATGAAGCACTCAGTGATTAATATATATTCATTTTCATTAACTGTTTACTTACATACTTATTTTCTATTTAATTCAAGAAAGGATTTGAGGTAACTTAAAATGAAAAACCTGACCAAGAGTCATGTGAAGGATAAGAGAGAAATGTGCTTACAAAACAACAAAAACAAACTCTTAGTCTAAGGGTAGATATTGCAGTTTAGCTACTTAAATAAAAGAAATTTACGTCTTTAGTAGAGAGACACTTCTTATTCTACCTCTAAATTTGAGGTTGAATACAGCTCATAGATTGTTTTTGTATTAGTCAGGGATACTAGACAGCAGTATTGTGGGAAGTATGGCAATAAAGTAATTAATAATAGCCTTCAGAGGTAGGTTGCAAACTTAAGGAAAACAGTGCGCCTTTAAATAATTTTCATTATTTAAATTTGCAAAGTTAAAAAGATAAAAATAGAGAATACTAAGTTTCCAATTTCATTTGTTTTCTTTGAGGCTTTTCTCCAGAATTCCTCTCCAAATGAGCACTCTTGAGTATTTTCTATATTTAGTATTTGGGGGTGAAATTTCTTAGCTCATTCAATAAAGAATTTTGTTGTTTATGGACACAATTTTCAAAGTGAAAAATCCGAAGGGGCCTGGGAAATGTATGATACTCAAGTGTGTAGAGAACTGTATGGAGAGGAAACCTGGACTATTTCCTAAGATTTAAGGTAAGTAATATATAGTTTTAGATGTTAGCTGTATCTGACCTATCAATATTTCTGATCGAGGAGTTTGAATTAATTTGGTGATGACTGCTTTGCAGTTGCATTGTTTATTAAGCAGTCTCTTAGATAAGTGTTTAACTGAATAAATTATTTATTTAGAGGGTCTCCTTTTTTCCTCAATTTTATTAAGATATGTTTTTGGAAAAGCTGATGAGTACCCTTTGTCACTCCTGTGACTAGAGAAGAGTAGAAGTAAGTTGGACTTGGTTAATGATATTTCAAACTGAACCTTAGGTTCAGTTTAAAATAGATGAAAATCACAGATGTTTGTAAGGAAGCAGTATTTTAAGTTGAATATAATTGCTGCTTATTTTCATTATGTTCTAAAAGCTGAAGACAATATAGTAAAAAATCTTATTCCTGGTTTTTGTGATTTATTGTGTGAAATTATCTTGTGTATGTTCTTTTAACAATAAATTACTGAGAAACAGTTATAGAAGCAGGATTAATAGGCAGAGTCTTAACTGTCTTCTTCAATAATATGTGTAGATCCTAATTAACCCTTTGGGAACGTGTATTCATTTAAACAGACTTAATTTTAAGGAGGTTAAAGTAAAATGTGAATTTATGTCAGTTAAGTTATGCTAAAACTTATCACAAATCAAATAACTGTCCTCAAAGGGTTAAAATGTACAAGAAATCATTTTTGTCATTTTACTTTTTTTCTGTTTACTTTTTCCCTCATTTTTTTCTTTAGTTTTTATACTTTCCTTCATATCATTTGTTCTGTCAGGTGTTCCCTGGCCATCGCCTTGCCCATCTCCTTCCTCTCGCCCACCTTCTCGCTACCAGTCAGGTCCCAACTCTCTTCCACCTCGGGCAGCCACCCCTACACGGCCGCCCTCCAGGCCCCCCTCGCGGCCATCCAGACCCCCGTCTCACCCCTCTGCTCATGGTTCTCCAGCTCCTGTCTCTACTATGCCTAAACGCATGTCTTCAGAAGGTACAATACCACAATTTGTTCATGTTTTTGTTTGTCTTTGTTTAACTCCTTATGTGAGTTTATAATTACAAAATAGTTTCCTCTTCATTATTTAGTAACCTATAATTTCTGTATTTTAACTTTAGTTGATTAAAACTATTTCTATTAACCTTTTGTTCATTAAAGAGAGATTTAATAAGTGCTGTGAACTGTCCTGAATTGTAAGATAGGGGGTTACTCTCAGCTTGGTAATGATGCTCCTTTACAGCCCCAGACAAGACTGCCTCAGGGCCTTCTCCCTCACACTTTACCCTATAGACAGTGGTTAATGGTAAAAGAGTGAACTTTCTTCACCTAGTCTTGGACTTATTGTAGAACCTATCATTTTATAGCTCCTTGGCCATGGCCTTCCTTGAACTTGCCTGTTGGCTACAGGTAGGCATGATGGCAGAGGGATCCTTTTTGAGAGGGACATTCCCTGTAGCTGCCTGTGTGTGTGTGTGTGTGTGTGTGTGTCTCCTCTTAGATTACTATATAGACTCAATTTTCAGGCATGTTGGAGGAATTAAAAAACTAGCTTTGCAATATTACATAGCTTTTAAAAGGCTACTTTAATCTGGGATAGTCGTTTATCAAAGATAAGTTGTGATTAAAGAAGGGGGAATTTGAATCTTTAGGTGTTCTTTTTTTTTTTTTTTTTTTTTTTGCTCTTATCAAAAATAAAAATCTTGTAATTCTTATTTAGTATCTGATGCTAAATTCACTATTGCTACATATCAAAAAATGGATGTTATAGAAAAATCACATTCTAATTTAAATGTAGCACACAAATTAAAAGCCCATTTTCAGAAAGTTAATGTCCTTTTGAAACTAGTTCAGTGTATTTGTGTTAAAAATTTGATATGATTTGTTCATTAAAATTGCAGTTAGTATTACTTATGTTGGGAATAATAGTTTTCTAGCATAAACTGCTTTCCTGGAGAAAACTATGTTGGCTACTTCTAAATCATTGGGGCAGAGAGAGATCCCGTGATCTTGACTGAAACTTCTAGTCTTAACCAGCAGGTTTCACTTATTTTCATGGTGACTTTCTTACTCAAAAAATGCCTAATGGTGGCTACCAAATAGAAAGTAAAATTTTGTTGAAATGTTTGTTTGTGGTCCATTACTTGATTACATCATGAGACTTATGTTAGATAAAACATGACTCATTAATGAGTTCGGATGTTTTTGCTACATTCAGATGTTTTTACTAACGCAGAATATATCTTCTGCATTATTCAGGGATGTTGAATTTCAGTTTTTTAAACTAATTTAAATTAAAATATGTTTTGTAGTCATGCAGTTAGTTGACACTCTGAGGTAATTTTGAATTATCAGCTTCAAAAATTTTAAACTATTAAATATAGAGTTTTCTTTTTATATAGGAGAATATGTTTGGTGTCCGTAGTATTTATATTACCAAAAAATTAATTTTTAAAAATTAATAGTTTTGTTGCAATGCCAACAGACTGTCTTGATCTTTTTTTCTATCAAGAAATATATATTAAAAAAAAAAGATAAATGCAAACACCCAATTCTTAAATTTTTCTTTGATGTATTTCCAGTTGAAAGTTACATTATATACTATTAATATGCTTTTTATGATCATGTCCATGATTAACTTCCTATTAGAGGGACACGCATTAAATTTGATAATCTAAAGAGTTTGGCAGTGGGTTGCAGGTGAAGAGTCTTGGAATCAAGAATGTGTTTTGCCACGTGTCAGCATGGTTTCTACCTGATGGCTTTGTTCTGATGCCCTGTAGGCTTCTTCAGAAGTAGAAATCATTAATGGGGTGGCAGAATTAATGATGCAATATTTTGAGAATTCATATAGTGCAAATTTCCTTCCCAAATGTCAGTTATTCTGGCCTTAAATGCCATGCATTAGCAGTAGTTTTCAACTAACAGCCTGTTAACTTTAAGAAACTGCTTACAAGTGAGGGCTGTATTGAGCTTTGGCTTGTAAAATTATCATAGCAGAAAACATAGATGATCTAAGATTTTGAAGAAGTTTAAGAAGGGTATATATGTATATTTCAATAGTACAGAATGTATAGGAGTTAACAGCCTTGTTAAATGAATTTTTTTTTCTAATTTTGGAGTTTAATATATTACAGAAATCTTGGTGGTGGAGCTAAAAGTACAGAATAAAGTAAAAATTATTCCGTTATGTAGCCATAATTTCTATTAACATTTTATATATATTTTTCACTTTTTTTATATTCCTGCAAGTAATGGATATAGACTAAACAAATTGCTAGAATTCTTTTAAGGGCTCTGACATTTTATTGCTTAATTTCTTACCACCAACTTTATCCCCTCCCTTTAAAAAATAAAAGAGAACTCAAATAAAATTTGTTTATAAAACATTGCGACATTCCACAAAATAATTCTGAAAGAATTAGTATGGCCAAAAATACATATGGCTTCCCCCACCCCCACCCCCCTTTTTTTTTTCTTCTGTAGAAAAATTGTCGAGAGAGTAAGGGAGAGAAAGAGAGAATGTGTGATGTGTATTAGCAAAAAAAGTAGTATCGATGGACATTGTGACGTTTCTATGATGTTCATTGCTCCTTTCTTAGGGCCTCCAAGGATGTCCCCAAAGGCCCAGCGACACCCTCGAAACCACAGAGTTTCTGCTGGGAGGGGTTCCATTTCTAGTGGCCTAGAATTTGTATCCCACAACCCACCAAGTGAAGCAGCTACTCCTCCAGTGGCAAGGACCAGTCCTGCAGGGGGAACATGGTCATCAGTGGTCAGTGGGGGTAGGTAACACTTGGCTTAGGCCATAAATACAGTGTTCATTTTGTAATTCTATTAGCTGTAAATAGGGCTAAGAGCACGCTCTGTTTGATGAATTGCAAATGTATTTGATGCTATCTTTGCAAGATAGTACAACCAAGAGATTCTCCTATATATTTTAAATGGTGGAATAACCAGGAATGGGAAAACCCACATTTTATTTTGGGCTCCACCACTTACTCCCTATATATTAGAAAAAATTATGCAGTTATTCTGAGTTTCATTTTTCTCAATGAGTAAAATAATCTTCATGGTTTACTCTATGGGGTTATAATGAGATTCATATGAGGTAAAAAATATGAATATATATATATATATATATATATATAGTTTTATAAAGTACCTCTCAAAATATAAAGCGAATATACATTTAGAAGGATGCAATTTCCTATTTTCTTAGCAACTTTGTTCATTGATTCATTTCACAGACATTTATTCTAGGGCTCATAGTGTGGTGTGTTTCTCTAGCATCTATATATGACACTGGTTTCCAACTATACTTCCATTATGAGGAATATCAAACACAAAATAGGAGCCCAAGTTTTATCTGCAGTTGGCCTAAAGAATATGCTGACCGTTAGCAGCTATGAAAGTGTAAAAAATATACCTTGACAAGATTGTACAATTAGGCTGACTGCTTTTGCTACCTTATTAATCATATTCCTTAATGCTTTGTTTTATGATAACTATGGTAAGCAGGAGCATAAAGTGATTGCTTTTTTTTTTTTTTTTTTTAAGATTTTATTTATTTATTCATCCATCCCCCCCTTGCTGCCCGTGCTCACCGGGTCAGCCAACCACGCCCCGCGGGCGGGCCTGCCCCCACCAGGAGGCCCCGGGAACCGAACCCGGGGCCTCCCACATGGTAAACGGGAGCCCCACTGATTGAGCCACAGCCGCTTCCCTGCATTTTTTTTTTTTAGTTTTAATTTATCTTAGTCTACAGAACCTTTAAAAGAAAAGAAGTCTAAGCTTAAACACTAAATGTCTATTTTTAGTTGATATACAGTCTCCTGAGCTATCTGTAATGTATAATTGTATTATCATTTTCTCAGCTCATTCCATTTTCTTCTTTGGTTTTCAATTAAAATTAGCAAGGAAATAGAATTTTTTAAAATCTTAGCTGTACTGTTAATCATTTGACACTGCTCAGATGGTTTGGGAATGAATTTTAAGAGTAACAATGTAAATATAGAAGTGAGAGAGTAAAAAGTTAACATCCAGAACAGTGTTACACTTTTGATATTTATACTAATTGGAAAAAAATGGCAATTGTTGAGTAATAGTTTCCCTCCATGGCCATTGGTCAAATCTTTAAAAAGAACAAAAGTGAAGCAAATCGAACCATTTTCTTTAAACCTTTGAATTGGAGCTCTGTAAATAGGTTAATAATGGAATATGAAACCTAGTACAAACTTAAGAAGTAATATGGAATATGAAAGTAGGTTTGGATTATCTTCCCCATTGGGCTAATAACTTGGGTCCTTGATTTCTTTGCACAGTAGATCTTGATGTTGCAAAATATAGTATATAGGATGGGCTAATAAGCTGTTTTAAATGTGTTTTATTTCATTATTTAGAGGAGAAAGGAATAATCCTACTTATTAGGGAGGCTCCTTCACCCCATCTACCCATGCTTTTTAAAAGGAAACATTCAGTCCCACTTTTTAGTAGAAAATGATGCTATCTTTATCTCAAAAAGTAGCATTTATCCTGCTTTAGGAATCTAGTTTCCAGTTTCATTCAAAATACTGCCATTTATTCGTGAAATTATTCATGCCTTTCAGAAAACCACAGTTTTCTGTGTATTAATTGGTATCATTTTTCAGATATTGGGGTGGGGAGTGGAGAGTACTACTCTAGTAGATATGAGAGAAGGCCTCTTTGAGGGAGTGATATTTGAGCTGATACTATAACAGATAACTTTTCCTTTTCTTCTAGTTCCAAGGTTATCCCCTAAAACTCACAGACCTAGGTCTCCCAGACAGAACAGTATTGGAAATACTCCCAGTGGTCCAGTTCTTGCTTCTCCTCAGCCTGGCATTATTCCAACTGAAGCTGTTGCCATGCCCCTTCCAGCTGCATCTCCTACGCCTGCTAGTCCTGCTTCCAACAGAGCCGTTACCCCATCTCTTGAGGGTATGTAAGAAAGGGCTTCCAGATTTCCATTGTTGTTTGTGGAATTGAATGGTAGAGGTTTAACATTATATGAAAAATGCTGTGTTGTTTTATTTATAGATATATATTTGAGTGTGCTTTTTTTTATTTTTTTGAGGTACTGGGCCGGGGATTGAACCGGGGACCTTTTATGTGGGAAGCCAGCACTCAAACACTGCGTTGTTTTTTTCGTTTGTTTGCTTGTTTTGTTTTTGGTTTTTAGGAGGTTCCGGGGACCAAACCTAGGACCTCCCATGTGGGAAGTAGGTAGTCAACGGCTTGAGCCACATCTGCTCCC
This sequence comes from Tolypeutes matacus, assembly GCA_026826555.1. Lineage (NCBI taxonomy): Eukaryota > Metazoa > Chordata > Mammalia > Cingulata > Chlamyphoridae > Tolypeutes > Tolypeutes matacus. The sequence continues at coordinate 8,527,652 of JAKSZT010054518.1, read as the reverse complement.
CTGAGTGCACATTTTAAATATTATATAAATGAAATTAGTTTAAGTATTATCATTAGTTTCATATATATTATTCTTGAATGTGTGTTGTTATCAGGGTTTTTAACATTCCTGGGTGATGTATATCTAAGTAAAATCATTGGTATTTCATATGTCTGCAAAGGAGAAAAACATAGGAAACCAAAATTGTTGAATGTTTCCCCTTTTTACTTTTTTAACACCTAACTTTGAATTTTTTAAAAAAATTTATTTTCCAGCTAAAGATTCTAGGCTTCAGGATCAGAGGCAGAACTCTCCTGCAGGGAATAAAGAAAATATGAAGCCCAATGAGACATCACCTAGCTTTTCAAAAGCTGAAAATAAAGGTAGAATTTTAAGAATGCTTTAAATATGAAATAGTATGTCTAATCTTATTTCTAATACAGAGTATTTTTGGCCAACAGTTTTTTCTCATATTGTGGATATTTAAATACATAGTTTGGCAAATGCCAAAATCCATAATTAGCATATTGAAATAAACACTTGATAATAGACCTCATTTTCATTTCTAAAATCCCATAGTAAAAGAATCTTAAGTTTTAAAGGAGGTTAGAAATAAATCTGTATCTGACAGTTCTTAATTTTTACAGGTATATCACCAATTGTTTCTGAACATAGAAAACAGATTGATGATTTAAAGAAATTTAAGAATGATTTTAGGGTAAGTGTTTAATTGGACTTACCAATTAGAATTTTAAGAAATAAACATTAAACATGACTAAGGATTTTTATATCATCCATTTATAAAAGTGCATTATATCTACTCAGAAACATTGAACCATGTGTGTAGAAAGCTAAACATTCCTAAAGTTGTATTTACCTATGCTTTAAGTGGGGTAACTGAAATCATGATATTCGATAAGAATGATAGCGATATCAAATGAAATAATCCTAACATTTGAAGCCACCATAACATAAGTTATGTTCATATGATGACTTTGTTCAGTGAAGTTAGATTTTTTGGACAAAGGCCAAGGTTTTAATTACCAGGTTTGGCAAGTGGGAGATATACTGGACCATGCTGTTCTTTGGAAGTTGCAGATTTACCCTTTGTGCTCCAAATATATTAATTGTGGTAGAAATCTTTCTGTAATACCATTTCTCCATTTGGTAGACTTTGCTGATGGCTGTTTCTTCCTTTTGCACAGTATCTCTCCTTGATGGCTATTTCATTCTATTGCACTAAAATATGCTGTAGATGTCAGGGTAGATTTTGAAATCAACTCAAGATGTCATCCTGAAACTTAGCTTGTGAGAGGGGATAAAAATTACTGTCAGCTTTTTTAAAAAGTGACTGAATCAGAAGATGAATGAATAAAAGGCAAAAGGCAGTCCTTCCCCAGCCTGTGTTCTAGCTCTCTAAAAAATCATAAATTTTGCCATTAGCTTCAAGTACATTCAAACATTCTTCAAAGTATTACGTATTATTTCCATACTTGAACGCATTTATCTATTCAGCTTAAGTGCTCTTAAAGTTAATTTAAATTTTTTATCAAACAATAGTTAACACATACAAATGGTATCAAGAAAAATGAACGAATGCCATATACCCACTACCCAGCTTAATGAGTCAGGCCACCTCCCCCTCCTCAGCTGCTTCCTTCTCTTCCCGTCCAGAGTGATGGGTTTCTTTCCCATGCAGTTATTTATACTCACACTGCATATGAATATATATCTAACCTCAATAGAGGTTATTGTTTTAAATAATCTTAAATTCAGTATATATGTAATGTCATGTAGTATTCTCACACATTTCCTTTTTTTCCCTTTGCGTTTTTTTTTTTTTTTTTTTTTTTTTTTTAAAATTTATTAAATTCCTTTTTTTTTTAAAATTAAAAAGATTTTTTTTTTTTCCAAGGAAAGAAATATTTTTACTTTGAAGCATATTGTTTTAGTTTTCCAGCTGCTAAAACAAATACCATACAATGGGTTGGCTTAACAATGGGAATTTATTGGCTCACAGTTTCAGAGGCTAGAAGGCTTGCTTGCTCCTTGGGTTGGTAATTTCTGGCTGGCTGACAATCTTTGGGGTTCCTTGGCTTTTCAGTCACATGGCAGTATACATGGCGATGTCTCCTTTCTTCTCCACATTCTGTTGGCTTCTGGCGTTTCCCCATGGCTTTTTTTTTTTTTGAGATACTGGGCCCGGGGATTAAACCCAGGACTTTATATGTGGCACTCAACCACTGAGCCACATCAGTTTCCCTGAATTGTCTTCTCCATTTGTTTGCTTGTTGTTTGGTTTTTTTTTTTTTTTTTTTTAAAGATTTTATTTATTCATTTATCCCCCCCCCTGCTGCCTGCGCTCGCTGGGCCAGCCAACCACGCCGCGCGGGCAGGCCCGCCCCCACCAGGAGGCCCCGGGAACCGAACCCGGGGCCTCCCATATGGCAAACGGGAGCCCCACTGATTGAGCCACAGCCGCCTCCCATGTTGTTTGGTTTTGGTTTTAGGAGGCACCGGGGACTGAACCTGGACCTTCCACGTGGGAGGCAGGAGCTCAACCACTCGAGCCACATCTGCTCCCCACCCATTTTTTTATTGTTGAAGTGCAAGAATATTTTATATATTCTGCACCAGTCCCTGAACAGATAGGCAATTTGCAAATCTTTCCTCCCATTCTGTGGCTTGTCTTTTCACTTTCTTAGAGTGACTTTTGAAGTACAAACAATTTCGCATTTTATTTTTTCCTTTGTTGCTTGTGCTTTTGGTGTTATAGCTAAGAAATTATTGCCTAATCCAAGGTCATGAAGATTTACTGCTGTTTTCTCTTACATTTAGGTCTGTGATCCATTTTGAGTTAATTCCCCTCCCCCCTCAGATACCTCCCTTGTCTGTTTGCTCATTGTTTGCTTGTTTCTTCTTTTAGGAGGTACCAGGAACCGAACCCGTGCCTTCCCATGTGGGAAGTGGGTGCCCAGCTGCTTGAGCCACATCCGCTCTCTGCCCGTTTTTGGTTCTTTTGCTTGCTGTCTGCTCATTGTTGGCTCATTGTTTTTACTTGATGTCTGCTCATTGTCAGTTTGTAGTTTGTTTGTCTTCTTTAGGAGGCACTCAGAACTGAACCCAGGCCCTCCCATGTGGGAGGCAGGTGCCCAACTGCCTGAGCCACATGTGCTTCCCTAATTTTTTTTCAAAGTTTTATTTATTTACACCCCCACACACACTTGTTGTTTGCACTCGCTGTCTGCTCTCTGTATCTGTTTGTTTGTGCTGTCTGTGTCTCTGTGTCTGCTCATCTTCTTTTTAGGGGGCCACCTCTGCTCCCTGCTTGTTGTGTTTCCTCGTTGTGTCATCTTGTTCATCAGCTTGCCATACCAGCCCATCGCATCAACTCACTGTCTTGCTCATCTTCCTTTAGGAGGCACCAGGCACTGAATCTGTGACCTCCCATGTCGTAGTGGATGCCCAACTGCTTTAGCCACATCTGCTTCCCCGTAATTTTTAAATATAGTGTAAGAGAGGGAGTCCAATGTCATTTGTTTACATGTGGATGTCCCAGCACCAAATATTGAAAATATTCTTCTTTCCCTGTTGAATTTTCTTTGCATCCTTGTTGAAAACCAGTTGATCACAAATGTGAGGGTTTACTTTTAGACTCTTATTTCTCCTCCACTTATAAATATGTATATTTTTATGCTAGTACTTGACTAGAGATAGTGTTTAAAAGGCTAAAAATTCTTTATTTAATTAGAAACATTTTAGCTATCATAATATCGGTTCATAACTTTTGTAAATCTTCATTAATGTTTGACTCTTAAATTCCAGGTAGCAGCAGCATTAAAACTCTGATCTCTTTAGGATTTCTATTATTACTACTCTTTGGGACCTGAATAATCAAAGGAATGATTAAGTGTCTCAGAACAACTCTTTGTTCCATAAGAGAAAACTGGAAAGCAAATAAATTGTTTTTTTAAAAAATGTTTAAAGATGAGCTTTATAATTATTCTCTTCAAATAAAATATTGCTGTTAGCTTATATTTGTTAAGGATTTCCTGTGTGCTAGATGTTGTTCTAAGAGCTTATCCTTTAAATTTGTTAAATCCTTTATTGTCCTAACAAGCCTTCTAAGTAGGTTCCTCTTATATCATCTTGAACCAGTGATAGCATTTCTTTTTTTCCTGAAGACATTAAAAACCTTTTCACTCATTTCAGTAACATCTTTGTCTTTCTGTTCTTCTTGATGGTTCTTGTGTTTTGTGGTTTCATTTTTAGTTATGGTTTTGGAAAGTCTTAATTGATCAGCATGTCTAGTCAGGTCTCCCTCTGAATCCACCTATATCTGGCCTTCCAATTCACCACTGTTCTTGGACAGACCAAGTTTTTAGTCCAGCCTCCATAATGGTCTCTGCATCCTCACTTGCCTCCCTCCAATTCATTTTCCATAAACCTGCTGCCCTAATCTTTCTGAACTATATAAATCTGCTTAGTAATATATGTTTCTTAAAATTCTTTAGTGACCTCCCATGAACCTGATAATTAAAAACTAAAATCCTTAACATAGCTTTCAAGTTTCTTACACTGTCACTCCTCATGGGTGTGTGTATCATTTCTTTGTATATGTATCCCATCCTTGGTCCAGCTACCATTAGTGCTTTTCTGTTTCATGATGGAGCTGTCTTCCCCCTTTCTTTCAAGTTTTTGAACATGCTGTTTCATTTGCTTAGACTCTTTCCTTTTCCAAGCACCACCACCCCCATTCTTTTTTGTTAGAAGTTGTAGGTTTACCAAAATATCATGCAGAAAATACAGAACACAGAGTTCCCATACCCTCCCCCATTATTAACACTTTCATTAGAGTATGGTATATTTTTTACAATTGATGAAAGAACATTATAATTGTAGTTTTAACTGTCATCCATGGTTTACATTAGGGCTCACTGTTGTGTTGTACGGTCTTATATTTTTTTTGTTTTTAAATTTTTATTCCGGTAACATACATATAACCTAAAATTTCTTTTAGCCACATTCAAATATATAATTCTCTGCTGTTAATAACGTTCATAGTGTGGTGCTACCATCACCACCATCCATTACTAAAACATTATAATCAACCCAAATAGAAACTGTACGATTTAAGCATTGATTCCCCATTCCTTACCATACCCCAGCCACTGGTAAGCTATATTCTAGTTTTTTACTCTATGAATTTGCTTATTCTATTTATTTCATATCAATGAGATCATAGACTATTTGTTCTTTTGTGCTTGGCTTATTTCATTCAACATGCACAGTTGCATTTATCATAACGTCATTTCTCTTTATGGCTGAATAATATTACATTGGATGTATATACCACATTTTATTTATCCATTCATCAGTTCATGGGCACTGGGGTTGCTTCTCCCTTTTGGCAATTGTGAATAATGCTTCTTTGAACATCATTGTGCAAATAAATACCTGTTTGATTCCCTGCTTTTCAGTTCCTTTGGTCATATACTTAAAAGTGCCAGGTCATATGGTCATTATATACTTAATTTTTTGAAGACCCGCCTGTCTTCCACAGGGGCTACACTATTTTACAATCCCACCAACAATGATCCAAGTGTTCCTATTTACCTATATCCTCTCCAATACTTTATTCTCACCCCCCCCTTTTTTTCTTTTCAATAGTAGCCATTTTAGAGGATGTGAGATGGTATCTCGTTTTGATTTGCATTTCTGTAATGAGTAATGATATTAAGTATCTTTTCATGTGCTTTTTGGCCATTTGTATATCTTCTTTGGAGAAATGTCTATTCAAGACTTTTGTCCATTTTTAAGTTGGGTTGTCTTTTTTCTTTCTTTCTTTCCTCCTCCTTTCCTTCTTTCCTCTCCTTCCTCTCCTTTTTCTCCTTCCTCTCCTCCCTCCCTCCTACCCAGATGGTTCTCTTATCTGTCTGCTCATTGTTTGAGCACCTTCTCCAGGAGGTACCAGGAACCAAACCTGGAACCTCCCACATGGGAGGTGAATGCCCAATGGCCTGAGCCACATCCACTCCCTGCAGGCTGCGGCATCTGCCAGCTTTGTGGCATCTGCTCATTGCTGCAGGGTGCAGGCATCTAGCTCTTGTTGCGGCAGTTTGCAGCATCTAGCTCTCATTGCAGTGGGGTGTGGTATCTAGCTCTCATTGCAGCGAGTGCGGGAGTCTGCTTTTCTTCTTTAAGGAGGTACCCAGCTGGTTGAGCCACATCTGCTTCCCAAAATTGGATTGTCTTTTTGTTGTTGAGTTGAAGGATTTCTTATATTCTGGACATTAAACCTTTATCAAATATGTGGTTTCCAAATAATTTCTACTATTCTGTAGATTATCATTTACTTTCATGATAAAGTCCTTTGATACACAAAAGTTTTTTTATTTTGATGAAGTCCTATTTATCTATTTTTTCTTTTGTTGCTTGTGCTTTCAGTGTAAAGTCTAAGAAACCATTGCTTAACATAAGTTCCTGAACATGCTTCACTATGTTTTCTTCTAGGAGTTTTATAGTTCTGGTTCTTATATTCAGGTCTTTGGTACATTTTGAGCTTTTGTATATGATGGGAGGTAGAGGTACATCTCATTCTTTTGTATATGGAGATCCAATTTCCCTAGCACTATTTGTTGAAGAGATTATTCTTTCCCAGTTGACAAGGACTTTATACTCTTGTCAAAAATCAGTTGGTTAAAAAATTTTAAAAAATTTAAAAAAAATAAAATAAAATAAAAATCAGTTGGCCATAGATGTGAGAGTTTATTTTTTGAACTCTCATTTCAGTTCCATTGATCTGTATTCTGTCCTTGCACCAGTACCTTGCTGTTTTGATTACTAGACTTTGTAATAAGTTTTAAAATTGGGAAGTGTGAGTCCTCTAACAACTTGGTTCTTAATTTTCAACATGGCTTTATCTATTTGGGGTCCCTTATCCTTCCATATAAATTTGATTTCTGCAAAGAAAGCTGTTGGAATTTTGATTGGGATTGCCTTGAATCTGGAAATCACTTGGGATAGAATTGACATCTTAACAATATTCAGTCTTCCAATCCATGAACACAGAATGTCCTTCCATTTATTTAGGTCTTTTTCTATTTCTTTTAGCAATGTTTTATATATATATATATATATATATCCCCAAAAGATGCTTAGATTACAAAAATGTTACACAAAAATTAAAAGGATTCCCATGTTTCCCACCTCCCATACCTCCCATAACATCCCACAAAAACATCTTTCGTTAGTGTGACACATCACCTTCAATGGATATACACATCCTGGGGCTTTGCCACTAAGCATGGACCATAGTTCACATTGTAGACCACACTGTCTCCCACACGGTTCTGCATGTTATATGCTGATGTAAAATGGCCTATATTTGTCGTTGTAATGTCACTCAGGATAATTCCCAAGTCCCGAAAAAGCCCCTGTATTACAACTGTTTTTCCCTTCCCTGCCCAAAAAGTGTCCAGTGGCCACTGGCTCCACCTCACTGTTGTAATTTCTTCCATTACTTGAATGACAGTATGTCTACAACAGAATACCAGTGAGTCCACTCTAGTCCATAGCTCTTCCCTCTTTTAGCAATGTTTTCTGTAGTTTTCTGTGTACAAGTCCTTTTATTCTATTCTATTCTATTCTATTCTATTCTATTCTATTCTATTCTATTCTATTCTATTCTATTCTATTCTATTCTATTCTATTCTATTCTATTCTATTCTATTCTTTATTTATTTATTATAATCCATGAAATCTTTAATGTTTATTGCTGGATACTCTTGAATACTTGTGAGACATTACTTTGATCTTTTTAAAAACTCTAAGGGGGAAGCGGCTGTGGCTCAATCAGTAGGGCTCCCGTTTACCATATGGGAGGCCCCAGGTTCGGTTCCCGGGGCCCCCTGGTGAAGGCAAGCCCGCCCGCACGGCGTGGTTAGCTGACCCAGCGAGCACAAGCAGCAAGGGGGAGGATAAATGAATAAATAAATAAAATCTTTAAAAAATAAAAATAAAAATAAAAAATTAAAATAAATAAATAAAAACTCTAAGGAATATCATTATTCCAACTTTACAGTTGAGGAAACTGAGGCTCAAATGATTATGAAACTTACTCAAGATGAATATACTTAAATGACTTTCCTAAGATCACATAGGTGCCAGGGTTACAACTGGGGTTTGACTCCATGGCTGGCAGGGTTTGTGTGTGTGTGTGTGTGTGTGTGTGTGTTTAAAGAAATTTTAGATTCCAGAAAAGTTACATCAAAAATCGAAAATATAGGGGTACAGTTCGTTTCTATCATTGGTTAGATTTATTCCTAGGTATTCAATTTTAGTTGCTATTATAAATGGAATTATTTTCTGGATTTCCTCTTCAGATTGTATAGAAACACTACTGATTTTGGGTGTTGATCTTATACCCATCCCTTTGCTGAAATCATTTATTAGCTATAGTTGCTTTGTTCTGGATTTTTTGCCTGCAACTCTTAAATATCTTTGACACCTTGGACTAGATGACATTGCCATTGAGAAGCCTTCCCTTTCTATAGGTTACCTTTATTGTAGGCTTTCATAACATTTACCACATTTTATTAATGTTTGATCTCACCCAGGTGGCAAGCTTTAGGAGGTTAGGAACTGTTTTGTGTTTACCATATCCAGCGGATACATGCCTACCATGACACATGCATGGTAGGCATTTGGTAAATACTTAATATTTGAAGCTAGGACTTTTGAGTGCTTAGATAACTATGGTTGTATTGTGTAGATATTCTGCTATTTGTTGCCTTGGAATAAAAATATTACTCTTAAAGTATGAAAAAACCTTATTCAATATGTTTCATGCTTAGAAATAATATTACTTTTCTGGTGCTCATGGAGAAAATTGATAACGAGCATTTTAAAAAATATTTAAGCATAATTATTTTCTTTATTTAGTTACAGCCAAGTTCTACTTCTGAATCTATGGATCAACTGTTAAGCAAAAGTAGAGAGGGAGAAAAATCAAGAGATTTTGTCAAAGACAAAATTGAACCAAGCACTAAGGATTCTTTCATTGAAAATAGCAGCAGCAATTGCACCAGCGGCAGCAGCAAGCCGAATAGCCCCAGCATTTCCCCTTCAATACTCAGTAACTCGGAGCACAAGAGGGGACCAGAGGTCACATCCCAAGGGGTTCAGACTTCTAGTCCAGGATCTAAACAAGAGAAAGATGATAAAGAAGAAAAGAAAGATGCAGCTGAGTGAGTAAACCTGGAATTTAGCTCATCCTGTTACCTAATTAACATTTTAAAAAGGTGTTCAGGGCTTTTATAGACTGCTTTAAAACTGTCTAAACAACTGGTCTAAACAAATTACATCTTAAGTAAATTAGGTAATTGTACCTGTGTATTCTCCTTTCTTCCCTCCTCCACCATTTTTGTACCATGGGCAAAAAAAATCTAGGTGTGAATTAAGAAAAGCTTTTTTTTTTTTTTTGGCTAAAATGTACAGGGAGTTGAGAAGTGACTGACTTTGGAGAGTCTCCCGACTCTAGTCGGTAATCACCTCCTGCTATGCTACTAGGGCTAAGAACTGCCCCTGGCAAGAAGAGAGGAGTGTTTTGTATCCCTACTTGGCATTCATGGTGTTTTTCATTAGAAACAGTTTTCTAATTAATGGTTTGATAGATATTATCAATTAAATGGACCTTTGTGGCCTAGCCTCAGAACCTAACTAACCACCATTTATTTATACATTCTGGTTTCCACACACAACCCCAGTTACAGCTGAACTTTTGAAACACAGTTTATTGATAAGTTGAAACCTTATCAATTCTTCTTCTTGATTTAAGGTAAAAATTTTTAGTAGAGCCATAATTTCCCCAAGGTATGTCATGTATAAAATACCTTGTCACATTAAAAAATACTATATGCTAGGAAACGGATGTGGCTCAAAAGGTTCGGCGTCCGTCTACCATATGGAGAGACCAGGGTTCGATCCCCGGTACCTCCTGGTAAAAAAAAAAAAAAAATACTATATGCTAGAGAATAAGTGTAAGAATTTTAACAGTTTGTAAGGGAATATTGTCTTCACTTCAAGTATTTGTTGATTATGTTTGGGAGAAGCAGTTGCATGTTACACACAGTTTTAAAAAATTGTCCTTTTATGGCTGTTTTTATTATGTTTTGTTTTTAAATCAGATTAAGGAGCGAAAGAGACACGTGATTAACACACACAAAAAAATTTTTTTTTCCCAACTCATTTTGTTTACTATTTCCCCCCTTTTGTCAAAGTCTTTTCCTAAATGTATCACTGATTAACACTTGGTAATAATCCCATAATCCCTTGGTGCCACAGAGTCTCATCCCTGGGGAGTCATGTCCCACGTTTGGGGGCACAGGGAGGGAAGTATACCTTCCCCTTTTTTTTTTTTTTTTTAAAGGAGGTACTGGGGATTGAGCCCAAGACCTCGTACATGAGAAGCAGGTGCTCAGCCACTGAGCCATATCTGCTCCCTAGTGAGAGTTAGTTTCTTCATTTGTTTGTTTTTAGGAGGGTCTGGGGATCGAACCTGGAACCTTATACGTGGGAAGCAGGTTCTCAACCACTTGAGCTACATCTGTTCACCTAACTTTTTTTTTTTTTTTAATAAAGAGGATTAATGCTCTCCCAGTGAAAACTGTTCAAATATGATGTATGTTTAGCAGTTTTTTAAAAATTGTCAAGCTTGGAAGATTTTAGAGAAATTGAATAACTTCTCTGCATATTATACTGGATTTCATTTTTTTGTTTTGTTTTAGGCAAGTTAGGAAATCAACATTGAATCCTAATGCAAAGGAGTTTAACCCTCGTTCCTTTTCTCAGGTAAGAATGTTACTCTCTTTGAAATAATCTAGTCTCTGAAAATTATTTATTATTGTTAGTAATATTTCTTCTTCCATACCTGCCATCTAAATTTAATTGTAGTATGCTTAAAGAACTTTTACTTTAAGTTTCTATTTCTTATTTGACCATTCTAGTAAATTTTTTTTGTTTTGGCTGCATACAGTGCACTTTATTGATGGTATATGACAAGGAAGGGCCCTCTTAGCCCCTCCCCTTCTTCAGGGGTCTTGGGATGGAAGCTGTGGAGGATGGACAGGTCTGGTCCAATTGGCGACCCCCAATGGGATCGAGTTGGGCCTAGGATTCCCTGGCAGCTGACTGCCTCTCTCTCTTCCTCTCATGCTATTGTTGGGGCTGGTGGTCCAGGGGGCTCTTATTCTTTGGAGATCATGTGGACTATAAGGTCCACCACCCTGTTGCTTTAGCCCAGTTCATTGTTGTACCAGGAAATGAGCTTGAGAAAGTGGTTGTTCAGGGAAATGCCAGCACCTTGCATCAAAAGTGGAAGAGTGGGTGTCACTGTTAAAGTTGCTAGAGACAACTTGGTCCTCATTGAAGCCCAGGATGTCCTTCAGGGGACCATCTGATGCCTGCTTCACCACCTTCTTGATGTCCTCGTATTTGGCCATTTTCTCCAGATGGCAGGTCAGATCCACGACAGACACATTGGGGATGGGGATGTGGAAGGCTTTGCCGGTGAGCTTCCCATACAGCTCTGGGATGACCTTGCCCACCACCTTGGCAGCACCAGTAGATGCAAGGATGATGTTGTGGGCAGCCCCACGGCCATCACTGCACACTTTCTCAGAGGGGCCATCCACATTCTTCTGGGTAGCAGTGATGGTATAGACAATGATCATGAGTCCCTCCACGATGCTGAAGTTGTCATGGATGAATTTGACCAGGGGAGGCCCAGTAGTTCGTGGTGCAGGAAACATTGCTGACAATCCTCAGGGAATTGTCATACTTTTCATGGTCCATGCCCATCACAAACCATGGGGGCATTGGCTACCCTTCAAGTGAGCCCCAGCCTTCTCCAGGGTTGTGAAGATACCAGTGAACTCCACAACATATTCAGCATCAGGATCATCCTAAGTGATGTTGTTGAGATCTTGCTCCTGGAAGAAAGTGATGGGATTCCCATTTATGACAAGCTTCGCATCCTCAGCCTTGACAGTGCCTTTGAACTTGCCATGGGTGGAATGAAAGTAGCCGTGTAGTTGAGGTCAATGAAGGGGCCATTGATGGCAACAACCTGCACTTTGGCAGAGTTCACAGCAGCCCTGGTGATCAGACCAAACCCATTTATTATAACCTTTACCATCATATTTCAGGGATGTGGAGGGCACTGTGTGAAAAGCTGCAGCTATCCATCAAATGGGGAGTAGCAGAGAGCCAGGAAATATTTTTAAGCAGTAGGAAAGATCTTTGTTTTGTCATCACTTTGTTGTGATCTTAGAGAACTCTTTGAATCTGAGTTTCAGAGAGTCTTCAGTTTATAGATGAAGCATTATCACTATTCAGCTTAATTGGTAAAAATAAAGATTTATTATTTTAATTTTTTAAAGTACTTTTCCCAGTTCGTTAAAAATCACTACCACTATTTTTAATAATATTAGTTGGCGAAGTTTTACTTTTGCTTTCTATCAAAGTAGTTTTCCTTTTATTTCAAACATGTGAAACTTTATTTTCTATGATTTTTTCTTTTTTAGGTACCAGGGAATGAACCCAGGGCCTCATACATGGGAAGTAGGCACTCAACCACTGAGCTATGCCCGTTCCCCAATTTTCTATGAATTTTTATCACTAAGGAAGGCCTAGTTGACAGCTAGTAAACATTATAAGAATTGGGAAAAACAATTCAAATTGTAATAATGGCTAACTCTTGATCTTAAGAGAGTTTAATTTTGTTTTTGTTTTTGTAGCCAAAGCCTTCTACCACCCCAACTTCGCCTCGGCCTCAAGCACAACCTAGTCCATCTATGGTGGGTCATCAGCAGCCAACACCAGTTTATACTCAACCTGTTTGTTTTGCACCAAATATGATGTACCCAGTCCCAGTGAGCCCAGGCGTGCAGGTAGTTCATATATATAATTTGATGTTTTCATATCCTGTAGTTATTTGTATTTGGCACCAACCACTCATTAGGTGTACAGTGACTTGAGGTACTGATGGTACATAGAAGTATTTGAAAGAGGGAAGCATGCGGCGGTATGTGTTAGAAGTTATATGAACCTAAATCTGAGGGTGTTTTCTGGTGAAGAGCCACATGAGAAAGAAGATTTAGATTTACTGTAGTTGAGATTTGTCCTTTTATCTGTGGTATGATTTTTTTTTTTTTTTAATGGCTGATAAAGAATTGATAAACCTTCTCAGAGTTAGGTCTCTAGCAATACAAAACTAGAAGAGAGTTCAGGCATACTTCAGAGATTTTATAGGTTTGGTTCCAGACCACCACATCAAAGTAAATAATGCAATAAAGTGTGTCATGTGAATTTTTTAGTTTCCCAGTGGATGTGAAATTTATGTTTACACTATAATGTAGTCTATTAAGTGTGCAGTAGCATCATGTATAAAAAACACATACCTTAATTAAAATGTACCACAAAGATACGAAGTTAGCACATGCTTTTGGAAAAATGGCGTTGGTAAGACTTGCTTCATGCAGGGTTGCCACAAACCTTCAATTTGTGAAAAATGCAGTATCGGCAAAGTGAGTGCAGTAAAACAAAGTGTGCCTGTAATAGAATGCATTCTTATTGTTCTACAAGCCTAATGTTAATTTTTATTTCATTCCCTCAAGCCTTTATACCCAATACCCATGACGCCCATGCCAGTGAACCAAGCCAAGACATATAGAGCAGGTAAAGGTGAGAATAATCCTGCCTGTGTTTGCTCGTCATCTGCATGCTGCATGAACAATGTAACTCAATAATGAATATGTATTTGTGGTTCAGCTTCTTTTACTTTTAATGAGTCTGTGCATTGACTTTTGATGACCAACATTACTTAAGGTATTAGATGCATTTTTATGAACAAAAACAGAGGAGGAGAAATACTCATTTGGGACTGTTGGCAATATCCATGTCTACTTCAAAAAGAATAATTGAATACTAGAGTTTTGGGCGTTAAATTTGAAAAGAAGGTTTGCTAGATTCATTTGCCAGTATTTTGTCCTTCTTAACATCCAGTTTTTTCTCTAATTCCCAAATTTCTTTTGAAGTGGATGGCAGCTCACTTAAAAAACCAATGTCAAAATTCTTCTAGAGGGATATTCCCTCATCTGTTAAATGAGGGAGTTGTATAATCTAATATAATTTAGTTGTTTAATCTAGTTTTTTATACTTGTGTGATTAAAGAACCTTTGTAGAAAACACATATTTACCTTCAAAGGAAATCTTTTAATGTTGAAAAATGCTAAAGAATTCCTTTGAACCATCCAGTTAATTGAAAACACTCAATTGAAAATATTTAAGAACTACTAGAAAATAGAATGATTTATCTAGAAAAAGATTTTCTTAATACCCAATAATGACCCTTATTACATAAAAATGAGAACTTTAACTTGTTCTTAAACTAAGAAACTTCCCTCAGTGTTTGAAGCAGTCATTACTTGGTGATGTTAAGAATTTAAATTCTTACTTATTTTTATGTAAGCATGGTATCTTTTATATTTGCTTTAGAGCACTTGAATTTTTTGGAAAAACTAGATGATTTGAAGTAATCTAGTTATAGGATTAAGCTTACTTTGAGAGTCTAAAAAATTTTAGGGAAGAAAAGTATCAGTGCTGTATTGAATGAGTGTTTAATATTAAGGTGTTCATATTACTACCTGCTGTTGCTTTTTTCAGTGATTACTTAAAATGATGGCAGTGGGGACATTTTTATGTTAAAATATGGAAATGTATCAATGAAAGCAAGCACTAAAGTATAGCTCTCTGATTTGATAAGATGCAGTTTAACTTCAGGAAACACTGTCAATTTAATAGAGAGGAAAAATTATGTATTCTGAGGGAACCTCAGCCAGTTTTATGGAGGCATTTCTAATAATACAAAACAGGCACACTGCAAAGAAGATCAGTTTTGACCATGTGCTGTCCTAAGAAAATGGGAAGTAATAAGGTAGTTGCTATCCCCATCATTCAGGTTTCATGATTATCAAGACTTGCCATGTTTGTTTCATCTTTCCTTTGCTCTTTGCTGAAGTATTTAAAACAAATCCTAGATGGAATTCAATTTAATTCCTACATACTCAGTATATGTCTTTTAAAAATGTGGACATTTTTCTTACATGGCCAGAGTGCTGTTATCACACTTCACAAAAATTAACAGTAATTCATTGGTGTCATGTAATAACCACACATAATCAAATTGCCCTTATTCAGTAAAAAATGTATTTTTACTGTTTGTGGATCAAAATAATATCTACACTATATTACATTTATTTCATCTCTGCCTGATTTATTTCTACCTCCCACCCCCCCCCATCATTGCTTGTGGAGAAGTTGTTGTGTTCTAGATTTGTATCTTTATTTCTTATGATATCACTGATTACATTCAGGTTTGACTCTTTTCATCTTTGGCAAGAGTACTTAGACGTGGCTGTGTGTTCTGTTGCATCACATCAGGAAGCACACAATATCCGGTTCTACTTTTTGTTCTTGTAGTAAGATGGATTAATAGATTCAGGTGGCTTTAGCGTATTCCCCCATTGTAAAGTTTTCTGTTAACCTTTCTCCTTTTTTTTTTATTTTTATTTTTTATTGGATATGGGAAGCCGGTGCTCAACCACTGAGCCACACTGGCTCCCCTGAGTTGGTTTTTTCTTTTGTTTGCTGTGTTGTGTTTTATTTTGTTTTGTTTTTAGGAGGCACTGGGAACTGAACCCAGGATTTTCCCTGTGGGAAGCAGGAGCTGAACCGCTTAAGCCACCACATCTGTTCCCCTCATCTAATATTAATCCTTCATCTCATTGATAGATAATTGATGCTTGACTTAATTACTTCATTAAGACTGCGTTTCTCAAATTTCAATGCACGTCAAAATCACTTGAAGGATTTGGTCAAACACAGATTTCTTGGCTCCTTCCCCAGAGTTTTTGATTCAGTAGTTTGGGGATGTAGCCTTGGAATTTACATTTATAGTGAATTTATGACAAGTTACAAACTGATGCTGATGCTGTTTATCTGGGACCATACTTTGAAAACCACTGCATTTAAGGTTTGAAAACATTGATTTTTGGAATTCCCCATTTATTAGCTAGAATCATTCTGTAAAGGACCTTTCTTTTTAACTAGGGCTGTTTAATTATCCTAAAATAAAATGCACAGGAAAAATAGGATAATGCTTTAAGTGCCAATTTTCAGAGTGGTCCCCTTATTTCCAATAATGTCTAATGAAGCTTTTTTTTATTTGTTTTGTTTTAAGGATGTGACTTTCTCCCTCTCTCTTTTATTATTATTATTTTAATTATTGTGAATGCATGGCTTTTTATATATTCATTGTGTTTGTCAGTCTTTCTTTTTGCTGCTCCATTTATCACCATCTTTGATCAAAATTACCTCCTGTTGCCTTTTTTTTTTTTTTTTTTTTTTTTAATTATTGTGGTTAATGGTATCATGAAGTCCCATGTACTCATCATCCAGTCACTAGTTTCCATTGCATGACAGTGTTGACTTCATGTATAGCCCTGCTACCTTACCATCTCTACTCTTCACCCACCCTGTGTATTTTGAGTATGTGTGTGTGTGTTTGGAGGTAGGTTTTGTTTCATTTTTTTTAATAGTGGTAACACACTCAAATATAAAAACCAAAGTTTGCCACTTTAACCATTTTTTATGTGTACAATGCAGTGGTATTAATTACATTTATAATGTAATACTCTCGCCACCTTCCATTACCAAAACTTTCATCACCCCAAGCAGAAAATTATTAAGCAATAATTCCTCATCTTCTCCCCTCTGCCCGTGGTAAATGCAAATCTATTTTCTGTCTCTATGAATTTACTTATTCTAGATATTGTATATCAGTGGAATAATATAATATTTGTCCTTTTGCATCTGGCATGTTTCATTTAGTATAATGTTTTAAGGGTTCATCTGTGTCGTTAGCATGTATCAGAACTTCATTCCTTTTTATGGCTGAAAAATATTCCATTGTGTGAATAGTCCACATTTTGTTTATACAGTATTCTGTTGTTGGACACGTGGGTTATTTTCACATTTTGGCTATTGTTAATAATGCTGTTATGAACATTGGCATACATATATTTATTTGAGTCCATGTTTTCACTTCTTTTAGGAATATACCTAGGAGTGGAATTGCTGGGTCATATGGTAATCTTATGTTTAACTTTTTGAGGAATTGCTAAATTATTTTCCACAGCGGCTGCATCATTTTACATTACCAGTCAGCAACGCATGAGTTCCAACTTCTCCGCATCCTCACCAACACTTATTTTCCATGTTTTTTTTTGTTTGTTTGTTTGTTTTTAAATAACTGCATTCCTAGTGGGTGTGAAGTGGTATCACATTGTGGTTTTAATTTCCATTTCTCTAATGGCTAATGATGTTGAGCATCTTTTCATGTGTCTATTGGCCATTTGTGTATCTTTTTTGGAGTAATTTCTATTCAAGCCCTTGGCCGATTTTTTAATTGTTTTGTCTTTTTGTTATTGTTGTAGGAGTTGTTTATATATTCTGAATGTTAAGCCCTTATCCAATATATGGTTTTAAAGTACAATTATCCCTTCCACATTGTAGGGCTTAGGGGCACGTCATTCCTGCAATCTCGAAAATCCACCTAAAATTTTTTGGCCCTCCCTTCATATCAGAGAAGAGGTTTGAATTTTTTCTTTTTCTTTTCTGGGATGTTTACAGTACCTTATTGTAAAAATTGGGTTAAGGATTATACAATAATATACATATATTTTTATGCATTTCTGAGTTTCAAAATTTTTTCTGTCGTCTGCTGGCCTTCACGTGTCATCTGTGGCTTCTGCAAAACTCCCTTAAAATTCCCATTTTCTTATGCCAACCCGCAATATATTGAAACCATGAGGGGGAAAGTCATGACGTGGAAGGGATAATGGTATTTTCTCCCATTCTGTAGTTTGTCTTTTTTACTTTCTTGATAATTTCTTTTGAACAAATTTTTTTTTTATTTTCAAAAATCAAATTTATCTGTTTTTCTTTTGTTCATGCTTTTGTGTCTTACATAAGAATCCATAGCTAAATCGCAGGCCATGAAGATTTACTCCTTTGTTATCTTCTATAAGGGTTCTATAATTTTAGCTCCTATATTTAGGTCTTTGGTCCATTTTGACTTGATTTTTGTATAAAGTTTGTGGCAGGGGTCTAATTTCATTCTTATGCATGTGGACATGCAGTTTCCCCAACATCATTTGTTGAAGAGTATTCTTTTCCTTTCCCTACTGCATATACTTAGCTCCCTTCTCAAAAATTAATTGGCCATAGATGTGTGGGTCTATTCTGGATTTTCGGTTCTGTCCTACTGATCTAATTGTCAATCCTTGTTCCAGTACCACTCTGTTTTGATTACTGAAGCTTTGTAATAACATTTGAAATTCGGAAGTGTGAGTCTTCCTACGTTGTCTTTCTTTTTCCAGGTTGTTTTGGCTATTTGGGGCCTGTGGTAGTTTAAGATTATTTATGAATTCCAAAAAGAAAGATTATGCTTGTAAACTGGTCTATTCCTCTGGCATGATATCCTTTGATTGTGTTAGATTCAGCTGGGGTGTCTTTGATTAAATTATGTTAAGATTGGGGCTTTGATTTGACCACATTGGTAGGATATAACTCAGGTTAAGTCCCTGCCCCCTTGGTGGGCTATATAAACGGACAGCTCGCTCAAGAAGACACACGGAATAGGAGAGAACTTGGTCATTTCTGTCCTGCCATGTGACAGAAAGGAGAAGGCTCACACAGCTAAAGCACTGAGATGAGAGACAAGCCCTTTGCCAGCCTGTAGCTGAGAGGGAGGAAGGTTGAACCCTTCCTCAGCAACCGTTTGCTTCAACACATGGCAAATGACTTTGGGTGAGAAAGGAACCTTGAGTTGGATAAGTTCTTTAGGGCCTTGGAACCATAAGCTTTTACTCCAAATAAATACCCTTTATAAAAAAATTCTGGTACTTTGCATCAGCACTCCTTTGGCTGACTAATACAGTTCCATATGAATTTGAGGACACCGTTTTTCCATTTCTGCAAAAAAAAAGAAAAGAGAAAAAGAAAAAGGCTGCTGGAATTTTAGTAGGGATTGCATTGAATTTATTTATCACTTTGGGTAACATAGACATATTAATTAATTAAAGAAAGTGTGCTGGGGAAACGGATGTGGCTCAAGAGGTTCGGCGTCCGTCTACCATATGGAGAGACCGGGGTTCGATCCCCAGTACCTCCCTGTTAAAAAAAAAAAAAACAAAAAAAAAAAAAAACACACACACAAAAAGAAAGTGTGCTGGATTTTGTTCTCTGCATCTGTTGAGAAAATCATGTATATTTTCCCCCTACATTCTATTAATATAGTGTATGACATTGATTCTTTTGTATGTTGAACCACCTTTGCACTTCTGGGATAAATTCTACTTGTTTATGGTATATAATCTTGAGTTCTTTGGAAGAGTTTGTAAAGGATTGGTATTAATTATTCTTTAAATGTTTAGTAGAATTCACCAGTGAAGCTATCTGATCCTGCACTTTTCTTTGGTGGTGCAGTTTTTTTATTATTATTATTATTAATTCAACCTCTGTACTTCTTATTGGTTCATATTTTCTATTTCTTCTTCTTTTTTAATGTTAATTTTTATTTTTTCCCCATATGCCCCACCCCTTCTATTTCTTCTTGAGCTGGTTTAAGTGACATTTACGTCTAAGAATTTTTACATTTCTTATAGATTACTTAGTTTGGCATACAATTGTTTGTAATATTTTCTTATAATACTATTTATTCATTCAGTAGTGATATCCCATTTTCCTTTCTGAATTTTAATTATATACATTTTCTCCTTTTTCCTTTGTCTAGCTAAAAGTTGTCAGTATTACTGATTTTCTTCAGAATACCAACTTTTTGTTTTATTTATTCTCTCAATTGTTTTTTATTTTTAAGATTTATTTTTTTGTTTCTTCCCCCTTCCCCATTGTTTGTGCTTGCTGTCTGCTCTCTGTCTCTTCGTTGTGTGCTCCCTGTATCTGCTCATCTTCGGTTTTGTGTTTTTGTTTTTTTTTTTTAAGAAGGTACCAGAAACCAAACCTGGGACTTCCCATGTGAGAGGGAGGTGCCCAATCATTTGAACCACCTCCACTCCCTACTTATTGTGTCTCCTCATTGTGTCAGCTCACCATGCCAGCCCATTGCGTCACTTTACTTTCTTGCTCATCTTCTTTAGGAGGCACCGGGAACCGAACCCAGGACCTCCCATGTTGTAGGTGGGCCCCTAGCTGCTTGAGCCACATCCACTTCCATCAATTGTTTTTCTATTCTTTATTTCATTTATCTCTAATCTTTTTTTTTTTTTTTTTTTTAAGTTTATTTTATTTATTATCCCCACACACACCCCACCTGCTGTGTGCTCTCTGTGTCTGCTCGTCGTCTCTTTAGGAGGCACTGGGAACCGAACTTCGGACTTCCCTTGTGGGAGAGAGGTGCTCAATCTCTTGAGCCACCTCTGCTCCCTGCTTTGTTGTCTCTCTCATTGTGTTTCCTCTTTGTGTCATCATCTTGTTGCATCAGCTCGCCATGCCAGCCCTTCATGCCAGCTCGCTGTCTTGCTGGTCTTCTCCAGGAGGTACCGGGAACCAAACCCGGGACCTCTCGTGGTAGGTGGGAGCTCAATCGCTTGAGCCACACCTACTTCTCTCTAGTCTAACGTCAATCTTTCTTCTAATTTTGGGTGTACTTTACTCTGCTTTTTCTCTTCCCTCAAAATGTAAGGTTTGATTATTAATTTGAGATGTTTCTTCTTTTTTAATATAGGCATTTGTAGCTATAAATATCCTTCTGAGCACTGCCTTCGCATAAATTTTGGTATGTTTTGTCTTTGTTTTCATTTGTCTATATGTACTAATTTCCCTTATAATTTTTTTTTTGTTTTTGTTTTGGTTTTATCCCCCCCCGCCCCCACCCCTTGCCACTTGCGCTCGCTGTCTGCTCTCTGTGTCCATTCACTGTGCGATCCTCTGTGTCTGCTTGTCTCCCTTTGTTGCGTCAT
This sequence comes from Tolypeutes matacus, assembly GCA_026826555.1. NCBI lineage: Eukaryota > Metazoa > Chordata > Mammalia > Cingulata > Chlamyphoridae > Tolypeutes > Tolypeutes matacus. Next base: position 8,506,572 of record JAKSZT010054518.1, on the reverse strand, counting down.
CTTGCTGCATCATCCGTGGGCGCAGTGTGTCAGCTCTCTGTGGACGTGGGCCAGCTTGCCTTCACCAGGAGGCCCTGGGAATTGAACCCCGGGGCCTCCCATATGGTAGACAGGGAGCCCAATCGATTGAGCCACATCCGCTTCCATATAATTTGTTCTTTAACATGGTTGGTTAAGAGTGTGCTCTATAATACCCACATATTTATAAAATTTCCAGTTTTTCTTCTGCTATTGATTTCTAGCTTCATTCCATTGTGATCAGAGAGGCTACTTTTTATGATTTTAATATTTTTAAATTCTGTAGACTTGTATTATGCCCAGGTGTATGGTCCATCGTAGAGAATTATACATATGCACTTGAAAAGAATGTGTATTCCGCTATTGTATCATGAAGTGTTCTATCAGATCTAGTTGGTCGATAGTGTTTTTCGGGTACTCTGTGCTCTTTTTTTTTTTTTTGGTTAAAGATTGATTGATTGATTGATTCCCCCCGCCCCCCTGTTGTTTTGTGCTTGCTGTCTGCTCTCTGTGTCCATTTGCTTTGTGTTCTGTGTCTGCTTGTCTTCTCTTTTAGGCAGCACCAGGAACTGATCCTGGGACCTTCCAGAGTGGGAGAGAGGCACTTAATCTCTTGCGCGACCTCGGCTCCCTGGTCTACTGCGACTTTTGTTGCCTCTCCTCTCTCTCTTTTTGTTGCATGATCTTGCTGCACCAGCTCTCCACTTGGGCCAGCACTCCTGCATGGGCCAGCTTGCCTTCACCAGAAGGCCCTGAGAATCGAACCCTGGACCTCCTGTATGGCAGACGGAGCCCAGTTGTTTGAGCCACATCTGCTTTCCTATTTGCTTATTGATCTTTTGTTAAATATTGTTGGCTGACCCAGTGAGCACAGGCAGCAAGGGGGGATAAATGAATAAATAAATTAAAAAAAAAAAAAAAAAAAAAAAAAAAAAAAAATATTGTATCCAGTGTTGAAAGTGGTATATTGAAACCTCCATCTGTTGTCAAACTATTTCTTCCTTCATTTCTGTCAGTGTTTGCTTCATATATTTTGGCACTTTGCTGTTTGGTACGTGTTATATTTTTGTTAAATATTTTTGTTGAATTGACCGTTTTATCAATATACAATGTCTTTGTGAGTTTTACACCATTTAGTCCCTCCTTTTCTCCATTATTGTCTTTCTTTTGGTTTAGATGCTCTTTTTCTTTCCAAACATGTATTTATTTACTGTATTTTTATTTATCCATCCCCAACTTCCCCCAGATGGTTCTCTTGTCTGTCTCCTCATTGTTTGCTCGCCTTCTCCAGGAGGCACAAGGAACCGAACCCAGGACCTCCCACATAGGAGGCAAGTGTCCAGTGGCCTCAACCACATTCTTTCCCTGTGGGCTGTGGCATCTGCTCATTTAGGCGTGTGCTACATGTGGCCAGGCAGCATCCAGCTCATTGTGGCTGGTATGGGCGCCTGCTCATCTATAGGAGGTACTGGGACCTCCCATGTGGTTGGCGAGTGCCCAACTGGTTGAGCCACATCCACTTCCCTAGTTGATCTTTTTGATGAGCCATTTTGAATCATGTATCCTTTCCTTTTGTGTAGATTTTTAATATATTTTCTTTATGATTACCATAGCAATTCCATTTAGCATACTAAATCTGTTAAAATTTAGTTTGTGTTGACCCCAACTTGTCTTCAGTAGTCTACATATTCAAATTATCTATTTCCCTCCATACCTCCCTTTTATGTTGCTCATGTCACAAATTGCTTTTTTATGCATTTGAATTTCCAACTTTATAAGACGTAAAAGACAGCATTACAAGTGAAAACTGAAATAATCACTAGTAATCTTTGCTTCTTCCAGAAATGAGATACTATCTAATGTCCTTTCCTTGCATCATGGAGGACTCCCTTTAACATTTATTTTAAGGCAGGTCTAGTGGTAAAAACTCCCTCAGTTTTTGTTTATTTGATAATGTCATAATTTATTTTTCAGTTTTGAAGGACAACTTTGCCAGGTATATTATTCTTTGGTACAGATTTTTTTTTCTTTCAGCACTTTAAATATGTGCTCCCACTGATTTCTAGTTTCCATGATTTCTATTGAGAAATTAGATGTTAATTTTATTAAGGATCCTTTGTACATATGACATGTTGTGTATGTATATATATATACACACACACAGCAAATCTACAGAATCTACAGGTCTACAGAAAAATCATGCATAAAATACAGAGTTCCCATGTAACTCCCTATTATTAATATCTTGCATTAGTTTGGTACATTTGCTACAATTGACAAAAGAACATTTTTTTTTTTTTTTTTTAAGATTTTATTTATCCATACATCTATCCCCCCCTTGCTGCCCGCGCTCACTGGGTCAGCCAACCACGCCACGCGGGCGTGGCCCGCCCTCACCAGGAGGCCCCGGGAACCGAACCCGGGGCCTCCCACATGGCAAACGGGAGCCCCACCGACCGAGCCACAGCCGCCTCCCTAAAAGAACATTTTTATAATCATAGTATATGACCTGTAATCCATGGTTTACATTAGGATTTACTGTTGGTCTTGTACTGTCCTAATTTTTTTGTTGTTGTTTGGTTTTTTTGTTTGTTTGTTTTTAATTTTTTTTTTTAGTTAAAATTAAAAAGACATAAACTTTTGGTAACAAATACAACCTAAAATTCCCCCCCTTTAACCACATTCAAATATATAGTACAGTGTTGTTAATTACATTTACAGTGTTATGCTACCATCACCATTCTCCATTACTAAAACTTTTCCATTACCCCCAACAGAAATCCTCTACCAATTAAGCTTTAACTCTCCATTCCCTATCCGTGCCCCAAGTCCCTGGTTACCTCTTTTTGACTCTATAAATATGTATCCTTTTTTGTCTGACTTATTTCATACAACATAATGTCTTCAAGTTTTTTTTTTTGTTTGTTTGTTTTTTTACCGGGAGGTCCCGGGTATCGAACCCGGGTCCCTCCATATGGGAGACGGATGCCCAACCATTTGAGCCATATCCGTCCGCCTGTCTTCAAGTTTTAACAATGTCACATGTATCAGAACTTCATTCTTTTTTCACAGCTCCATTTTGAATTAATTTTTGTATGGTTTAAGATAGAGGTCACCCTTCATTCTTTTGCATGTGGAGATCCAGTTTTCCCAGCACTATTTGTTAAAGAGACTATCCTGTCCCAATTGAGTTGACATGGCGCTCTTGTCAAAAATCATATCAACAAGCAAAAACAATGAGGAAACTGACGCATCAGTGGGGAGCAGATGTAGCTCAAGTGGTTGAGTGCCTGCTTCCCATGTATGAGGTCCCAGGTTCAATCCCCGGTACCTCCTAAAAACAAACAAGCAAACAAATGAAAAAGCCAACTCTCACTGGGGAGCAGATGTAGCTCAAGTGGTTGAGCACCTGCTTCCCCATGTCCAAGGTCCTGGGTTCAATCCCTGGGACTGCCTTAAAAAAATGTCAATTGGCCATAGATGTGTGGGTCTGTCTCTAAACTATCCAGTCGATTCCACTGGTCTGTATATCTGTCCTTGTGCCAGTATTATGCTGTTTTTGACCACTGGCACTTTGTAATGAGTAGTAATACTGGAACAAGTGAATCGTCTGACTTTTTTTTTTTTTTTTTTTTTTTTTTAATGGTTTTGGCAGTTTAGAACACCTTACCCTTCCATATAAATTTGATGGTTGAGTTTTCCGTTTCTGCAAAGAACTCTGTTGCAATTTTGATTGGATTTGCATTGCATTTATTCTGTAAGTCACATTGGATAGAATTGACATCTTGACAATAGTCTTATAATCCGTAAGCATGGAATTTCCTTCCATTTATTTAAGTTCTTTGATTTCTTTCAGCAATGGTTTGTGGTTTTCCATGTATAAGTCCTTTACATCTTTGGTTAAATTTATTCCTAGACTTTTTATTCTTTTAGTTGCTGTAGTAAATGGAATATTTTTCTTAATTTCCTCTTCAGATTGTTCATTACTAGTGTTTAGAAACATGACGGATTTTTTTTTTCATGTGATCTTGCACCTGCCACATTGCTGAATTCATTTATTTGCTCTAGTAACTTTGTTGCAGATTTTCCCAGGCTTTCTATATGTAGGATTATGTCAGCTGAAAATAAAGTTTGACTTCTTCATTTCCAATTTGGATGCCTTTTACTTCTTTTTTCTTGCCTAATTGCTCTGGTTAGAACTTCCAGTACATTGTTGAATATCACTGGTGACAGACGGCTTTCCAAGTGTTTTTATGAAGAAGGGGTACGGGATTTTGTCAAATGCCTTTTTTGCATCAATTCAGATGATCATGGAATTTTCTCCTTTGTTCTTTTCATATGGTTATTAAATTAATTGATTTCTTATGTTGAACCACCATTGCATACTGGGATGAATCCCACGTGATTACAGTGTATAATTTTTTAATGTGTTTTTGGATTCAGTTTGGTAGTATTTTCTGTAATTTTCTTTTCTTGAGATATCTTTATCTGGCTTTGGTATTAGGATAATGTTGGCCTTCTAGAATGAATTAGATGTGGTGTTCCCTTCTTGTATTAGTCAGAGTTCTCTAGGGAAACAGAATCAACAGGAGATATCTGTAAATAGTATGAGATTTTATAAAATTCTCTCCTGTGACCATGGGGATGCACAAGTCCAGATTCCGCAGGCAGTTTGCAAACCAAGGGCTCTGATGAAAGTCTGATGAAGGTCCTTTATGAGTTCCTGAGAGACATTGGCTCTCCTAAGACAAGCTGGGGAATTCTCTCTGAATGCTGAAATCACTTCCCTTTTTAAGGCTTTCAACTGATTGGATAAAACATCACTCATTGCTGATGGCAATCTCCCTGGTTGATCATAGATGTAATCAGCAATCTAAGCAGTAAACTCACTGGTGACTAAAGTCCATAAATGTCCTCATATTACAGTTAGCCCAGTGCTTCCTTGACCAAACAACTGGGCACAGTTACCTGGCCAAGTTGACACATTAGCCTAACCATCACATTTCTCTTCAATTTTTTAAAGAAGAGTTTGAGCAGGATTGGTGTTAATTCTTCTTGGAATGATTGGTAGAATTCACCTATGAAGCCATCTGGTCCTGGACTTTTCTTTTGGGGGAGGAGTTTTATGACTGACTGAATTTCTGTATTTGTAATTGGTCTTTTGAGATCTTCTGTTTCTTCTTGAGTCAATGCAGGTTGTTTGTGTGTTTCTAGAAAATTATCCATTTTTGTCTAGGTTGTCTAATTTATTGGCATACAGTTATTTATAGTGTGCTTTTGTGATCCTTTTTATTTCTGTGGGGTGAATAGTAATATCCTCCCTTGTCTGATTTTAATTATGTGCATCCCTTCTTTTTTTTTTCTTTGTTATTCTAGATAAGGGTTTGTTGATTTTATTGATCTTTTCAAAGAGCCAACTTTGGTTTTGTTAATTATTTCTATTGTTTTTATTTTAATTCTCTATTTCATTTAGTTCTACTCTAATCTTTGTCATTTCCTTCCTTCTCAGTTTGGGTTTAGTTTGCTGTTCCTTTTTTAGTTCTTCCAGGTGTATGGTTAGGCATCTAATTTGAACTCTTTCTTCTTTTCTAATGTAAGCCTGAAGAGTTCGCTATAAACTTCCCTCTGAGCACTGCCTTTGCTGCGTCCCATAAGTTTTGATGTGTTGTGTTCTCGTTTTTATTCACCCCAAAGATATTTCCTGATTTCCCTTGTGAATTATTCGTTGACCCATTGATTTGGCGTGTGTTATTTTAACTTCAGTGTAATTGTGGATTTCCCACTTCTCCACCTGTTGTTGATTTGTAACTTCATTTCGTTGTGGTTAGAGAAGATGCTTTTTATAATTTCAGCCTTTTTAAATTTATTGAGACATGTTTTGTGACCTAACATGAGGTCTATCCCGGAGAACAATCCATGTGCACTTGTGAAGAGTGTGTATCCTGCTGTTTTGGAAGTGGTGTTTCGTATATGTCTTTTAAGTCTAGTTCATTTATCATTTCAAGTTCTCTGTTTCCTTACTAATTTTCTGTCTAGATAAAATATCCATTGATGAATATGGTATAATGAAGTCTCTATTTTTGCAGAGGTGTCTATTTCTCCTTCACTCTTTTCTTTCCCAGATATACCAGAATTAATCATTCCACCATTCCTTGGTTACTACGGTGCACACAAGTCCAGACTTAGTTCTATACCTCCAACTTCATGCTCAGCAGGTTAAATATTAGAGCAGTCTTAAACCAAAGAACTCTTCCCACAAAAGAAGATCATTCCACAAGTCACTTAGATCTAGTGAAATTCTTGAATTCCTAGGGAAGGAAATCACACTTTTTGGGGGCATATGGGGAGTCAGAGTACTCCTGAAAAATCTGCTTGTCATACTTAAAATCTGACCAAAATGGGTTTCCAATTTAAACATAGAAAGTCCCTCATGTGAGTTACTGAGGTGACTCTACACTCAACACAATCCTTAGTCTTAGGAAGAGCAAAACAGAAGTCAGCCATGAATAGAGGTGATGAGGAAAAACAAATGTCATTCAATAAGAGTTCTTTACTCTAAAGAAAACAAATATTGATCATTGATGTTTCCTATTTACAATCACTCCCCACCACCACAATTCTGCTTTAACATTAAGTTCTGCATTTTATTTTGTTTTCAAGTTAACAGTTCAGGAAACTTAAGTCCATTTTTTCTCAGCAATATCTCAAAATTCTTTTAATAGCACCACATCTATTCCATAAACTACTTAACCAGATCTTAGTTCTCTGGCTATTGGCTTTGATTATTAAGAAAACCCCCAGCTCTGCTGATGGGATAAACATAAGCAATTTAGTCTCTTGAACAGAAATGAAGTCACTGGAGCACTCTCATGTTTACCATTTTCTCCCTGACTAAAACTGATATGGGAAATAGACTGTCAGCAACAACTTTTAAGTAACTGCCCACACTCCTAAGTGTTGGCCAGTACTGCCAATTCTAGATACAAGTGAGAAGACAGTTAGCTTAATACTTCTATATACTGCCCAAACTTTCCCTCAATCTCAGTTATTACATAGAGCTCAAATCTCCATGTGCTAATGTTTAGGACATGACATGGTAGAGTCTATTTTAGAAAGATGTGGCTAGGTCGTACTTCCTGTAGCATGTTCCAAAGAGGCACAGAATACTAGTGTCTTTTAGGGTTGGCTCATGATAAACTGTAGACCCATTCCAGTATGTACACAAAGGGGAAAAAATCAGTGCTGAGTTCCCATTTTAAAGCCAAACTCCTATGTCTAGAAGGAGGCTTTCTTACCTGAGAACTTTTGCCCTGTTAGGGTTCCCACTAGGAAACACTAGTTATAGGATAGCCAGGTAGGGTAAGGATGGCTGTTGGTAATTGGAGGATAGGCAACCTAGTAGTTGCTTAGGTTGCCATCACTACCACAAGGACCTGGCTGGTGGTAGCAGGTGACATTGGGGGCGATAATTTGGTCTGTCAGCAAGTACAAAGCCAGGAGGGTGAGGTGCAAAGGTCTGCCTTCACTCATGCCTCATGAGGCACATTGCTCTCATTCACTACCCTGCAAAGGATCATGAGGTGATCATACATGTTTCTTTCCTCTTCGGCAAAGTGGTTCTGAAGGTAGGTCTCCAACTTCCTTTGCTGTTAAAGGATGTCCGGGAAGGTGATTAAAAACCCAGAGCATATGTAATGTTCTAGAGTTTTGATTTCTTCATGTCTGCGGGCCTGAAGAACACAAGATGTTTGCTGTAATTGAGACGTTTCCTCCCCTAATTTCTTCAGGGTTCTTGGTGGCAATTAGTCTGTTCTGCAGATGGTGAAAACCTTCCTCAAAATCTTCGTACATACTCTTCCCCATTCACTGTGGGGTACAAGTGCTCAGATACGGGATTACTGGAGCAGTCATAAGAGGGGGGGGGAGAAAAAAGGCAACGAATCCTGGATGATTTGAAGAGTCCATGCTTAACTCACACTGACTCCAGATAGTCAACAAATTTCAGCTCCATATTTCTCCTGTTCTTATTGGAGAAGGAAATTAGGCTCCAGGGATTAAGTGTCTACACTAGTTCTGGACATAAGCCTCCTTAACTGGACACCCCCTCTGGCAAGAAGTTGAGAAGGCAACATATAGCCATTTCTGACCAGTTGAGAAATTCTGTCTTGGTTGGAAGAGCAAGAGGACCAGGTGTTTTTGTTTGTTTGTTTTGTTTTAAGATTTATTTTATTTATTTCTGTTGCCGGTCAGGCTCTGGGTCCGTGAAAACGGTGCCGCGGATGAGAAAAAAGGAATAAGACAAAGAGAAGAAAAACTGGGATCAGGGGACTCTCCGTCCGAACTGGAGAGAAGAGCCCAGCCACACCATAGAGCATGGCTTTTATTTGGTTTCTTTATCAATAGATGACAGTTTATATTCTTGAAGGGTTTACATTCCTGCATGTAGCAGATGTTGTAAATCTTATCTAACATAGAAACTCAGGATTATTCCCCACCCAGCTACTATAAGATCCTGTCTCATTATCATGAGACTAGGTTCTTATCTCCTACATTCCAGGGTGTCTCCTACATTCCAAAGTGATCTGCTTATTGTAGGTAGTCATGGCCTTTGAAACTCCATCAATTTCTCCCCATCCCCTTGTGTGCATTTGCTGTGTCCATCTTCCTTTTTTTTTTTTTCTCCCCAGGAAGCACCAGGAACCGAACCTGGGACCTCCCATGTGGGAGGGAGGTGCCTATTCGCTTGAGCCAGCTCCACGCCCTGCCTTGTTGTGTGTCTCATTAGGTTTTTCTCCTTGTGTCTCTTGTTGTGTCATGTAGCTGTCTTGCTCATCTTCTTTAGGAGGCACTGGCAACCAAACCTGGGACCTCCCATGTGGTAGGCAGAGCTCAATCACTTGAGCCACATCCACTTCCTGAGGAGGTTTTTACAGCTCAAGCCGTTGTCTTGACCAAGATGTGGCCAATTGCAGAGCTGTTCAGATAGAGGTCCTGTACTTTGATGCTGCCTCCTCCAGCTAGCTGTGGACAAACTGAACAGTATCCTTTAGAGCTATCTCCAAGATTAGAAAGTTGCCCCATCCATGGATTGGTACAATCTCAATTAGGACCTCCTGCAGCAGGCTTTCCTGATCCCAGTCCAGCAAGCTGAAGGACATGCAGTCAGTCCCTACTACTACTGCTCTCACCTGCTATTTTAGGGAAACTGGGCAGCAGAAGAGGAGACAACCAAAGCCACTCCTTGGCCTGGACAGCTCCCAGCAGAAGCAGAGTGGTCACTATAGTCCCAAGGCAACAGCACCAAGTGAACCTCTCTTGCTGTTTTTTATATTCTGTCATTGTCCTTGGCACTGGACAGTTTTATTATAATGTGCCTCAGTGTATATCTCTTTGGTTTAATCCTGTTTGGTGTTCATGGAGTATCTTGGATTTATATATTCCTGTCTTTCATCAGATTTGGGAAGTTCTCTCTTCTCCTTGTACTGCTATGATGTATGTATTGGTATGCTTGATGGTGTCCCACAAGTTCCCTAGGCTGTGTTCATTTCATTTCTTTCCTTTTTCTTTTCCTCAACCTGCACAAGTTGAATTGTTTTGTCTTTGAGTTCACTGATCTCTTCTGTCTCCTCCAGTCTCCTCTGAATTCCCCTTTTGGATTTTTCACTTCAGTTGTGCTTTTCAGTTCAGAATTTCCGATTGATTCTTCTTTATAATTTCTATCTCATTTTGTTCATATATTGTTTTCCTGATTTCCTTTAGTTCTTTGTCCATATGTTTTCCTTTATTTCATTAATCCTATTTATGAGAGTTCTTCTAAGATCTTTGATAAGTAATTCCAGAGGCTGAGCTTCGGAATATTTTCCATCCAGTTATTTTTTTTTCCTGTGGATGGGCCATGCTTTCCTATCTTCTTGTATATTTTGTAGTTCTTTGGTTGAGAACTAGACATTCTGAGTATTATGTTGTGGTCACTCTGGAAATCTAGTTCTCCATCTCTTCAGTTCGCCAGACTAAGAACAAGAAAAATTGAAAAGGAAGGAAATAAAATGGGAAGGAGGGAAGTTAAAAAAAAAAAAAAAAAAAAAAAACAGACAAAACACCCACAAAAAAAAAAAAAAAAAAGGAGAAAAAATAATGATGCTCACTGCCTCTCTAACTCTTTTGTTATGTGCTGGTATGAAGCACAAGCTATTACTGTTGAGGCTAAAGCCTAGGACTGCATCCCTGCTAGTCCCTCAGGGGGATCCTCCAGAACCAAAACAATAAAACAGAGAAAGAAATAAACCAACCAGAAAGGAAGAAAAGAAATAAGAAGAAGAAAAGGGAAAGTAGTACACTGGCTCATCATGTCCCTGTAGATGCTATTGTAAGGCCAGAAGATGTTGCTTCTGAGAGAAACCAAGGCTAGCACCTGTGGTAGACCCTCAGATCTGCCAGATTTACATAAGAAAGAGAATAAAGAAACCCAACCAATGAGAAAGTATACCGGCTCTTTAAGTCCTGGTAGATACTGGTGTGAGGCCAGACGCCACTGCTGCAGAGAGGGCTGAAACCAAGGCCAGAGCCTGTGCTGTGCCCTTAGGAAACTACCAGACCAGGAAATGTCCACACAGAGAGGAAATGCCACTTTTTTTTTTTTTTTTTTTTTCTTTTCAAAAATATAAAAATTCATACTGACACTTCTAATTCAAATTAGTATTGCCAGATTTTTACTGCTTTGACTTTGTGCTTGTATCTCTTATTCTCTTACACTGAAAATCTTGGTTATTGAAAATAGAAATTGGGGGGAGGATGTGGCTCAAATGGTTGTGCATCCGTCTGCCATATGGAGGGACCTGGGTTCGATCCCCGGGACCTCCCGGTAAAATAAAAAATATATATATAGAAGGCGCATGGGCTGCCAGGCTCTGTGTGCCGGTGAGCCACCAGCCCTGGGAGCCATGCAGCAAGATGATGACGTAACAGGAGAGAGACAAGACGATGCTCCGAAAGCTCTGAAAGCCAGGAGCCGAAGTGGCGCAGGTGGCAAAACTCCTCTCTCCTACATTGGAGGTCTCCAGGATGGAATCCTGATGAAGACTGGAGGAGGAGGATGAGAAGAGATGGCAGGAAACAGATAAAGAGAATTGCCCAGCGAATGGACACAAAACAGCAAATGGGGAAGGGGGGGGTTAAAATGGATAAAGTAAATAAATAAATCTTTAAAAATAATAATAATAAAAGAAAATATATTATCATATAACAAATTGTCCTATAACTTGGTAGCCTAAGACAACAAACATTTATTACTTTATACCGTTTTTGAGGTCTCAAATCCAGAAGTGGTTTAAGTAGGTGGTTCTGCCTCAGTGTCTCTCGTGGTTTCAGACAAGATATTGGCTACAGTCACAATCATCTGAAAGCTTGACTGCAGCTGGAGAATCTGCTTCCAGGCTCACTCATGACTGTTGGCAGTTGGCTGGAGTTCTTTGTCACATGGCACAGCATTGCTCATAATGTGTCAGCTGATGAGAATTCTCCTAAAATGAATATTCAGAAAGAGACCAACCTAAACAGAAGCTGCTGTATGTTTTATAATCCAATCTCAGAAGTGACATAACATCATGTCTGCCATATGCCATTGGTCACACGGACCAACCCTGGTACATTGTAGGGAAGGAATTAAACAAGGGTTCCAGGAAGTGAAGATTATCAGGGGCCATCTTAAAAGCCAGCTTATTTACATTTTTCCACAATTCATGTATTTTCATATTTTTTGTCATAATTGTTAGACTTTGGGGTGAAATTTAATATTTCTTCAGAGTGTTATTTGTCCATAGTATATATTTCACTAAGCATGTATAGTCAAAATAGTCTTCTGTAGTCACTAAGTGGTTATGTCATCAACTTGATAAATGGTTTTATCTGGTAGCAGTTTTTCATTTTTTGGGGATTGGTTTTTATTATTTAATTTTATCTTTTAACTGCAAAATATTTACATGCTTTCAAAATAAAAATTATATAACAAGATGCATTTGAAGAAGTTATGCTTCTATCCCAATGTTTCCCACCAGAACCTTCACATCTTCACCCAGTAGTAGATCATTTTAAGTTATTTTTCATTTATCCTTAAAGCTCCTCCCCAAATATAAGCAAATGAATGTTTGTTTATTTTAAGTAGCTTTATTTAGATATAATTAACATACCATAAAATTCACCTTTTCAAGTATGTGATTCAGAGGTTTTTAGTATATTCAGGGTTGAACATCCATCACCACAGTCACTTTCAGAATGGTTTAAGCACCCCAAAAGGAAACCCCATACTATTTAGCAGTTACTCCCATTCTTTTTCTCCCACCCCTTTCCCTGTGTTCCCCCTAACACCATACCCTAGGTACACTAATCTACCTTTTATCTCTATAGAGTTTCCTATTCTAGACATTTGATATAAATGGAATCGCATGGTATATTTTGTGACTAGCTTCTTTCTTTTAGCATGTTTTTCAGGTTCATCCATGTTGTAGCATATTATCAATACTTCATTGCTTTTTATCATTGAATAATATTTCATAATATGATTATTTCACATTTTGTGTGTTATAGCCATCCTAGTGACTATGGTTTTGATTTGCATTTCTTAGATGCCTAATGATGTTCAGCTTATTGTGTTTATTACCCATTTGTGTATCTTCTTTGGATTATGTCTATTTCTATTCAAATACTTTGAAGTCTGTTTTATCTATATTTTCTTTTGTTGCTTATGCTTTTTAGTTTCTGTTTTGTTGCTTATGTTTTTGGTCTCATATATAAGAAACCAGTGTCTAATCCAAGGTCATGAACATTTACTCCTACAATATATTCTAAGAGTTTGAGTTTTAGCTGTTACATACAAGTCTATAGTACAGAAGTTTATAAAGATCTTTCTCATTCCTTTTTTGTTGTCTTGTTTATTTTATTAGATTGTAAGAGTTTTCTTTTTTTAATGTGTGGATGGATATTTTAAATATTTCTCTCCGTTGAAAGAGAAATAAGTCCATTTTATCAAGTTTTCTTGTATGGTTTGTGCTTTTGTTTTCTATCTTTGCATACTGTAAGATTGCAAAGATTTCATCCTATCTTTTCTTCCAGAAGTTTCATAGTTTTCAGGTTCCTCCCGCCCCCCCCACCCCCCGGGTTTTTACCTTTGAATTTAAAATTATAGTTTTTGAGTGTTTTTTTTTTTAAGATTTTATTTATTTATTCATTTATCCCCCCCTTGCTGCTTGTGCTCACTGGGTCAGCTAACCACGCCGCGCGGGCGGGCTTGCCTTCACCAGGAGGCCATATGGTAAATGGGAGCCCTACTGATTGAGCCACAGCCGCTTCCCTCAAATTATAGTTTTTAAGGTTTTCCTCTCTCCCATGTAGTAAAACAATTCAATCACTTTTTCTTCTAGAATTTATGTAACTTCTTGTTTTTCCATTTAAACTTCTGATTCATTTGGAATTTATCTTGACATGTATAGTGTAAGGTATGAATCCAATTTAGGAGTTCCAAATGGCTATCCAAAAAAATTTTTTTTAACCAATCATATTATTCTGTAATTTATATTCAATAAAATGTACTTGTTTTAAGTTTACATTTTGGTGAATTTTGACAAATGTCTTTACTCCTGTAACTCCCACCTCTCTGACTTCAAGTAATTGCTTTTCAACTTTTTGTCACTATAGATTAGATTAGTCGTTTCTAAATTTTTATATAAATAGCATCCACAGTGTATATATTTTTGATTCTAGCTTCTTTTGCCTAATGTAAAAATTGAAAATGTTTCATATTACCACATGTATTTTATTTTCCTATCTGCTAAAACAAATACCATACGATTAGTTGGGTTACAAACAGGACTATATTTGACTCATGGTTTCAGAGGCTTTCTTCCTGGTGTCAGTATCTTCTGGTTGACCAGCAATCTTTGGGTCTCCTTGGTTTTTCTGTCACATGGCAATGTCTTCTTTCTTCTCCAGGTTCCCGTTGACTTCCAGCTTCTGGCTGCTCCCCATGGCTTCTTTCTCTGCCCGACTTTGACTTTGCTTATATAGTACTCCAGTAATCTGGATTCTTGAAGAAATATTATTTACATTGGGTTCACACATGCCAGAATGCAGACCAAGACCAAGAACATGTCCAAACTGGGGTCCTCAATTCAGTCCACCACAAAATGTATCAGTTTACTCCTTTTTATTGCTGATTAACATTCCATTTTATGATTATACCACAGTTAGCTTAATAGCTCACTTGGTGGCATTTGATTTATTTCTAGTTTTGGACTGTTACAAATAAAGTTGCTATGAGCATTTGTGTACAACATTTATGTAGGCATTTCCTTTTGTTTCTATTGCTTAAATACCTAAAATAGGCATTGCTGTTGTATGGTAAGTGCGTGTATAAATTTATAAAAAACTGGCTAGTTGTTTTTCAGTGTGATGCTATCAGTTTACATTATGATTAACCAGCTATATATGAGAGTTTCAGGTACCCCACATCCTTGTTAGGAATTGTCCATTTTTTAAACTTTTGCCTGCCTAATGGGTGTGTAATTGTTTTAGTTTCCTTGGCTGCTCAAGCAAATACACAATGGATTGACTTAAACAATGGGAGTTTATTAGTTCATGGTTTTGAGGCTAGGAGTAATCCAAAATCAAGGCGTCATTAAGCATCAAGAAAGCAGTGCTCATGCTTTGGGTATAAGATCCAAGAAACCACCAACCACAAGATGTTTAAGCTGTTTCCCTGCATTTTCTTCTACTAGTTTCATTGTCCTGGCTTTTATATTTAGACCTTTGATCCATTTTGACTTGATTCTTGTATAGGGAATGAAATCATAGTTCTCTTTCATTCTTTCGGTTATGGATATCCAGTTCTCCCAGCACCGTTTGTTGAAGAGACTGTTTTGTGCCAGAAAAGTGGGCTTGGTAGGTCTTTCAAAAACCAATTGACCGTAGAGTACTCTCAGTTCTCTTCCACAGATCAATGTGTCTGTCTTTATGCCAATACCATGCTGCTTTGGCCACTGTAGCTTTGTAGTATGTTTCAAGGTCAGGCAGTGAAAGTCCTTGCAAATCGCTTTTCTTTTTTAGAATGCTTTTGGCTATTTGAATGTACTTTCCCTTCCAATAAATTTGGTAATTCCTTTTCTATTTCTGTAAAATAGGCTGTTGGAATTTTGATTGGTATTGCATTGACTCTATAAATCAGTTTGGGTAGGATTGACATCTTTACAATATTTAATCTTCCAATCCGTGAACACAGAATGTAATGTCCTTTCATTTTGTTTGTCTTCTTTGATTTCTTTTAGCATTGTTTTGTAGTTTTCTCCATATAAGTTCTGTAATTCTTTGCTTAAATTGATTCCTAGATATTTGAGTCTTTTTGTTGCTATTGTAAATGGAATTTATTCCCTGATTTCCTCCTCAGATTGTTCAGTACTAGTATACAGGAACATCACTGATTTTTGCGTGTTGATCTCGTATCCTGCCACTTTGCTGAACTCATTTGTTAGGTCAAGTAGCTTTGTTGTAGATACTTCAGAATTTTCTAAATGTAAGATCAAGTCATCAGCAAATAGAGTTCTGCTTCCTCTTTTCCTTTTTGGATGCATTTTATTTTATTTTTTCTTGTCTAATTGCTCTAGCTAAGAACATCTAGCATAATATTAAATATCAGTGATGACAGTGGACATCCTTGTCTTGTGTCCGATCTTAGAGGGAAAGCTTTCAACCTTCCACACTGAGTACGATGTTGGCTGTGGGGTTTACATATATTCCCTTTATCATATTGAGGAATTTTCCTTCTATTCCTGTCTTTCAAAGTGTTTTTATCAAGAAAGGGTGTTGGATTTTGTCGAATGCCTTTTCTGTATCAATCGAGATGATGATGATGATTTTTTCCTTCAATTTCTTAATGTGGTGTATTGATTTTCTTATGTTGAACTACACTTGCATACCAGGAATGAATCCCACTTGTTCGTGGTGTATGTCTTTTGATGTGCTGTTGGATTCCTTTTTTTTTTTTTTTTTAGATTTATTTACTTATTTATTTCTCCCCTCCTCCCTCATTGTTTTGCTTGTGCTGTCTGCTCTCTGTTGTTCTTCTCTGTCTGCTTGTCTTCTCTTTAAGTGGCACTGGGAACCGATCCTGGGACCTTCCAGAGTAGATAGAGGCATTGAATCTCTTGCGCCCCCTCAGCCCCCTGGTCTACTGCATCTCCTGTTGTCTCTTTTCTGTGTCTCTTTTTGCATCATCTTGCTGTGCCAGCTCTCCGCGTGGGCCAGCTTGCTTTTCACCAGGAGGCCCCAGAAATCAAACCCTGGACCTCCTATATGGTAGATGGGAGTCCAGTCACATGAGCCACATCTGAGTCCCCTGTTGGATTCTATTTGCAGGTATTTTGTTGAGAATTTTTACACCTATGTTCACTAGAGAGATTGATCTGTAATTTTCTTTTCTTTTATTGTCTTTATCTGGCTTTGGTATTAGGGTGATGTTGGCCTCATAAAATGTGTTGGGAAATTTTCCCTCTTCAAGTTTTTGGAAGAGTTTAAACAGGATTGATGTTAGTTCTTTTCAAAATGCTTGGTAGAATTCACCTGTGAAGGCATCTGGTTCTGGACTTTTCTTCGTTGGGAGATTTTTGAAACTGACTCAGTAGCTTTAAATGTGATTGGCTTGTTAAGTTGTATTTCTTCTAGCATCAGTGTAGGCTGTTTGTTCATTTCTAGGAATTTGTCCATTTCATCTAGGTTGTCTAGTTTGTTGGCATACAGTTTCCCATAATATTCTCTTATCCTTTTTATTCCTGTGGGGTCAGTCATAACTTTACCCCGTTTCATTTCTGACTTTATTTATTTGCATCTTCCCTCCTTTTTTCTTTGTTAGTCTAGCTCAGTGTTTGTCAATTTTATTGATCTCAAAGAACCAGCTTTTGCTTTTGTTGATGTTCTCTATTGGGTTTTTGTTGTTGTTGTTCTCAATTTCATTTATTTCTGCTCTAATCTTTATTATTTCTTTGCTTGTACTTGCTTTGGGAATGATTTACTGTTTTCTAGTTTCTCTAGTTCAGTTAGATCTTTGATTTTAGCTCTTCTTTTTTTAATATAGGAGTTTAGGGATATAAATTTCCCTCTCAGCACTCACTACCTTCACTGTATCCCGGAAGTTTTGATAACTTGTGTTCTTGTTTTTATTCATCTCAATATATTTACTAATTTCATTTCTTATTTAACCCACTGATTGTTTAGGAATGTGTTGTTTAGCCTCCACACATTTGCAAAATTCCCCTTTCTTGTCTATTATTAATTTCCAGTTTTATTCCATTATGACCTGAGAAGGTACTTTGTATAATTTCATTCTTTTTATCTTATTAATAATTTCCTTGCTTATTTATTTATTTATTTATTTTATTTTATTTTATTTTATTTTATTTTATTTTATTTTTAAGGAGGCTCTGGGGATTGAGCCCAGGACCTCGTACATGGGAAGCAGGTGCTTAACCACTGAGCTACATCCGCTCCTCAGTTACAGTCTTTTTATATTTTTTGAGACTTGTCTTGTGACCTAATTTTGATTGGGGTATGCTGTGCTTCTTGGACATGGAAATTCATTTCTTTCATGAGAGTTGGGAAGTTTTCAGTCATTATTTCTTCAAATACTCTTTCTGCCCCCTTCCCCCTCTCTTCTTCTTCTGGAATTCATTCCCATTACACATTTGTTTTTTTTTGTTTTTTTTTTTTTTTTTTTACACATTTGTTGTTGTGCTTTGTGTTATCATTCAACTCCCTGAGCCCCTGCTCAATTTTTTCCATTCTTTTCTCTCTCTCTTTTTCTCTCTCTTCCATTTTAGCTGTTCTGCCTTCTGCATCACTTATTCTTTTTTCTATCATTTCACATCTGCTGTCATATGCCTCTGTGTTTTTTCTCTCTCCTATAGTGTCTTTCATTCCCATGAGCCCTGTTATTTTTCTGTTCAAGTTTTCAAATTCTTCCTTGTGTTTGCTCAGTGTCGTCTTGATGTCCTTTATCTCTTTAGCCATATTGTCTTTCAACTCATTAATTTGGTTTTGGAAATAAAGAATCTTGTTGATTTGTTGTCTCAAATCTGGTTTCTTATCTGGAGCTTTTATACATTCCTTTTGACATTTTTTCCATTTTCTTAGGATGGCTTATAATCTTTTGCTCATATCTAGGCATCTGATGATGGAGGTGAGTTTACTCTGCTGTTCAATTTCTCTTCTTTTTTTGTAGGGATGTAGTAGCTGGAGACTGTTATTGCTGTTCTTTGGTTCTTGGTTCAAGCTGTTCTAGGTATTTAGGATTGTCCCTGTTAGTTGCTCAGACCTGGGCCCTGGACCCAATAATGGGTTGTAGACCCACTTCCAAGGGCCTTGGGGAGGGAGGCTGTGACAGTCTGAAAAAGCCTCTTACTCTTCCTCACATGCAATCCCTTGGTCAGCCAGCAGGTGGCGCTCTTTGGCAGCCCTCTCAGTTCAAAGCTTGGTCAGAGTATGTTCACTGCAACATGGACCAGATAATTGTGACATGGCCTTGCCTGGAGGCTAAGAGCCTCACAATTTAAACTTTCTCAAAAGCTGTTCGCCAACCTTTGCCAGAAGCCCCCTCCCTTTTCCCAGGTGGAAAATAATTCCACTCCCCCCTGGGTCCTCCAAAACAAATTCTGTTCAGTAGGGAGGGTGATTGAGAGGGTCGCATCTCTTTAGTCCCATGCCAGCTGCCAGGGCAAACAATGGCATGGCCCCACCCAGCCTGGAAGGGCTCATGGGAAATAGCAGACCAAATTTGTTGGCCAGAAGCTGAATCAATCTTAGACTAGTGTTCCTTTCTCTCCCCTTTTTTGGAGAGGTGGATCCCTGGGCCCCCTTTGTCTGTAGCCACCAGCCCGACAAAAGAAAAAAGTAGATAAATGGGACCTTCTCAAACACTTTTCCCCCTCAATGGACTTTGTCATAAGGGTAAAAAGGCAGCCGACTCAATGGGAGAAAATATTTGGAAATCACATATCTGAGAGGAGTTTAATATCCATGATATATAAAGAGATGCTACAACTCAACAACAGAAAGACAAACAACTGATTGAAAAATAGGTAAAAGACTTGAATAGACATTTGTCAAAAGAGCTACAAATGGCGAAAAAACACATGAAAAAATGTTCACCATCACTAATGATTAGGGAAATGCAAATCAAAGCTACAGTGAGATATCATTTCATACCTATTAGAATGGCCATTATTAAAAAGACAGAGAACTATAAGTGTTGGAGAGGATGTGGAGAGATAGGAACACTTCTTCACTGTTGATGGGAACGTAAAATGGTACAGCCCTTACAGAAGACTGTTTAACAGGTCCTAAAAAACATTGAATATAGATTTTACACATGACCTATACCACTACTGGGTATATACCCAAAAAACTGAGAGCAGTGACACGAACAGACATCTCCACACCAATATTCGTAGCAGCGTTATTCACGATTGCCAAAAGTTGGAAACAACCCTGGTTTCCATCAACTTATGAATGATTATACAAACTGTGGTATATACACACAATGGAATATTATGCAACTTTAAGAAGAAATGGGGGGACCGGATGTGGCTCAAATAGTTGAGCACCTGCCTGTCACATGGGTGGTCCCAGGTTCAGTTCCTGGTGCCTCCTAGAGAAGACAGCTGATTCCACAAAATGTCACAACAAGCAGGGAGCAGATGTGGCTCACGTGACTCGGCACCTCCCTTCCACATGGTTTTGGTTCCTGGTGCCTCCTAAAAAGAGCAGACAGGGAGAGCACACAACGAACAGATAGAGAGCAGACAGCGAATGCAAACAACTAGGGAGGGTGTGAATAAATAAAATAAATCTTTTAAAAAATGAAGTTGTGAAGCATATGACAACATGGATGAACCTGGACGACATTATGTTGAGTGAAGCAAGCCAGACAGAAAAGGACAAATACTGTATGCCTGTGCTATTATGAACTAAATATATTGTGTAAACTCATGGGAGTTAATAAGTAGAATATGGTCACCAGAAAATAGAATGAAGTTCAAGAATGGAAAACTCAGAGTTAAACTTGTACAGAATTGGTAAAAAGAATGTGTGTTAATCTTTGGAAATGTATAGAAAATGTGAAAGCACAACATAATGTTTGTAACTAGCAGTGCTATTATGTGGGTATTACAGTGGTTGAAAGGGAAAGACTGTGGTCATGTATATTACTAAAAGAAGAGCTAAAAAATATGGGACTGTATAGCATAGTAAAACCTCATGTGAAATATGAATATGGGTAATATTGCATATGTGACTGTTTTTCTTTGAAACTGAACAAATGTTATATATGTTAATGTTACAAAATGTTAATATCTGGCGAAAACAAAACAGTATACTAAGTGAAAGAAACCGGACACAAAATACTACATATTGTATGATTCCATTTAAATAAAATGTAAATGTAAATTAATTGATTAGTGGAACTAGATTAGTGGTTATGTAGGGCTGGGGAAGGATAGAGTAGAGAGATTGAGAGGTGACTGCTGAGGGGTGTGGAGTTTTCCTTTTTGAAGCAGTGAAATTGTTCTAAAATTTTTTTGTGATGATGAATGCAGGAACACTGTGATTAAAAGCCATTGATTGTGCATTTTGGATAGATCATATGGTATGTGAATACATCTCAGTAAAATTGCTTTAAAGGGGAGCACGGTGTAGCTCAGTGGTTGAGTGCCTTCTTCCCATGTATGAGGGCCCAAGTTCAATTACCAGTACCTTCTAAAAAAAAAAATTCCTTTTGTGGAGTGGGTGTAGCTCCGTGTTTGAGCACTTGCTTCACATGTCCAAGGTCCTAGCTTCAATCCCCGATACATCTTAAAATAAATAAGTAAATAAACAAACTGCTCAAAAAAGGAAAAAAGGCAATGCTTTCTTCCACCAGGAGATTTGTGTTCTGGGGCTGGCTGCTGCTGATCTTTGCCCCTTGGCTGCTCTGTCACATTGGCAATGCACATGGTAGTCTCTCCTGGCCTCTCCCTTCTCTTCTGGGTTCAGGTGAATTTCAATTTCTTGCTTCTTATGGCTTTCTCTCTATGGGTTTGAGTTTCATTCTACTTATAAAGGACTCCAATAATGGATTAAAACCCATCCTGACTGAGTTGGGCCACACCTTAACTGAAGTGACCTCATCCAAGGGTCCTACTTAAAATGGGTCCATGCCCACAGGAATGGATTAAACTTAACATGTTTTTAATTTTCCAATTAAATCACCACAGTTACTGTATCTCATGTGTTTTTGATTTTCATTTCCCTGATTATAACTGATCATTACCATCTTTTCATGCATACATTGGCTGTTTATCTTCTTTTGCAAATTGTTCATTTCTTTTTCCCATTTCAGAGTTGGATTTATTTTCTTGTTATGAATTGTACTATATATTATAGATACAAATTCCTTATCAGATAAAGGTATTGTGAGTATTTTCTCTGAGTCTAAGGCTTGCTCTTTTTTTTTTTTTTTTTTTTTACCAGGAGGTCCCAGGGATCAAACCCAGGTCCCTCCATATGGGAGACGGACCCCCAACCATTTGAGCCACATCCGTCCCCCTAAGGCTTGCTCTTAATCAGGTTGTTTTGTTTGTTTTGAAGAGCTGATGTAGTTAATTTTGATGAAGTCCCATTTATTAAATTTTTCTTTTGTGGTTCTTTTTTTTTTTTGGCATATACCCTAGGTATTTTTCATGAATATTTTGTTTTCTTTTCATACTAATGGTTTTCGCTTTCACCTTTAACTGTTAAAAGTTAATTTTGGGGGGGCGGATGTGGCTCAAATGGTTGGGTGTCCGTCTCCCATATGGAGAGACCTGGCTTCGATCCCCAGGACCTCCTGGTAAAGTGAAGAAAAAATATAGAAGGTGTGTGGGCCGCAAGGCCCCACGCGTGGGTGTGTCATCAGGCCCTGCAAGTGGGCAAGCCCCCAGACCCCACAAGCGGGTGTGCCAGGCCCTACCGAGCCACACAGCAAGATGATGACATAACAGGAGAGTAACACGGGAGAGCCAAGATGCGCTGATAAACCAGACACATGTGGCGCAGGTGGTAGGATGCCTCTCTTCCACATCGTAGGTTCCAAGGATCGAATCCCGGTGAAGACAGAAGGAGAAGGATGTGAAGAGAGGGCAGGAAACAGACACACAGAATTGCCCAGCAAATGGACACAAAAACAGCAAAAAACGCGTGGGGGTGGGGGGCTTTAAAATGGATAAAAGTAAATAAATTTTTTTTTTTTAAGTTAATTTTTGTGTAAGTCATGAGGAAACAATTGAAGTTAATTTTTTTCCATATGTATATGGAAACTGTTTCTATAAATTATCTTGGCATCTCAATAGATATTAGATAAGCACATACATTTTGGTCTATTTTCTGGTCTCTTTTCTACTGTATTAATCTGTATATTTGTCCTTACACCAATATTCTCTGTCTTGAACTGTTATACTATAATAAACCTTGAATTTTTTTTCAGAATCGTTTTTGCTATTCCAGGTTCTTGACATTAATTAACATTTTAATTTCAGAATCAGTTTGGGATTAAATAGTGAATCTGTAGGTCAATTTGAGGGGAACTACCTTTTTTCTTTCTTTCTTTCTTTTTCTTTTTTTAAGGTATCAGGGCCATGGATTGAACCCGTGACCTCCCATGTGGGAAGCAGGCCCTCAACCACTTGAGCCACATCCACTCCCCTTTTTTTTGTTGTTGTTTTTAAAGAAACTGCAAATATTATCAGAGACCAGTAATTTAAATACCATACAGGGAAGCGGCTGTGGCTCAATCAGTGGGGCTCCCGTTTACCATATGGGAGGCCCCCGGGTTCGGTTCCCGGGGCCTCCTGGTGGGGGCGGGCCCGCCCGCGCGGCGTGGTTGGCTGACCCGGCGAGCACAGGCAGCAAGGGGGGGATAAATGAATAAATAAATAAAATCTTAAAAAAAAATACTATACAGTTTCTGTATGTACAAGACCTAGACCATAGAGATCCAGTTTAATTTGTTTTTGTTTTTGTTCTTTTAAATTGTCTTCTTCATACAGCTGTCATCTGTTAAATTATAACACAGGAGGTCCAGGGGCTTGATGCTTACCACATTCAGTCACTCCTATACAAGGACAAACTATGTACAGACACCCAGTTAACAACTGGAAAAAGCAGCAAGTTTGAGACTTAACAGATAAGTGGGAAGAAAGTCATTTAAGGTGATTTCTGCTCACTCAATGGGTACAAGGAGATCCTGAAATGCCATTCATTGAAGTACACACCCTGGATTCCACTTGGCAAATCTGGATATACATTTATAAAGTAGGAGAAAAATAAACCCAGAGATTGACATCGCATTGTTTGTTTTCTCTGGTCTGACAGAAAGGCTGAAGTTTTGAAAGTTTTACAGGGCTGGTTGAGAGTCTTTAGATCAAGGGTTCTTAACCTTTTTTGTTCCATGGGCCCCTTTGCCAGTCAGGTAAAAACTACAGACCCCAAACTATGCTGTGTATTTAATAAATATATCATACCCGTACCAACACATCGCCACAAGAATAATGTTTTTGTTTTTGCTTTTTTAAAGTTTCAATTCAAGCTCACGGGCCCCTTGTTAAGAATCCCTGCTTTGGATAGAAACATGTCAGCAATTTTGAAAAAGCAAATGGGGGAAGCGGGTGTGGCTCAAGCGACTGGGCTCCCATCTACCCAATGGGATGTCCCGGGTTCATTTCCCAGGGCCTCTGGTGAAAGTGAGCTGGCGCAACAGAAAAAAAGAGACAGAGGAGAGACACAACAAACCAGGGAGCTGAGGTGGCTTAAGCTATTGAGTGCCTCTCTCCCACATTGGAGGTCCCAGAATTGGTTCCTGCTGCCTCCTAAAGAGAAGACGAGAAAAGAAGACAAGCAGCCACAGAGAGCACAAGGCAAATGGACACAGAGCAAGACAGCGAGCACAAAAACAAGGGGGCAGGGGTAAATAAATCTTTAAAAAAAAAGTAAATAGGCTGATGGTAGTCTCTTCTGTTATGCGGGGGGAGGCGGGTTGGGACGATATCTAATTTTGAAAGAAACATCTGATTTAAGACATTTCATCTCTTATGCTACTCAAGGTGACAGAACACTCAATTGGGAACTTATACACGCAAAATAAACATTTGCTTAAAACTGAAAGGGGTTGTATTTTAAACCGTCTTGTCCTCTTTTTTCCAAATTAATGTCAAACTGCAGTCTTTGAAAGTCACACAGATTGCTTTAGTTGTCCTATCAGTGTGGCAAAAAGAAAAAGCTAGGAGAGAGAAATTGGGATGGATTTCTACAAAGCCCTTCAGGTTTTAAGAAAGTAAAGAAACAAGAGGGTCAGGGAAGCGGCTGTGGCTCAATCAGTGGGGCTCCCGTTTACCATATGGGAGGCCCCGGGTTCGGTTCCCGGGGCCTCCTGGTGAGGGCAGGCCCGCCCGCACGGCGTGGTTGGCTGACCCAGCGAGCACAAGCAGCAAGGGGGGGATAAATGAATAAATAAATAAAATCTTTAAAAAAAAAAAAGAAACAAGAGGGTCTGTCCTTTAGTCTTTGAGGGTTGGTGAGCCTGTTTCAGCGCTGCTTGAAAGAGGCTTATTAAAAGAGCCTATACCCATGGTAGGTGAACTTTTAATGACATGAGAGGGGCACACCCCTGACTTCATGCAAATGATTTCTGGAAACAGGGCTCTCTGCAGGAAGAGAGCTGTGTATTGTGCTCAGTTCCCTCCAGGCATCAAGTGGACTGCAACAGTAGGACACTTTGAGTGATAACCTGGGCTGTTGCCTAGCCATTTGCAGGGAAATTGATGTTCCTGAGGAATCTGAAGGGCCCGGGAACCAAGACCAGCAGAGAGAACCTGTTGATCTCCAGTCGATGAAACACTTTCCTTTAAGACTCGCTTCTTGGCCAGGAGAAGGCCTGGATGCTGTACCAGGGCACTGCCTGAAGCTGGCAAGGCGTCCACCTCCTGGAGTGTGTGCCCTCTTAATATTGAACTCTCTAATCCATAAATATGATATATGTCTCCATTTCTTTAGGTCTTCAATTTCACCACTGTTTTGTAGTTTTCATTATACACATCTTGTTAGATTTATCCTTAAATATTTATATATTTTATTCTATTGTGAATGATCTTTAAAATTTCGACTTTTCTTTGCTAGTATGTAGACTTTGTATATTGACCTTGTATCCCGTTACTTTGCTAAGCCCACTTGCATTCGTTTCCTAGGGCTGTCCTACCACAAACTGGGTGGCTTACTACAGAAATTTATTCTCACAGTTCTGAATGCTAGAGGTCCAAAATCAAGGTGTCAGCAGGACCATGCTCCCTCCAAAGGCTCAGGAGATGAATCCTTTCTTGTCTTTCTTAGCAGTCTTTGATGTTTATAGGCTTATCACTGCATCACTCCAATCTCTGCCTCCATCTTTAGATGGTCCTCTTCTCTATCTTCCCAAATCTATGTCATTAGATTAAGGGCCCACCCTAATCCAGTATTACCCCATTTTAATTTAATAACATCTACAAAGACCCTATCTTCAAATGAGGTCACATTCACAGGTAATGAGGATTAGGACTTTAACATGTCTTTTTGGCAAATACAATTCAACCCCCAACATCATTTATTGCTTCCTGTAGCTTAAGAAAAATTTTTTCTATGTAGATTATCACATCCTGTGCAAATAAAAAGTTTTACTTTTTCATCTCCAATGACTATGACTATCTTTTTCTTATTTCATTGGCTAGGTCTTCCAATTCCTTATTGAATAGAAGTGGTCAGATCCTTGCTTTGTTCTTGATTTCAGGAATAAAGCACTGGCTTTCACTATTAGGAATAGCATTAGCTATGACTTTTCTTTTTATAGATGACCATTATATGCTTGAGGAGGTGCCCTTCAATTCCTAAATTTCTTAGTTTTTTTGTTTTTGTTGTTTTTTTTTTGTTGTTCTTTTGTTTTATCATGAATAGTTGATAAATTATATCAAAAGCTTTTTCTGCATCAATTAATACAGTCATATGGTTTTGTTGTGTGCTTTTCTTTTCTGTCCTTTAGATGAATTACATTGACTCATGCTTGAGTATTAAACCAGCCTTAAATTCCCAGGATCCTACTTTGTCATGATGTATATTATCCTTTTTAAAATATTCATCAATTTGACTTGATAACTTTTTTTTTTTTAAGATTTATTTATTTATTCCCACGTACCCCACCCCCCACCCCACTCCACCCCCGTTGTTTTGCGCTTGCTGTCTGCTCTCTGTGTGTTGTGTGTCTGATTGTCTTCTCTTTAGGCAACACCAGGAACCAATCCTGGGGCCTTCTGAAGTGGAGAGAGGTGCTCAATCTCTTGCACCACCTCAATTCCCTGGTCTGCTGCTTCTCTTTTTATTTATTTATTTGTTTGTTTATTCATTCTTTCATTCATTCATTCATTCATTCCCCCTAGCTGCTTGTCTCCCTTTGTTGGGTCGTTGTGCTGCATGGGCAGCCGTATGGGCTAGCTTGCCTTCACCAGGAGGCCCCGGGAATCGAACCCAGGGCCTCCCATATGGTAAACGGGAGCCCTGTCGATTGAGCCACATCCGCTTCCCTGCTGCATCTCTTGTTGTCTCTCCTCTGTGTCTCTTTTTGTTGCATCATATTGCTGCACCAGCTCTCCTTACCTTTCATCAGGAGGCCCAGGAATCGAACCCTGGACCTTCTATATGGTAGACGGGAGATATAAGATGTTGGCAGGGTCATGCTCTCTAAGGGTCAAACTCTTTTCTAACTTGTGATTTCTTCTTTGACCAATGGGTTATTTAAAGTGCTTTCAATTTCCATATACTTGGAGAATTGAGATATATTTCTGTCAATTGATTTTGAATTTTAATTACATTTCAGTCAAAGAACAAATATATGAAATATCATTTTTATATTGTAAGTGCCCCTGTGCAAGTTGAATCTATTTCTGGATTTTCTATACCGTTCTATTACTCCATCTGTTTTATTTTTATTTGTTATAAAAATTTTCCGGTAATCTAAGCACCTCTTAAAATATGTGTATATATATATATATATAACATTTTTGTAAGCAAATACACATATATGCACATATATTTATATATCATTATGCAAATGTTTGTATGTATTGTGAGAATTTTGATTTTTACCCATAATTAAAAAAAAAAAAAAAATTTCCGACATTATCAGCTGATGGCCAGTCGTGTTTCATTCATACCCTCAACTCTTATTCCCTCCTTCCTTCCAATTATTTTTTTGCAAAATTCTCCATGAATATTTCAGTGTATTTTTAAGAGTTGTGGACTCTTTAAAAAAAAAAAAAAAATCATAGTAATTTATTCACTAAAAATTTTTAAGCATTTATTCCGTTTATGTATTTTATGTATTCCTTAGTATCAAATATCCAGAATTAAAACTTGCCTCAATATCTTATAAAAAATCTTGAAAGCTGACCTGAATATTTTTTTTGCCTGAATTTTGCTGATTGTTGTGATGTTTAAAGTGGTCCTCTGTCCCCTATAATACCTGTAAATTGTTATCTACTGGTAGTAGTAGATAATAGAAGATTGATAAGATTAGTTTGGATTTTTTTTTTTTCCCCCTTAAACCAGAATTCTTCAGATTGTTCATGTACTTCCATTAGGAGTCATGTAATGTTTTGTCACCTTTCTTTTTTGATAGTAGGAGAAACCACTGGGTTTTTACCAGCCTTTTATCCATGTGGAATACTGTCCCATTAGCTGTTCCCTATTCATTTTCATAGGTAATCATTGTCTAGTCCTGTATTTGTTGTTTGATTAGGGATTGTAAAATGGCGGCATTCTGCTTCTTTCATCCTTTCTTTGATTATTAGCTGTAATACTTTATAAAGAAATAGTTCTGTGAAGAAAAACTTTTATCTCATCAGAGCATTTGGTTACCTTGAGATACAGTTCATACATGAAAGGATTTAAAGAAGTCATGGCTTTGCAGAAAATACAGTTCCCATACCACCCCCATCTCCATTATTAATAACTTGTATTAATGTAATACCTTTGTTATAGTTGATGAAAGAATATTATAATTGTGCTATTAACTATAGTTCATGGTTTACATTTGGGTTCACCGTTGTACAATCTTATACTAGTAATAAATTATTTTATTCTAGTAACATATATAACCTAAAGTTTTCCCTTTTAGTCACATTCAAATATATATAATTCAGTACTGTTAATTATGTTCACAGTGTTATGCTACCATCGCCACCATCTTTTACCAAACTTTTCCAGCAATCCCATGAACTTGTGGATTTTAACATTTGATTTCTTGGCTGCATTTTTATTAGCATCACATTAAATTTGTAAGTTAACCTAGGGAAGAATTGATATTTTATGATGTTGAGTCTGCCTGTCTAAAAACAAATCATGTCTTTCCACTTGTTTACATGTACGTTTTTATGTTCAGTAGTATTTTGAAGTTTTCCTCATTAAAGGTTTTGTGCATCTCTTTAGGTTATGCCTCAGGTGTCCTCTCTTTTTTTCTTTTTAAATTTAAGATTTACTTATTTACCTATTTATCCTCCACCACTACACTACCACCCTGTTGTTTGTGCTTGCTGTGTCTGTTCCTTGTGTGCTCGTCTTCTTTAGGAGGCACTGGAATCGAACCTGGGATCTCCCATATGGTAGGCCGTGGCTCAGTCGCTTGAGCCACATCTGCTTCCTTCTTCACTTTTTCATTGTTAATATAAATCTATTTATAGATGGAGGCTATTGATTTCTATATGTTAATTATCAGTCCTGCTACTTCACTAAATTATAATCATTTTTAATGTTTATCAAATAACAGGCAAACTCAAGGGCTAAGTTCTGAAATGCAGCCATGATTGTATAAGGCCTGTCTTTTCAGCATGGAAGCAGGGCCTTTGTATAAAACCACTTTCCTCATCCTATTGGTACATACTGCAGTTATCTTTTTTATAACCTATGAGAGAACCTGAGTTTAAAAAAAAAATACCTCAAAGTCAAGGACTTAATTAACATAAGATAGGATTTCCTAGCCTTGGTACTGTTGACAGTTTGGGACAGATATTTTTGTATGGCAGTAAGGAGTGGTGTCCTGTGTTTAGCAGCGTCTCTAGCTTGTACCCACTAGATGGCAGTAGCAATTTCCCCTCACCCAAGTCATGACAACCAAAATTGTCTTCATTGAACCATTGACATAAGGAAATGGCTAAAGTATGGTCCATCTAAACTGTGGTTTAAGTTTCAATTAAGGTAGATTCAATTTAGGAAGGAAAAAAAAAGCATAACCAAAACTATTTTAATAATCTTCATGCATCTGCATCTAGAAATTTATCTAGAAGGCTATATAGTTTCTATTGGAGAAGAAAATGTTTGGAAGGGGAATTTTTGCTTTGTCTGAAATTGTTTAAATTTTTGACACTAAGATTGTATTCAAGATAATTTTGTAATTCTAATTTTATTTTTAATTTTTAAAAAGACAGTAAACTTGGCTGGCTTTTTCATCTTTTATATGTGTGTTAGGATAATAATGAAGTATCAAAAAAGTAGTGATGAGTGAATAGGTAACTCAGTGAGCTTAATTAGGCAAACTTTCATCTGATAAAAATGATATTTTAGTTTGAGGCAATTCTTTACTAAATTAAGCTGTTTTTTATTCTGTTTGTTATGTTGTGAAGTTTTGCTTTTCTGAATATATAAAAGAGTAGGTCATTAAGTTTCCCAAATTTCAGCAACACTCATTCAATTTTTAGCCGAAAGTTTAAAATATTTAAAATAAAAATCATTCTTTCGGAAAATTGGCAGTTACTCATATAATCAATTCAAATGATTGTGTGGCCATAGCAAGTCATGCATTCTTTGTGCCTCAAACCTTGTAAGCAAGGAGGCCGTGGTACCTTCTATCAAGCAGCTTGGTTGACATCACATCAGAAACAGATCCCTGAGTAAATGCTGAAATAGACATGTGAGGAAAAGATACACATCTCTGTGACTAGTTCTTTTGGGGGAAACTGGGAAGTACATTACAGAGATGACAATTGAGCTGAAGTTCTTATCTAGAGCTTTACCAAGAGAAGTATCTTATAGGCAGAAATCTGTGTGGAATGATATAAAATTATATAATTTTTAAAAAGTGTTCTCATTTAGAAACCTGCTACATGCTAGATGATGGTGTGTTTGAGAAGGAGTAAGAAGTTATATAGAGATTCAGTGGTGGAAAACTAAGGAAGAAGATAGGGGTAAGATTAGTATTGGGTCTATTTTGGCCCTTTTTCATGCTTTTTTCTTTAAATGAACCCAGTGTCTTTCCTAGCAAGTGGCATAATTTGATGTGTCAAACAGGTATAGGTATAGTCCTCACCTTCGTGTCCTATGGCAGAAATTTAAAAAAGATTATCTGAGAAGTTGTGCAAAGGAAAATCTCAGAATGCTGTGAGAGAGTGTATTACAGGGACTTGATTGAGTCTCGGTATTGTCACATAAAGAGTCACTCTCTGAGGAAGTTGCTTTCAGGCTGAGTGAGACCTGAAGGACAAGTCAGAATTATCCAAGCCTGGGTTTGGGAAATGGTGTTTGAAGCTAAGGAATAACATGATAGGGAAGCAGCCCAAAGTGGCCAAAGTGGTGGTGGGAATGGTATAGGATAGTGGTGGAGACACAGGGAGGCACTTTTCTCTAATACCAAGTCATCTTTTGTCTGCAGTACCAAATATGCCCCAACAGCGACAAGACCAGCATCATCAGAGCACCATGATGCACCCAGCCTCAGCAGCTGGCCCGCCAATTGTAGCCACCCCACCAGCTTATTCTACACAATATGTTGCCTATAGTCCTCAGCAGTTTCCAAATCAACCTCTTGTTCAGCATGTGCCACATTATCAGTCTCAGGTAAGACTGAGATGACCTATTATTTTTTGTTCCATTTAAATAGCATTGATTTTAACTTTTAAGGTAGTAAAGGGATTTTTCCTTTATATTTTATAGCTTTGTGTTATGGTGGGATAGATAGGTAAAGATTTGGGAGGCCTTTTTTTTTTTTTTTTTTTTTTTTTTTTTTTTTTTTGTGGGTTTATTATTAAATTAAAAGTTTGGCGTTTTTTTTTTTTTTTTTTTTTTTTTTAATATTTATTAGAGGCTTACTGATCAATGTAAAAGTTGTAGGAAACAGTTGAGAAAGATAATTAGAATTTTCATAGAGTGTCTAATAGAGTTGGTTCTGGAAACCATCAAGTTAAGACATAACGAATACCCGTTTGGCTCACTTGTTATGTTTTAATGTTTTTTCTTTTTTATTGTTATTTTTTTGAACACAGCATCCTCATGTCTATAGTCCTGTAATACCGAGTAATGCTAGAATGATGGCACCACCAACACATGCACAGCCTGGTTTAGTTTCTTCTTCAGCAACTCAGTTCGGGGCTCACGAGCAGGCGCATGCGATGTATGGTAGGAAACACTTTGTCTTTTTCAGTATGTGTGACTATTCTAAATTTCTTTTAAAGCCCTGAAAAGATACTGTTTAAGAATAACTTAGCCTTTTATGGCATTGAATGTTAAGAAACTAAAGTAAAAGATGAAACATATCTACTCCTAACCTGCTTTATAAGCCTTGGCAAATCATTTCTACTTCTGTACCGGTGTTCAAATGCCTTTGCTTTCTTTTGTCAAAATATAATGATATATGTAATGGCAAAGCATCTTTTGGGGATAAACTTTTCTTCCTTCTCCTCATCGTCATCATTTGGTGTACACACTGCCTAAGGCATTCAGGAAAGTTGTACCATAATTAAAGGATAAATGCGCTGTGCAACATGAAAACATTTGCTTCACTCTTTGCTCTGGGAGTCACTGTAATTACATATTTTCGTTGCTGTTTGTTACAATGATATTATGGTTTTGCATCATGCTGTATGTCAAGTGGTCAAAATTGTGGAATATTAGATCTATTTGAGACATCATTTGCATTTTTAATATGATCAGTATAAACAGAATGGTAAACTGGAAAGTATCCTTCATAAAATTAAACAGTATTTATATATGAGGATAATAAGCCAAAACAAAAATCTTACTTTTGTGGTTAGATAACTTCATGCAGGTCAATTAGCAGCTGTCTAACATACTAAAATAATATGGTTTTCATTAAGAGTATATTTTTTTTAATTTCTACTTATATCTTGTTATATAGAATTTATGGATTTTCCCATATTATGTTTTTCAAAATGTACCTTTAATTAGTACCAGCTTGATTAAGATGTTAGTTTTGTCTTGAACATTCTTTCTGAGAACTCTTGTACTATCATTTAAGTTTTCCCATTGGCATTTCAGTTTTTTAGGATGGGAGAAGATATAGTTTAT
The DNA here is from genome assembly GCA_026826555.1 of Tolypeutes matacus. Lineage (NCBI taxonomy): Eukaryota > Metazoa > Chordata > Mammalia > Cingulata > Chlamyphoridae > Tolypeutes > Tolypeutes matacus. Next base: position 8,474,133 of record JAKSZT010054518.1, on the reverse strand, counting down.
TCACACTATTGAGAATTGTACCACTGTGAAAATGAAATTGCATTATATGCATCTACGTGGACATTTTGTTTTCTAAAACATCTTTAAATTTTTTTTAATGAAAAAGAATGTAAAGATTTTGGTTTTTAACTTTAGATGTCTTGAGTGAACATGTCTAGGCAATAGTGAGTTCTTTAAGAATCTACAGATTTCTGGCAAACTTCGTTTTTTAAAGATATTACTACTTTCTTTTAATACCTTCTGCATGCTCATATTTTTTAGTAATGGTTTTTAACTTTACATTAGTTAAGAAGAATAGGACTCATATAACCCACAGCTTATACTTCCTTCTTAGAGGAACTCTTGTGACACACAGGTTTCTTACTTACAGGTGATTAATGGCATTATATTTATAGAATACTTAGAAGTCTGACCTTGATTTTCCACATTATCACTTTTTAAAACTTTTTATTGTTGATTGTGCATTTTAAATGAAAAATGATATAATAGCTACATTTTGGAAAACATTTCTTTCAAGAATCCCATTTGTAACTTAATTGAGAAATAAACTTACAGGTTGATTTGGTTTATGGATTTGGTTATGATCGTCTGTCATTGGCTTGTCTTTAGTTGCCTTAGCCAGGACTAAGTCTGTATGAAAAGGCACCATTGATTCTTCGGTCTGGTTTTTATGTAACTTGTATACATTTCAACAATTTTCCAGCTTGCTTAAGGCTTAGGTGAAATGTTCATTATGATTATTTATACATTTCTGGTGCATATTTCATCATTTAACAAGTGGAGAAAACATTTATTTCATCTCGTTTTCTGGCATACTTGCCTTGGAATAAGATCTAAAACTTCTGAGCTAAAATTTGCAATGCTTTTAGAGAGTAGCTATTTGTGTACCTATGCTTTTGAGACACTGTAGTAATACTGAGATATTAACAGAATCTTTTTGTGTTCACTCACTGTCAATATCTGGCTTTGTCTTTTGAGTGGATGTTCATTGAAACAACCTGTTTAGAAGGAACTTTTGGCACATGATTCATCACTTTGACCTGAACTTTGAACATTGCCTTTACCTCGCAAGCAATTACTTTATGTTTCCCTAAAGTTTAGTCTTCTAATTAAAAGTATCTTTTAATTTAGCCCTATCTTATTTGTTGTTACGGTGGTGGGTTTCCCTTTCAAAAATAGTAATAATGAAATTTTCTCTATTAACTAGAGCCACAAAGAGTTTTATCCAGTTTGGTTTGTTTTTTGGTAGTTTAATGCAGATAAATTATAAAGTAGAGCAAGCAAAAAGAATTGAAATGTACCCATTATCCCTCCACCTGTTAACATTTTGATGTACATCCTTCCAGGTGTACTAACATGTACACACACACACAACACACACACACCCCATGTATATAGATAAGTTTTAATACTAAATTATAACATGCCCATGTTTTAATATTGTCTTTATGTTTCTAAACTTTGGGATCCACTACCACATACCTTACAAATATCTTTCAGAATGACATTTCTATGAGTAATGCTTTAAAAAATTAGTGTTGAGTCATTTTGAATAAAATTTGGAAAATATTTTATTTTGGTGCATTATTTAAGTGAAAGTTGTTCAATGGAATGCCATGTTGGTCTTCTTATTCGATAATGATTTTATTCCTTTCATTTAAGCAAGTCAGCATGTGGAACTTGATATCCCATTAAGAAGAAAAGTATCTTTTAATTTAGCCCTATCTTATTTAATTCTACAGCAATGTTTTATAATGCTCGTCATCTCTTGTGAAATAAAAATGAATTATGCATGAATATAAAAAGAAGTTACTAAATATGTCATCCTTTCCAGAAAATTAGGAAAATGCACACCTCAAAAGGCTAATTTACCTTTCTATTTCCCAAATTCAGCATGTCCCAAATTACCATACAACAAGGAGACAAGCCCTTCTTTCTACTTTGCCAGTGAGTTGGGTTTTTTATACTAATTTTAATTTTACAGTAAAACACTTTTTAAAGAATACATATTAAGGGAGTAGACTTGTTGGACAATATTTTCCTTGTGCCAGACTAAATCGTTAAAAATTATATATCTATAAATCTGTTTTTAAAAAGGAAATAAAACCCAGCTTAAGAAAGCTGGAGTTAATTTTAAAAATTGACTTGTTTCAAGAAATTAATTTTTGCATACCAAGCAAACTTGTGACTATTTTGGCAATGCCTGCTATTTCCCTCGTTCAGAGAAACTTTTCCTGGATAGCTAGTTTTGTTCATACCAAGCCACCAGCTTGGTTTAAAAAACTTAAAACGTCAGTTTTCTTCATGTCCTGATAAGAAGAAATTTATCCTTTCCAGGACTTCTAGGAGAAACATTTCACTAATTCAGTCTTTGAATGACTGAAGGCTTAAAATATTCAGGTGACAGACATCGCAGGATATTTCTTGGGCTTAAGCAGGAAAGCGTGACCTAGCAGCTTGGTTTCTACCAGAGATTGTCTTTGTCAGCACAAAGGTTTTCTCCCTAACTGGTGAAAAGGTGTAAATGGTTGCTCCCTGACGGGAAAAATTCTGGGCAGTGCTTTCTTTGGAATATGAGCTTTTAAGGAGTGTTTCCTCTATTTGTAGGACAATTTTTTTTTTTTTTTTTTTTAAGATTTTATTTATTTATTCATTTAACCCCCCCTTGCTGCTTGTGCTCGCTGGGTCAGCTAACCACACCGTGCGGGCGGCCTTGCCTTCACCAGGAGGCCCCGGGAACCGAACCCGGGGCCTCCCATATGGTAAACGGGAGCCCTACTGATTGAGCCACAGCCGCTTCCCGGGGACAATTTTTTAATAAGGCTAATCATAGACTTTGGTTGGATAGGAGGGATACTAACTCGCAGAAATCCTTTAAAATTTATGCTATTATTATGTGAACTACTGTACTTCTAAGAGATATTAAGGGTGAAAACTTTGTGTTAGGGATCTAAATTTTTAATTATTTTGCAATGACTCAAAGTCTGATTCTATTAAATATTGCAGATTTTAAGAAAACGTTTAAAAATTTTGACCTTAGATTTCCATTTATTGTGCCTTGACTTGGTATCCAAAAATAAGTTAATAAAATAAGGTATGTTTATTTGGTGCTAGGAAATGTTAACAAATTTAATCCTTTAATAGATGCTCTTTAAAAAGGAGTCTTGCTGTATGTATATGCTATTAAAGGGAAACTATGTATGTGATTATAGTATGTAAAAGCCAGTGCCAGTAACTTAATTTTATTATGTATTCAAATTGAGGTCTCAAATGTAGTTATCCTCACCATCTTACTGTCTCTGTTAATAGTTTTGGAGTCACTTTCCTGGTAAGTAACTAAAAGGTCCTTTATCATCACATCTAAGCATTAACTGCCTTCGCACAACTTCCCCTAAAAGAAACTGAGTACTTTTTTAAAAGAAACTATCAGTTGGGCCATTGTTGGTAATTTAATTTGCTGCTTCATTCCCCACCCCACCCCACCCCCGACACCCCACCCTCCACTACCAAACCATTTTGTCATGGTTTGGTCTGGTTGCCTTTATTTCCCACTCTAAAGAGTTTTCAACTTTCCTTTGTCTCTCTCTGGATTTAACATTGGATTACAAAGTTGGAAGATTTTTGTTTTGATTTACGGTCTTGCAGTGCTGGCAGTCTTCCATGACTTGTGCATCCAAGTTCAAAATGGCAAAACCTGGTTACAAGTTAAACACACAACCTTATGAACTGAAATTGCTTATAAGATAATGGCTTAGGAAACTATTTTTGGAATGTAGTTAGTGTTACAAGGATTTGACCAGTGGCATATTTTAAATTGTAAACATTTATATCGGGGATCACAGTGAGTAGGGAACTCCTGGACAAGGTCTGGCCCTTGACTTTATTGCTTAAGACAGAGTAATCATTCTTTCATTGGTGAACCCAGATTTCCTGAAAGCTATTTAAATTTTCTAAGTAGAATTTTAACTGATGAGTAGGTACATCAGAATTTCAAAGAGAATTCACTTTTACTGTTGACCTTTCTGAAATACTTAGCTAAAATGAGCATGTACAACAAAAGCGGTTAACTAACACACTTAGCTCAGAATTTACTGCCCTTCACTATCCACTTCTCCTTTTCTCTGATTGTTATGTTATTTCCTCTTTTTACTCTATCTTGGTTCCTTTCTCTTGTCTCTTTCTTCCTTTCCTTTTTTTCTCCCATCAGCCTTTCATTTTCTTCCTATCCCACCTTTCTTTGTCTCACTCTTAACTGACCTTTCAAGGACCCAAAGTATAATTTTGTTGTCTTTTGTATTGAATTAAGGTGTAAATTTCACATTTTCCCCAATTAGCTACCCAGATTTTGTATGGGGGGGGTGAAGGCTTTCCTGAATAAGTTACTTGCTTTTGGATCTTCTGAGCTAGAACAACAACAAAGGAAAATAAATTTTATTTGCAGTTCATGATGATTATATTGCATCTCCTTAATTTTTCTTACATCACTGTGCCTTGAACTTTACAGATGTTTAGGTAGGGAAAGGATGGGTTGTGTGTTTTTTTGTTTTTGTTTTATTAAACAAAAGCATATGTAAATTGACTCAGCATGAGTTATGTGTAAAGTTTGTGCTATGCATAAGAATTAAAGTATAGATTAGAATACTGTTTTATAGCCTTTGAACATTGGTAAAGTACTTTATTATCACAGAGATGCCTTTTAAAAATGCATAGTAAAAAAATCCTTCATCTTTAATTTCTCTAATTGAAGAATAACTTATAAGACTGAGGGTATATTTTTTTCTTATGATGGCCGTGTTTTTATATGTAAAAATTAATATAGCACCTAAAGTTTTTTCTTTATTATTATTTAAATATTATTAATAACGTTGCTTAGAAGGTAAATAAAAGTAAAATTTAATATTTTTCAATACAAAACTTTATTGACTAAATAAAGTTTAAAAAAGAAATTAGAAATTCTGAGGTTATGTACTCTCTCTTTATAACCCCCACCCCATAAATAGAAGTTGGAATTTGGGAATTGCTTTCCCTCCAAGAGATTTAATATGGTTACAGATGAAACATTTAAGATGCTTTTAATGGGGAAGAGGGGGTTGACACTGCTGATGATTTGAAAATAAGAGAACATAAATGACTTCTAGAGCATTGCTATCCAGGAGTACTTTCTATAAAGATGGCAGTGGCCTATAAACAGTGCCATACATTAGCCACCAGCTACATGTGGCTCTTGAACGCTTGAAATTTCGTGTCCAAAGCTACTGAACAACTGAATGTGAAATTTTATTTAATCTTAAGCATTTTAAATAGCTTTATGTGACTAAGGGCTGCTGTATTGGCATCACTCTAGATAAATTTTATCCTTGTTTCAGACATTTTAAATGTTAATTATTTATTTAAAAAGAATAAAATTTTAAAAAGTCAGGCTCAAAATTAATAAACATTTATGTCAAATATTTTCCCCTTTTATAAAACCAGGTCAATGCCTAGACAATTTGGGAGAGCTGAAAGTAAACAGTGGGTGTGGTGGTGAAACATGGCGTTTTACTCAAACCAGTGAGTTTAGAAGAAAGACTACTTTTGTAGACTTACGAAGCTCAGGAAGTAAGTTAGCACATCAGTTTTCCAAGAGCCAGGAAACAGTAACTGACCCTTCTTAAAAACACTGAGAGAATGTGTCTCAGTTTTCCTTGTTAACATGTTCTGGCTTATGTTAACTCTTAGAGTTAGGAAAATTTTCCCAGTACATTAATAAAACTTTTTGTTTTTTGAACTAAACTGGCAATTAAAGAATATTAATGCCAGCTGTGGTGTTGGCCGTGGGTGCACAGGTGATCCTACTACTGACTGTTTACCTCACCTGCCCCTCTTTTACATTTGCAGTTGGAGAGATTACCAGTTGGAATGGAGTATGGTGGCCCTTAGCCATATGATGTCAAGTGTTACAGAATTGCTTTGTATGCCTAACCCTCTGCGTAACATTTACATAGAACAACCCAGAGATCTATGCTAGTGATTCCCAGCAGTCTTGGCTATTAAACTGCTGGTACCTGATCCCAAAGCAGTGCTTGCTTTTCTCCACTTTAAGTTCCCCTTATTTCTGTATTTGCTAACAAATTATTTTAAAAATGTGAGGAACTATTTTGGAATTTTTTTCTCTGTATGGGTTCAGCTTCTAAGGGATTTTATGTTAAATTTCTTGAGTAGCCTGAGAGTCATCTGTTGATACAGATGTGGCTTGAGAACACTCTAAACTCATCTCACTGCCATATCATGGTCAGATTTGTCTCCATGTGTTATCAGAGTCACTGGGAGCAATTAACAAATCTCATTGTGCTTTTGATTCTCCAGTTGCTGTTTTTGGAAGACATGGGCAAATGAATTTCTATCTAATCTCCCCATTTTGTACCAAGGTATGGCCCATGCCGAGATTTTTTTTAATTGGCTTTGGGTTCTTATCTTCGATGAACAAATTTTCACTGCAACTGGCCCATCATATTTTGTCGGAAGATATTCTTAACTAGTGAAATCCCTTCAAAAAGGCTAGGGCGCTCTGAAGGGAGTTCTTTTTTTACATTTCGTAGGTAATTCCATGTAGTTGATTACATAAAAGCAAAGGTGAGAGATCCTTGAGCCAGGGTCCAGGGAATGAAGTGACAGAATGGCTCCTGTAATCAGCCAAAAGAAATCGTAGTCATTTGACCCTTAAATAAGGTGGAGATACGTCTTATTTAATCTCTTCTCCCAGCCCCAGGAGAAGTCTGTGCCCACAGGATATTCTGCCAGCTCCAGGGCAGTAGCATGGTGAGGTTAGCCAGATGATGGCCTTGAGCTAAAATGTGAGAGAGAGAAAGAATGTTTGTGCGCATGTAATTGTTGTTTCTGACTATGCCTTTAAGTTGCCTTTTCAGGAAAACCTACTCACTTATTTTAAGAGTAAATTCAAACTAATTGTATTTTTTAGTATAATGTATTCAGTTATGTTATCACGTGAATCAAATGCTAGTCTGATTGTTAAGCAATAACTTGACTTTTTTTTTTTTCCCCAAGAAAATGAATGGTTTAAATGGAGTCACAAATAGATCAGTAATGTCATAGGTTAGACATTGTAATCATCATGAAAGCTCAGTTGATGAGACATGAACAATTAAGAGGAACAATTAAGATGATCACATGCCAGTCGTACACTCTCCTTTTTCTTTCACTTCAGTTTCCACTGGCTCCCTTGCTCAGCAGTATGCACACCCTAATGCTACCCTGCACCCTCATACTCCACATCCTCAGCCTTCAGCTACCCCCACGGGACAGCAGCAGAGCCAACATGGCGGAAGTCATCCAGCACCCAGTCCTGTTCAGGTAAGGAGAAATTAAGAAGCTTTCACAGAATCACTCCCTCATTTTATTTCCCACGTGTTTTCTTAAGTACCAGGCAAGGTGCTAAGCGTGCTAGGTACTACTTGATAAATACACATAGCCACCTCATATAGCCTGCATACACTTCGGTAGGCTGTGCGCCCTGGGGTTTCTTTTTTTTTTTTTTTTTTTTTTTTTAACGGGAGGTCCTGGGGATCGAACCCGGGTCCCTCCATATGGGAGACGGACGCCCAACCAGTTGAGCCACATCTGACCCCACTGGGGTTTCTAATCACATTAAACTCCATAAGGAGAATGAGGTGATTGGGTAAGGTCTTGAAACAATCAATATTGAAAAATCTAATTTAACATAAAGTAAGAAATATGTTTGGGACTTATTTTTTATTTCATTCCTAATGTTTAAGTAATGAGTTTTTTGTCTATTAGCATCTTAAATTATGTTTGTTAACTGAGGCACTTAAGCATCTCTTTGATATCTCTTAATTTTCTAAGGCAGTAAGGAGTCTGTTTTCCCTCTGGTTGGTTGAGGGCCTGTAATTGTCAGGCTGAGAATCAGGCTTCTGCACCACCCCAGAAAGGAATGTCTCAGGACAAGAGGCACCCCCTGGCTCTGCTCTTACTGCCTTATTTTCCAGGGCCCTTCATCTTAGGCCCAGGTGAAGCCTGTCTTCATGTGCAAAGTACAGCTTTGTGTATAGCCCTCAACTGCTCTTCATTAAAGAAGTTTTTCTCAATTCTTTCTAATCACTTTGTAGCACCATCAGCACCAGGCCGCCCAAGCGCTCCATCTGGCCAGTCCACAGCAGCAGTCAGCCATTTACCACGCGGGGCTCGCACCTACCCCACCTTCCATGACACCCGCCTCCAATACGCAGTCGCCACAAAGTAGTTTCCCAACAGCACAACAGACCGTCTTTACGATCCATCCTTCTCATGTTCAGACGGCATATACCAATCCACCCCACATGGCTCACGTACCTCAGGTAAACCAGCTTTAGCCAACTTTCTGTGAAGACCAAGTAGAACATGAAGTTAACAGATAAACAGCAAAGAGCCAGATGAAAACCCTGTGTGTGATGCCATTTGCCTGTCTCCCTTTCCCTGCTCAAATATATGTGACCTGACCCTAAATGAATGTTTGTGTGGTTTTGTAATGGAATCAGTGGAGTTGCTGATTGGTCAGTCCTTTAACATTTCCCAAGTGAGACCTTAAAAATATCTTGGACTCTGGAATGCAACCTAGTCCTTCTTTTCTTTCTGTCTGCTTTGCTTTGTTTATATAGCTTCATTGCTATATAAACATACACACACACACACACAATATCACCCCCATGCATATATAATCTTGCGTGCGCTCTCATGCGCTCGCTCGCTCTCTCCCTCTCTCTCGCTCTCTCTTGCTCTCTCTCTCTCTCATACACACACAAATACAGACATAGACACACATGACAGCCTGGCAAGGAGGGTAGGTCTTCACAAAATCTCAGCTCTCTGAAGTGACTGCCCTGGGCCTGTCAGCATGAATGTTAGTTACACGAGTTCTAGACAGTTTTCTCCACTGGTTTCCCCTGGCTATTCATACATCTGCTTTGACCTTATGTTGTACTTCTCGAAAGGGCTTGGCCTTGTACATTGATTGGTGCAGTGTACCTAGAAGCTGGGAGCACCCAGGTGGTCCCATATTTCTTAAAGAGCAGCCCTGAAACACTTTGGAGCTCATCTCCAGTGTAAGCTTCTAAAGGTTGAAAGGTATGTTTGCCATCTCAGTGATTGCTCTCTGCATCAGCTGCTGAAAAAAAGGTCTCATGCAATCCAGGGCCAAGTTGGATTGTCTCCATGAGGAGGAGCTGTACTGAAGCTCCTTGAGGCCCTCCCTGGGGCTGTTATGGGTGAATTGGATGTATTTGATGTTTGTTTTTGCTGCTTTTTAATAATAAACTCTTTTAGGTAGGGTCTAAGCTAGACCCACCTTATTGAATTCCATTTTATGTCAAATAGTGTGCCAGTGAGGTTCTGGCATGGTGTGTCGTCAGAGATGTGACTCAATTGGATCTAACTCTCAGAAGGCTGCCTTGTAACTAGAGTTCCACAGCTCTGGGAAGTTTGGGCGTCCTTACCCTGCAAAGTTTAGGTTCTGTAGTACAGTGCACTGCAGTTGATGATTTGCTTTTGATGGTGGGGTGGGGAGCTGTTTGGTCAGGTGTAGGCCAGCAGGTTTGGCTGAATCAGGAGCTTCATGAGAGCTGGGGTCCTGCAGATGTCTTGCAGAGGCTGGTGGCTAAGTAGGTACATGTAAGTTGGGGTTCCTAAGACCTCACTTTTTGTGTTTTTGTGCTGAAAAGGCAAAAAGGTTAACACTTGTAGGGAAGCCCAGATATGGCATGGGTCCAGTTGAATATGTGCGAGAGTAAGCACAGCATTTCATTCAAGGCTTAGCATGGTCTTGAACGGTGCACATTATGGGAAGCAGGAAACTAGGGCTTTTCCTGACCCTGCCAAAACTCCTGCAGAGTTGGGATCCAGCTGTTTGGGCTGACTAAAACCACTGTTCAACTTGATGGTGAGACCATGTGGGACTTGTGATCACTTGGTACAGGGACACAGGGCTGGCCCAGATAATTTTAGATTGCCCCTCCCATCTCACTGGAGCCATTAAATGTTATTCCTCCCTGTTTGCCACCTCCTCCCTGCCCCCATCAGCATATCTTCTGACAAAAAAAGGGGGACCTGAGAGTCTCTTCTCCTACTGCCCTGACTCCTTCATTGAAGTGTGCTGGTGAGCAGGCAAGAAGCAGAAGGGGGAGGAGCAAGCTAGGAGAAGTCTAAATAATCCAGAAAATGGGATTTGACGGTCCCTGCTTTTATAATATAATAATCTGCTTTCCTATATGAAAGGAATATTATCTGTAAAACTTTAGGCCCTACATGGAAGCCAGATTCTGAATCATCATTGCATCTTGCTTCATATTCAGTTGGGAAAGCCACCCTTGGATTGAGGGTCTGATCTTCATAAAGACCTCACCCCATAGAATCCAGTCATCAGAAATATTGAGGACTAGGGCATGGCAGCCCTGACTTTTACCCAGGCTCACTTGGTGCCTGCTCCCTCAACCTTGTAGGATTTGTCAAAGGTTGAAGCATGCCTGTCAGTCAATTGATGATCCAGTAGGGAGTGTCCCCAGAGAAAAGAAAGGACCCACCATTGCCCTTCCCTGAGAGCCCCAGTCCAGTGAAAGGAACATAGTTGACATATTGTGTAAGCTGGAGATGTTGCCTGTATGCGTAAAAGAGCTCTCTGTTTCAGGCTCATGTACAGTCAGGAATGGTTCCTTCTCATCCAACTGCCCATGCGCCAATGATGCTAATGACGACACAGCCACCCGGCGGTCCCCAGGCCGCCCTCGCTCAAAGTGCACTACAACCCATTCCAGTCTCGACAACAGCGCATTTCCCCTATATGACGCACCCTTCAGGTGAGGCGTGTGTGTGCAGGGGCCGCCGGGGCACCCCAAAGCATTCTGCTGGCACAGGTCAAATGGCAGGCAGGGCCAGCACTTCAAGCCCTGCATTTGAGAACCAGCAAGACCCATCAGAGTGTGCACAGTAGGGACCGTGATGATCAGCTCAGTGTCAGGGCCTGAGGTTTCTGGGAGCCGAGTCTGTGTGTGTTCTGATGGTATACAGGATTTGGCTGGATGAGAAGCAGCAGCAGCAGCTTTCCGTGTAGCTGACGCATGTCTAGGACTCAGTTGGCCTTCCTTGTTATGATAGGCTGGACAGGGCAGTGTTTTCCTTCCTGAGTCCCAACAGTCTGACATGTGGGGGGTTATTACCATGGCAGAGTTTGATTGTAGCTCTGGAGACTACTACTGATGAGCAAGTGCTGTGGATGGATTGGTTCTGAGTGTAGCGTTAGCTCCAGTCTATGCCCTGGCAGGGAGAGAATGCCCTGCAATTGTGCTCTAATCCTCGACGGCTGCCATGGCATTATTTCAGTCTAACCTTTTACTCTGAAAGCAATACTTGTGCTTGGCTAATATTTGGGGAGAGGGGGTGGATATTGAGGCCTTTTTTCTACCCCCATGGGCAACAGGTCTTCTGGGAGTTTTACCTGAAATGGTTTTACGTCTGACTGGTTTGTTTCTACCCACCCACCTACCTCTTTCCCCTTTGGTGCAGCTGGGAGTAGGGGGGTGTGGGGAGTGAATTTAATTTTGAGTCTTGTTCAGATAGCCAAGGATAGTTTATAGTCATGTGCTGCAGAGACAGTAGGCTAATGTGTGGTGTTGCCAGTTTTCTGTTTAAATATTCACTTTTCTTTTTTACAGTACAAGCCCACCACCAGCAGCAGTTGTAAGGCTGCCCTGGAGGAACCGAAAGGCCAAATTCCCTCCTCCCTTCTACTGCTTCTACCAACTGGAAGCACAGAAAACTAGAATTTCATTTATTTTGTTTTTGAAATATATATGTTGATTTCTTGTAACATCCAATAGGAATGCTAACAGTTCACCTTGCAGTGAAGATATTTGGACCGAGTAGGGGCAATTAGGAACTTGTGGGCCATTTCCATAATTCCATACGCTGTTTCAGAGTCCCGCAAGTACCCCAGCTCTGCTTGCTGAAACTGGAAGTTATTTATTTTTTAATGACCCTTGAAAGTCACGAACACATCAGCTAGCAAAAGAAGTAACAAGAGTGATTCTTGCTGCTATTACTGCTTAAAAAAAAAAAAAAATCAAGACTTGGAACGCCCTTTTACTAAACTTGACAAAGGTTCAGCAAATTCTTACCGTCAAACTGACGGATTATTATTTATAAATCAAGTTTGATGAGGTGATCACTGTCTACAGTGGTTCAACTTTTAAGTTAAGGGAAAAACTTTTACTTTGTAGATAATATAAAATAAAAACTTTAAAAAAAAATTAAAAAATAAAAAAAGTTTTAAAAACTGGTTATCAGTTAGTGTGTGTTTGTGTAAGCTATTTCTGTTGGAGAATCCTTAATGTCAAGCCAGGAGGGTGGGCTGAATGTGTTTTAATATCCTGGAAGGTAGTTGTCAAATGATTTTTCTTCTTCACCTTTAGTTCTGGTTCAAGGTATCTCTAGAAAAAGACAAGACTGAGATATTCTCTTTGGTGGATTAGAGGTCTGCTTCAGAAGGAGGAAGGCTGGCCAGAGTTGGGCAGCACTGAAATTCCACATCCTCAGGCTGACGCTGATTCTGTAAGCTTCCTTTTTAATATCTGCTGAACCAAAATGGGTGTCGGTAGTCCAAAGTTGTCCCAATTTCAGGCATCTGTCAGTTTTACCAGTAGGGGGCAAGAGATACTTTTTTTTTTTTTTTTTTAACTGCAACAAAAAACTCCAGAGGCAGAAAGGCTGAAAAGATGCAGAGATGTGCAAAGTAGCTTAATGATGTAGACCCAGAAGCATTTATTACTGTCCCCAAATTGTAGAAGGGACAACAAAGGGAAAAGCAAAAAATTGAGAGGGTAAGGATTTTAGAGCCTTTAAAGATTGCAGCAACAAATTTAAGAGTCTAAAACTTTTTTTAATTCACTTATAGCAATTTGTACATTATAGCAAAATTTGCATTATTCAAGAATAAGTTACTTGTACAGTACATAAACAATACATAAAAATTTGCCAAATACCTTCTGCCTATAAGATGAATCCACTTTCTGTGACACTGTCATTATGATTACTTATTCCAACCAAACACTGGGTATCAGATGTGTCTTTGTTAAGAGGCAGTAGATAATAGACTATCAAGTTATTACTCTGTCCTGTGGGAGAATGTTAGAGCTAACATGACATTTGCAATGAGACTTAGCCCTGAATAAAAGCAGGAAGGAATTTCAGTCAGAGTTCAAGGCCTTGACTTAATATTTAAGTTAAGAAACTGTTGTGTAAAAATAGTGTTCTCTGGCCCAAGATTTTAATGATTGCTATTCCTTTTTCCTACACGGTCCAGAAATGATCAAAGGCAGAAGATTTATACCAGATAAAGCCATATGGATTGCTGGTCTAATATTCAAGGCAGGTTAGTTGACTTAATTCTTTGGTGCTGGTGACTTAGTTTTAAAAGTTCAATAAAGTCAGATGAAGGAAGTGATGGTGCTGGGAGCTGTCAAGCTATACTTACTTCCTGTAATTAGAGATAACTGGAGGGCTCATGGCGTTTACTGCTCAGAGCCTTGGCTCTCGGTGGAGGTTGCTGGTTTGGCCCTACACCACGAGAAGTGGTCACATCAGGACTGCAGGGAGGGTGATGGAATGTGCTGTGACTATGGTGGGCTGGCTGCAGCCAGCAGGGAGGTGCCCGCCTCACACACCGCTGCCTGCAAGAACATCTGGGGGATGGTGATGGGGGCTGGAAACTGAGTGCTCCCCTTCATCCAGCTGGACCTGCTCTAACAGAAAAGGCATTGGCTTAGTGTCACTTCTTCCTAGGGCCATGCGGGGGCAATTATGACATGTTCAGAAAGGAAATATTTTTCTTGAACATTATAGACTGAAACAGTCTTGGGGTGGGTGACTTCCAATTCTTTATCACAGAATATGAGCTTATACTTTGCTTCCAGTGGGTCAGAGCTGCTAGTTTGACATACCTGTTTTGCTTCTTGGCACTACCTGAGAGATGTATGTTGAGAGGCTGCTAAGAACTGAATGCCCCTGGTTTGAAGATAATACCATATAGCATATGCTTAAACTTCTGGCTGGAGAGAATGGTTTGGTTCAGTTATCTACTTAGCACCCCTTTCCTGTACAGAAGGGAGAAAAATCTCCACCATGTCTTTTAAAAGTTGCTTACTCCTTTGGTTCTTACTTTTCTTAGCATTTCATTACTTATGTAGCGCCCTGCTTGACACGTAGGAAATAAAGGAAAGCCAGATGTTCTTAGATTTCTAAGAAGCAAGTCCGGATCAGGTTTGGATCTGCTTTACAGTCTGTAAAAGGACCCAGGATTGTTGGTTTCAAAGGTGGCTGCTTGCTCCTCACCCCCCCAAGAAGTTCTAAAAGCAAAAGTCTGGCTCTCAAAGTAGAGAATGGCTAAAGGGAGCAGACCAAACCCTCATCCCTGATAAGGCAGTCAGTACTGTTGGTTTTAGGCCGAGGTTTCGTTTTAGCTTCTGACTGATAAATGTTAAGCTGTGCTAAATTCCCAGTTTCTTAGAAGCCACTACAGTGAGTTTCGTGGCTGGAGTGAATGGCTCTGCTGGCACCCAGGAGCAGCTGAGTATACTTTGTCACTCCCACCCTTGTAATTCTGGGAGGAGCCAGCCCCCATAAATTGTATCACTTGTGAAAGGCAAGTATAGATGGAGGTTGAATTTCAGGGCCTCCCTTGATGTTGGCGATTGTGTGCTCCATGCATATATGCACACATTCTTCATCAAACACTTAACCCATCAACGGAGCAGCAACCAGCTAGAACAGAACATTTATGGTGGGCTGTTCTCGTTAGCTATGGCACCAGATTTCTAGCTTCTATTTTAGCTCAAGAATGAACCTAAAATCCACCTGTGCAATAATTCATTAGAAGCTTGGGGGGCTCTAAGCCAGTCCTTTCTGCTTGTCATTCTATCACACACACATACCCCTGCCCCAATTAATTTAACTCACCATAAAGCTGCTGTAAACTAGAATCTGTTTTATTCATAAGGCACCAGAGTAGAACTGTTCCTTGCCACCCTCCATATTTCAGTAATTTAATTTCCTGAAAGGGTGACGGGCAGCTTCAATTCTCTGCATTTAGGAAGGACAGTGGCTACTCAGCAGCAGGTGACTGTCCTGAGGATGTAATAAGACAAGAAAGCCAGACATCTTGGCTTGGACCGTGAACTAGTCAAATAAGATTTGCATAGCTGTCTCTACAAAAACCACATAAGTATTAATTGAAACAGTGCAATGAAATAAGCAACGGTTTAGTTTTGAAACCTGACTCCTTTAAAAAATTAATCTGAGGTAAAAATGTTTAAAATCGATTTTGACCTTTAGCTTGTTCCTCTGACAAGAGCTTTGTCCTAAAGCTGAGAGTAGAAGCAGGATTAGGTGTGGTCATCTGTGGCATGGGTATGGCTGACCTGCCACATGGACCTAAGCTACACTGGGAAAACCATAGGAGAATCCAGGGCTGTTAGTGTTTTGGGCTTCCCGATGCCCTCCCCTTACCACCCACCCAGTAGAAAGTGTGTCATCAGCTGTGTCAGTGAAAAAGAACAATTTTCCACTGCAAAGCTCTGGCCCTCCCCCTACCTCCTACAAGAGTGATGGGGGCTGGTTGAGGACCCCAGGGCAGGAGCCAGTGGCATCTGTGAACAAGAACTACATCTGTAAACAATACGGAGAAAGCCAGGTGGTGGACAGAACTTACAGGAGGCCCTTCAACAGGCCAAATAAAAGGGGCACATCCAAACTGGAATGAGCAGTTAACAGTGTCCCTTAACTCTCTTTCTGGAAGGAAGGAAAGACAGTCACATTCACAAGTCTCCATCTCTGCTTGTTCCTCGGGTGTGTCGCTGAGGCCTGGGACCCCTCGCTGCCTGTCAGAGAGGCGTGTACTGATTGTCTATGGCCCGCAGCCGGCTCCGGGAGGACGAGTCCAGTTCATAGTCGGAGCCCCGGGCCCGGCTCGCAGGCTCTGGCTCCAGGTGCCGCAGGCTGCTGGCCAGTTCCTCAGGCGAAGGCACCAGGTGGAAGATCTGCTCTGGGGATGAGGATCGGCCTGAGAGCCCCTCTGGGCCGAGCCCCCGGGGACAGCCAGAAGAGCTAAGATGGGGAAGGTCCATCTCTGAATCCCAGCGAGAGAGGGAGAAAGGGAACAGGACAGTGTTGCAGGAACCTGGGAACAAGTGACCAAGAGAGAGACCACATGGTGAGTCATAACCCGTCAGGGATAAGTGCTTTGACATGACACAAAATTCCTTGGCCTGCAGGAAGCTCTTATCTAATGCCCTGCTGTCCTGTGCCACCCACCCTCTTATTGATGGGCATTAGGGTCACACCTGCTGGCTGGGAGACGACTACCACATAGCTGGACAGCCGGACATCACAGGCAGCGCCACACTCGAGCGGGATGGGCGAACGCTGGAAGTGGTGCAGCATGTCCAACACGGAGGGGAAGTGCAGGTGCTGCACTCGGCACTGGCCCCGCTCAGTCAGAGATAGGCGCAGGTGCTGCGGGAGAGATGCTAGGCTCAGGGACTGTCCCCCAAGGGCCTTGAAGAACTTGTCAGGGGGCAGCCCCTCTGCCTTGCCCCTTACCTTGGCTATGCCCTGGAAGTTGAACGTGAGCACATACTCCCCACGCCGTGTCTCACTTTGCCGTACCAGGAACACTCCGTGAGCATCAGGGCCCTGCAGCTGAACCAACTGAGCTGCCTTCACTCGTGAGATGGGGCCATGGAACCAGGGGTAGCAGGACAGGAAGTGCTCGGTTTTCTGACAGGCTGGGTCCAGCAACCCCCCAGGAGAAGCACCTGGTAGAGAAGGTAGGTGATAGCCACGTGGCCATCAGTGTCCTGGGCTGAGGCTGGGTTCCCCAGAGGACAGAGACCTGGCTCCACTCACCTTGGTTAAGGGAATCTGTGCTTCCTCTTGGGGAGCCGGACATTCCAGGCTCTAGGGTTGAGGGGATGTTTATCTCTGGGTCTGTCCTCTCCAGCCTCCTGGAGAAGAGGCTGGGGTTAAGGCTCTGGGGAGGTCAGGGACAGCAGTAAAAGCTCTGCTGGGATGGGGGGTGGGAGGGACGACAGGACCTAAGGCCCAGGGTCTCACCCTCGGCCTGTGCACTCCCGGAGCTCAGCCATCCATGAATTCAGCTGCTGCTCGTCTCCCACCTCAAAGATGATGTCTGTCCGGTCCTTCACCTGGCAGGGAAGAAGGGTATAACCTTGAGGGTCTGAGGTGTGTGCTTCCCACACCCCAGGGGTAGAAGCCTGTTACTCACCTTCAACACAAAAGTGTAGAGGTTGTCGGGCATCTCGAGGCGTGTACACTGCCGGACCTCTTGGATGCTGGAGCAGGCTGTTTGTAGCTTGGGCTTTGAACTCTGTGAGACCAAAGGGGGGGCACTCAAGGCTTGTCCCAGATGGCTCATCTCCCCAAGGCCTAGCCCTGGCTTGCAGGAGCCTCCAGCTTCTTCAACACTATCCCAGTCATACACATGCACTGCAATCCTTAGAAACCTATGCTGGCTGAGGGCCAACTCTTCCCAACCCCTTTGCCTGTCCCTGCAGGTATTCCAGCTTGGCGCGTGTGTCTGCGGAGGTGCATTTCTCTTCCTACTGGTGAAGAAAAGAGTTGCTCAGGCTGTTGACTTCATCACACCAGATTAAGAGAAAGGGACACGAGGGTATCCAACCCAAACTGTTTCCCACTGTGGCGCAAACAGGCTATGCCCAGGGATTTGAGGCCTCTGTTCTCAGCTCCCCACTAGTACAAGTCTCCCTTTCTTGCCTAACAGCAATCCCAGGAAGTAGGTACTTTCACCACATCTTAGAAGAAACTCAAAACTTAGAGGTGAAGTCATTTGATTGAGGAAGGGGCAGAGTCAGCTTTTGAATCCCTAGCCAAAGTCCAGCCTAAAACCTCTAATCCCCACAATTTCCCTACCCTAATTTCTTCATAGGTGTGTATAGAGCAGGGGTCAGCAGAATACTTTCAGCCCAGGCTCTGGGGCCTTTCCCAGTATGCCTAAAGCATGGCTGGCTCAAGTCACAGCCAGCCGGAAACTCACAAAACCTCAGCACATCAAGCCATGGGCCAGGAATCTCCCAAGACATCTAAAGCACCCCAGGCTTCACAGTGGGTAAGAAATGGCCACCCCTCCACTGGCCCCATCTCCTCCATTTCCTCCTGTGATAAGCCAGTAAGAATGTTACTTCAAGGTCATGAGTTGATCGATGGCTGCTTCCAGCCAGAGTCCAAGGGCGAGGAGACACCAGGTGCTCCTGGAATTCACCACCACCCCTAACAAGACCACACAGGGTGGGGGTGGTGTGAAGGGATGGAAATAAGAGGCAGGCCCCAATGCTCTTACCACCACTGGCTTTGGGGGAATCGGGCCTCCTTCCTTCTCCTACCCTCCTCTCCCAGGGCCTGGCAGGAGACGACTGGCTAAACCAGGGACCCTTGGAGTCCCCCCAGAGCCGCTCTCATTAGTTGGATGCAGTCAACCCCTAAACACCACCCCCTAGTGCTGCTCACACATTGTCTCACTAGATATGAGGGAACATGGCTCAGACAAGTTGTGCAACTAGTCAATTCCCAGCCTCGAGTGACCATCACAGTACGACAGGGCAGAGCCAGAGAGCTGACACATTGGCACTGAAGCTCACAGGGAGCGGAGCCTCTGCTCAAGACACAGATTCTCAAAGCCTCTGTTTCCTGTCTTCAAAATGGGTAAGGTAAAAAAAAAAAAAAAAAGGATACTTCCTTCTTACTCTATGTCCTGGGGACCTTGCCTGGACCCTCAGGGTCACTGAGAGGAAGCCAGCCAGGCCAGGAGGGGAGTAGGCCTCCTCCCCCTTTCAGTTCCCCTCTCAGCCCTGGCCCCAGTGTTAGTGCAGAGATTAGCCAGCAGAGCCTCTGGTTTCACTCTTGACTGTGGGGATCTCCTTGCCAGCTCCCTCCCTCACCCACTGCATGCAGGAGGCGCAGCTGACAAACTGCTGACTGGGTGAGCAGTGGGGGAAGAGAGGACTTCCCCCAACCCTGCTCACCACGACCAGCCTACCATTATTTACCAGATAATGGTAAAAGTTGCCCTAGCTGAACACATTACAGGGATTCTCCCACTTACTCCTCATGGTAGCCCCGCGTGGAGTGGTGCCCCGATCAAATCGTTTCACTTGCCCAGAGCCACACAAGGAAAGAGCAAAAATTGGAACCCAAACTTGCCAAGAACCAGAGCCAATGTATCTAACCACTTTACTGCCTGCTCAGAGGGTTGTCATTGGACCTGCCCTTGAGGGGAGGGCAGACTCTGCCCTCCCAGGTTGGTAGGGCAAGTGAGAGCATAG
This sequence comes from Tolypeutes matacus, assembly GCA_026826555.1. Classification (NCBI taxonomy): domain Eukaryota; kingdom Metazoa; phylum Chordata; class Mammalia; order Cingulata; family Chlamyphoridae; genus Tolypeutes; species Tolypeutes matacus. The sequence continues at coordinate 8,454,739 of JAKSZT010054518.1, read as the reverse complement.
GGGGACAGAACCTGCACTCCCTCCTGGAGTGCTGGCTCCAGTGTGGAAGGAGGAACTAGTGGGTGCCTCAGGGAGCCATTCCAGGTTAGTTCTGTGATAGAGCTCCCAGACCCTGGGGCTGTGTCACTGGCTCCAGGAATCTCAGAAGGCTCAGGTTGCTCCCCTCACTTGCCCTCTATTCTCCTTGCACTGCAGGTCAAGCCAGCAAGCCCCTCATCTCTAGGAGCCACCTTAGAGTCACACTTAACTTAGGTGAAAAGTCAAACCAGTCCAGGTGTTGGTGATGGGGGCAGTAGAATGATGTCCTCCTCCCAGCAGCCAAACAACTGGTTTTAGTTTCTTATGGTCACTGCAGCACCAACTGGAAATATTTTTCTTTGTTTGATCTGGCTGCTGGGAAGCTCGAAGCCAGGCCAGCTCTGATAGTGTGCCCAGGGTAGGGCTTGCATTTCTAGGGCTGACTTTACCTTGGGCTTTAATTCTCTTACCTTTTCAGTCCTGGCCTTCAATACCTTAGTTTTGTCATCTGTAACTTGGAGTTATTTAATAGTTCCTTTCTTTGCAGGACTGGTATGATGATGGGGCGAGCTATTGCAACCAAAAGGCCTGACTGATAAGCAACTATTATTAAATTTCCAGGCCGGGATCTGGGGCTGGCCAAGGTGGGTAAACTCGGCTTGAGGCCATTTCAATACTACACGCCTCCTCTCCGAGAGGCCCAGAAGCTGGGCACACATGAGCTTTCATCCTCTTTTCTAACATGTTCTTTTATCCTCCTACAATGAAATTCACATGTAATTTGACCTACCTACATACATACCTTAACTGTGTAAAATAAAGGGAAAATAAAGGAATGCAACTTACATTAATTTTTTTTTCCCTAATAAAACAAGTTCCTTTTATGGTCTGAGAATCCTGACCAAAGAAACGTCTGTCTGTATTGTGTAAACACTTCAACATGACTAGGCAGATAACTCAAACTTAAAAGGGGCAGGGGCCAGGGATGGCCCTGGGTGGTTCCCTACTCTGTCATATATCCCTGTGACAGTCTTGAAATGGGGAGTGGCCAGGCCCTCACTGACTTCCAGGTGCCGATGTCCCAGCAGGGAACAAGATATACATCATCCCTGAATATATGAGCTTCCCTTCTAGTGAAGGACACAAGCAGGGGCCATGATGGTAAAGCACCACGGGGATTTGATGGTCTAACCTCGGCTCTATGGAGAGCAGGGGTAAGAGCTTTCCAGGCATAGGCCCCAAAGTGGGATAGCAAAGAGGCTGCTGAGACTTCTAGACTCTCATGGTGAGTACTGAGGTGATTGCAACAGGCCCCAGAAGTCGCCATGGCGCCTTGGCTGTGGCTTGGCAGCTGGAGCTGTAGGAGCAGGTGGGCTGTATCCAACTTTTACCCCAACCCTCCACAGAAAGAGAAGATGACAGAGAGAGACAGCATCTAATTCACAACCACACACAGAGGGCCCCCAGGTGTGGGCAGAGCAGGTACAAGTTCCTGGGCCCTCTCAGTGGATTTTAGCTCATGTAGTGTGCCTCAGCTCAGTCACTGAGGGGGCCCTTCATCCAGTGAAAGCCACCTGGGAAGGGTTCTCCCCATCCCTGGAATCCCCTTGACAGTCCTGACTATCCCCAGGGCTTTTGGCTTCACATTTCTGCAAACAGCAGGACAGGGGGCACAGAGCAGAGCTGCCCCATCACAGTGAAGCTCCTGGCCGGAGGTCTAGACCTACCCCCCAACACCAGGCCTCTGCCTCAGGACTTGTGCCCTCACAGCAGTATCTTGGCAGCCCGGAGCCCAGCTCTGGAGGTAGGGAGATGAGATCTTGGGCGTGGAGGGCAGTAGGCAGGCCCTGCCGCCTCCCAAGAGTAGAGGAAGGATAGGGAAGATAGTCCTGGATGAGGACCAACAAACCAAAACAATCAGCAAATTCCAGATCCTACATCCCATCTCTAGCCTAGAACCTGGAAGTAATGCTGCCTGCACAAAGGAATGGACAGCTGAAAAATCGTCACAGGAAAATGCTTACTCAAGTCTTACTGGTATCAAAAAGCCAACCCTGAAAAAGAAAAAACATGTTCCAAAAAAAATATTTTGATTAGGTTATAGATAGGGATACCAGAGAGGACAGAGTGAAACAACTCGTAAAACTCGAACCACAGAGACCTGATTGCCACAAATGTGGCTCTGAGTTTCCTACCCGCCAGTGGAAAAGGGACAACAGGTGGCTTCCATCTCCTGGGCTTGCCACCTCTCAAGGAATGGCTAAAAGGAGCTGTGGGTGTGGGAAGGCCTCGGGGGAAGGCACAAGGTGAGGTGAACACAGGACCTTGGGAATCCAGTCTTAGCAGCGCTCATTCTACTCAGGAGCCCCTCTCTGGGAGGCTTTCCTAAAGTCTCTCTCCCTCTTGCTTAGATTCAGAGTCCCTTTCCATAGCTGGCTTCCCCCCATGGGCTCCAGAAGCCCTGCTTGCCCTGTCGTCCTCTTTGTGTACTTGACAGGGCACGGAGAAGTGTCTATAGTGTTTGCTGCGCACATGGACGCCTTCCAAAGCGCAGTGGGAAAGACATCAGTGGCCAAGGGAAGAGCAAGAGCAGACGGTCAGATGCCTGCAAAGTAGGAACCAAAAAAAAGTAAGGCAGAGCGTCTACTGTGGCCAGCAGTGATGCCAACAGACCTCTCACCACCACCCTTTAGTGAGCACTTACTGTATACTAGGCATTTGAGCCTTGCGTTAAAACGTTTCAAAAAGAAGGTCATAGAAATGCGCATCAGAAGGTCATCCATCTGAAACCTGGCATCAATACTGGCTGGACTCAGTAGAATCGAGAACTCAGGGCTAGGAGGGTGCAGCCCATCCCCCTTGGGGAGGGGGGGCATCAGGAGCCAGGCAGCCTAGGGTCCACTCTCAGCCAGCTGCCCTGGCGTCCCCAACACCAGAGATCCCCCCACTGTGGGGCAAGGAGACAGGCCAGGAAACAGGGTGACCTCCTGAGCCTCCACCCCCAATGCTCCAGAGTCCAAGCCCTCGCCCTCGCTTGCCTGAACAACTCCAGCTTCCACTTGTGCTGACTGCAGTCTGTCCCCCTCACACCAGCCAGAGGGATCCTGTTAAATCCAACCGCATCCCTCCTCTGCCCAAAACTCTCCCATGGAACCCATCTCACTGAGAGTAAAAGCCAAAGCCCTCACCATGGCCCTCGAGGCCCTGTATGGTCTGATCCTTGTTCCCTCCCTGACTCTGTCTACTCTTCTTCTTGCTCACTTTGTTCCAGCCATACTGGCCTCCACTGTTCCTTAAAGACATCAGGCATGCTCCTACCTCAGGGCCTTTGCCCTTGCTATTCTCTGTCTGAAAGGCAATTCCCACACATCTTCTCAAATCCAGTTCCTTCTCAGAGTCAGGTCACAGCTCAAATATCACTTCCTCAGGGAGGCCATTCCCGAGCGCACACAGTCACCACTGCACAAACCCTTGACTTTCTTACACAGGAGGGACCCACAGGGCTCTGCAGCAGCCTGGTCTTGGTTGCCATGGCATCCCTAGCACTGAGCACAGAGCCTGGTGGGGTATGGGACAGACAGTCATAGCGGGCCTTTTGGGTGCCAGGCACTTGGGTGCTGGGGACCACTGGGGTACAGGGTATGCCCTCCCCCCCACCCCCACTGCAGAACCCCCACCCCAGTGTGAGCACTGGAGGATTGGTAGGGATCCTTCAAGGTAGGGTGATCAGGGCAAGGATGAAGGATGTGCAGACAGCAATGGGAGCCCCAAGGGGCACCTGCAGCAGGGCAAGGGGCTGGGGAAACCAGGGGAGAAGACACCTGAACCCCCCAGAGCAGCACTGCTATCAACCCCATGCTGCAGACTGGGACAGGGAGGCTCTGACAGGCAAAACCACTTGACCCCGCCCGCAGAGCTGGGGCTCGAGTAGAGGAGCTTGGTTCTGGAGCTGGGGGCTTCCATCTCAGTCAGTCCCAGAGCCCTCAGCGCTTGGCCGCCATCCAGCCCCGTGGTTCTTCCCACACCATGCTCTCTCACCACCAGACCTCTGCATGTGGAGAGGCCCTGTCTGGTCCCAACTGCAGGTCTCAGAAAATGTCCCTTCCTCCAGGGAGCCTGTCCTGACTGCCCAGTCATGATTAGGTGAGATTTCTGTGCCTCTCCCTCAGCGTGCAGTTCATCAGTCTGGGCCGGAGCTTCCTGATGATGCAGCTACCTCCCCCATCTGACTGGGAGCTCCTCTGGGGATGGAGCATCAAGCCTTGTTCCCAGCTGGGGACCAGCACTTGGGTATGGCCCAAAGGAGATGCTTGAGGGGGGTTATTGGATGGATGGATATATGGATGGATGAGTAGGTGGCTGGCTGGGGGCCCCAACCCTCAAATGCCCTAGGAGTAGAGAAAGAAGGAGGGGACAGGTGAGTTATCTCACTTCCCTTGTTGCCTGGATCCTTTGGGGGAAGCTCCAGGCAGTGAGCCAGTTCCAGGGGCTGAACAAATGTTGGAGCCCCTGGCCACAGGTCACTTCCTCACTCTGCTCCCAAGCAGGTCCCCAAGTCCAACCCTTGCCATCATAAGCCCTTCAAATGCCTACTTCAGCCACTTTTTTGCCCTGTGTGTGACCCTGAAAAATCATTTTACCTTTCTGTGCTTCAGTTTCTTCATTTATAACAGGGATGATAACGGAACCCACCACCTAGGGCTTCTGCAAGTAAACCTGCCTACTACCCTCAGCTCTGGCCTGAGTCCACATGGGGCTCCCAGACTCTAGGCCACCCTGGACCAAATCTCCCCTCTCGCTGTGCCCTCTGTTGCCTCATGCCCTCCCCACACACACAGAGAAGCTTCCAGAAAAGCTACAATGGCCAAGTCAAACCACACACACACCCCTTTCTTGGCAAGCAAGAGCCTCCCGATGCCAGAAACAGACTAAGAGGCAACCTGAGCTGATACGGAAACAGACCTCCCCAGAGCCAGCCAGGCAGGCAGTGACACGTGAGTGAGGCAGCCTCCACACGCCTGATAAGTCACAGTCCCCCGGACCTTGCTTCCCTCCTCCAGGCAGGTGGCACCCCCAGTTCACACGGCTAGAGACCGAGTATGGGGTTGGGGAATGAGGCACACGGGGCCTGCCTTCCCTCCTTCCCAAGGAGGCCCTGCGTGGGGGGTAGTGAGATGCCGGGACCCAGGCACAGGGGCGCAGGGTGGGACAGACAGGGACTCCTCGGGCTGTCCACAGCCCCACCCACAGAGCAAGCTCCTCCTCAAGTCCGTGAGGGCTCCCCCATGTCAGAAACAACCTCGGATGGAATCACTGACATAGACACAAAGTCCCCTCTCAGAAGCCACCCCCCACCTTGACAAAGATCACAGAGCCCCTTTCTCAGGTACTGTAGCAACCTTCCCCCAATGGAGACCCCCAGAGAGAGACCCCCATACAGAGACAGCTCCCTGCAGCACACACACACACAGCCAGGGACAGCCACCGCACAAGCCCCTCCCCAGCTGCAGGCGCCCTGATTCACCAATTCACCAAGTGGCCATGGGAGGCACTTCCGCTCTGAGGCTGGCCTGTGGGGGGGCCACGCCCAGAGCTTGGGGGTGACAGTGTCTTGCTCAAGAGGGCTGGTGAGGAGCATCCTGGGACGAGGGCAGGAAACGGAGGGAGGGGAGGCCGACGGCCCCCCACCCTTACAGCCTGCCTCCCAGGCTCTCCCTCTCCACACTTTCCCCAGGCCGTGCCCGCCTCTCAGGCCACCATTCCTGGCCAAAACATTTTGCTCTCGGAGTGACAGAGGAGGAGAAAACGTCAGGCCCAGGGAGCTGAGCTGCTGTGACGCATCCTTCGCCGGCTTAGAGCCAGGCCGGCCTGAGACCTGAGCCCAGGAGCTGCCCCGGCCTGGGCACTGCTCGGCATGGCACCCAGGAGGCCTGGCAGGACTGGGTGTCCTGGGCACGGGCCGGGGCAGGGCCCAGCCGGACCCCACTCCAGGCCCAGTTACCACCCCCCAACGCCCACTGCAAACCAGCTGCCATCAGCCCACGCCTTGAGACCACATCCTGCTCCCAGCCGTCCCCGCCAGGAACCCTCCCTGCCCCCACCATGGCTGCCTGGCCCCCGCCACACCTTCCTCTCATAATGCCATTCCCGGCCACCGCAGTCCACAGCCTCCCCAGATTGCGAGCACCACGCTGCGGTCGGCCCCTCCGAGCAAGGGAGACCATGGCCCCGAGGGCCCAAACCACGTGTCCAGGCCCCTCAGCAGGGAGAGGCCGGGCGGGCTGCGCTGCCCCTCCTGAGCCTTTGCCCTGCACTGAAGGGCGACCCTGGTGTTTTCACAAACACTTAACAAGCAAGATGCCACCGAGAACAGCAGACCGGGGCCCACGTGAGCCTGAGGGGCCGGAGCTGGAACGGGGTGCCAACCCCCCTGGCCCTGCTGCAAATGCAGACTCTGGGGGAGCCCCCGGGCCCAGCATCTGCCTCATACCCGGGCAAGGGTGGAAAAAGCTGTGGTTAAGAAATAACCACCTCCGTCACTGGCCGCAGGTTGGGGGATCGCGCCGCCAGAGTGCAAAGGAGGGGGCTCCTCGCTGCCAAGATCCCCAGACGGTGGCCACCACCTGCCTTCGAAGAACGATGATTCAGAAGGAGAGGTGAAAGCCAGGCCTCTGAGGCTGGAGGGGGCTGCAGGGATGCCAAGAGGGCCGATGTCCTCCGAGACAGCCGAGCCGAGCCGAGCCTCGGGCTGATGGGGAACAGAGCCAGGTGCCAAGACCGGGCCAGGTCCCACGGCCCCAGCCTCAGCTCTGCACCGCATGGGGTCTCCTGCCCTTCGGTGACTACTGTTATTTTTAGCTCGCGTTTAGTGAGCGCTTACTATGTGATCTGCCTTTACACCCAGCATCTCACTGACATCAAAAAACAACAGGAAATCACACCAGCCACAAGAATAAAAGCCAGCTGGATTAAATAATTAAAAGTGAAAAATGAAACCAAGCCAGAACTGGAATAAAACCTAAGTAATAATTTATCTGATCCCAGGCTGAGAAAGGCCTTTCTAAGCATAAAAAGCAAAGAATGAAACCATAAAGCAGGGGTTCTTAGCCTTTTCTGTTCCACGGACCCTTTGCCAGTCAGGTGAAAACCACGGACCCCTTCCTCAGTCCACACTGTGCTGTGGATTATTTAATAACTTCATCACACCCGCACCAGCACGTCCCCACAAGAATAACGTGTTTGTTTATTTCAGTTCAAGCTCCTGGACCCCTTGTTAAGAACCCCTGCCATAAAGGAAAAGATCACTGTGTTTTACTGCTTAGAAACTAAAAACCTCCACGTGCCAAGAACCTCAGAAACAGAAAAGTCAAATGCCAAAACAGGGAAGTATTTGCAACATGTGGTAGACGGGTGATAGCCATGCCACGTAAAGAGCTCTTACAAATCAATGAGGAGAAGGTAGCATGTGCAGGTGAAAGCATGCAAAATACATGACCTGAGAAGTCACCAGAGACATGAGAGAAACAGTCAAAAGCCATAGAGGCAGAAAGGAGATTAGGGTGGTTGCTGGGAGCTGGAGGGAGGGGGAAATCGGGACTAACTGCTGATAGTTATGGGGCTTTTTAGGGTGACAGAAATGTTCTGGATGTAGATCGTGGTGATGACTGTGAATATACTAAAAACCACTGCATAGTACATTTTAAAACAGTGATTTTTATGTGCATTATATCAATTTTTTTTTTTTTTTTTTGGAGAGAAATGGTCAATCCTGCTCATAATCAGAGAGGAAAAAAGAACCAGTTTTCACCAAGCAAGTTGGCAAAGGTTTTTAAAATAATACCCAGTACTGGCACCACTGTGGAAAAAAAAGATGAGTACAACCTTTCTGGAAAGCTATTTGGAAAAGATATAGCAAAAGTATTAGAAATAGCTAATAAGCACATGAAAAGGTGTTCAACATCATTAATCAATAGGGAAATGCAAATCAAAACCACACTGAGATACACTTCACACCACGAGGACAGTTATAATAAAAAACCACACTGAGAGAAGGCCATTATATATTAATAAAAGGGACGATCCTCCAGGAAGATATAACGGTCATAAATATCTACGCACCTAACCAGGGTGCCCCAAAATATATGAGACAAACTCTGGCAAAACTGAAGGGAGAAATAGACATTTCTACAATAATCGTCGGAAACTTCAACACCCCTCTCACATCATTAGATAGAACAACTAGACAGAAGATCAGCAAGGAAACAGAGAACTTGAACAATATGATAAACAAGTTAGACCTAACAGACATATACAGAACACTGCATCCAAACTCAGCGGGTTATATATTCTTCTCAAGTGTCCACGGATCTTTCTCCAGGATAGAGCACATGTTAGGTCACAATTCAGCTCTCATAAATATAAAAAGATTGAAATTATACAAAGCACCTTCTCAGATCATAATGGAATGAAACTAGAAATCAATAACAGACAGGAAAAAAGTAAATTTGCAAATGTGTGGAGACTGAACAACACACTCCTAAATATTCAGTGGGTCAAAGAAGAAATTGCAAGTGAAATCAGTAAATATATTGAGACAAATGAAAATGAGAACACAACTTATCAAAACTTATGGGATACAGCGAAGGCAGTCTTGAGAGGGAAATTTATAGCCCTAAATGCCTATATTAAAAAACAAGAAAGAGCTAAACTCAAAGATTTAACTGAACAACTTGAGAAACTAGAGAAAGAACAGCAAACCAATCCCAAAGCAAAAAGTAGGAAAGAAATAATAAAGATTAGAGCGGAAATAAATGAAAATGAGAACAAAAAAGCAATAGAGAAAATCAACAAAACCAAAAGCTGGTTCTTTGAGAAGATCAATAAAATTGACAGACCCCTCGCTAGACTAACAAAGAAAAAAAGAGAGAAGATGCAAATAAGTACAATCAGAAATGAAAGGGGGGAAATTACAAATGGCCTCACAGAAATAAAAAGAATCATAAGAGGATATTATGAGAAACTATATGCCAACAAACTAGACAACCTGGATGAAATGGACAAATTTCTAGAAACTCATAACCATCCTATACTGACACAACAAGAAATACAAGAACTTAACAAACCAATCACAATTAAGGAGATTGAATCTGTCATCAAAAATCTCCCAGCAAAGTAAAGTCCAGGACCAGATGGCTTCACAGGTGAGTTCTACCAAGCATTTCTAAAAGAATTAACACCAATCCTGTTTAAACTCTTCCAAAAAATTGAAGAGGAGGGAAAATTACCCAACACATTTTAGGAAGCCAACATCACCGTAATACCAAAGCCAGAAAAAGATTCCACAAGAAAAGAAAATTACAGACCAATCTCTCTCATGAACATAGATGCAAAAATTCTCAACAAAATACTTGCAAATCGAATCCAACAGCATATCAAAAGACATACATCACGACCAAGTGGGATTTATTCCTGGCATGCAAGGCTGGTTCAACATAAGAAAATCAATCAATGTAATGCACCACATTAACAAGTTGAAGGAAAAAAACCACATGATCATCTCAATAGATGCAGAAAAGGCATTCGGCAAAATCCAACATCCTTTTTTGATAAAAATACTTCAAAAGATAGGAATAAAAGGAAAATTCCTCAATATGATAAAAGGCATATATGAAAAACCCACAGCCAACATCATACTCAATGGGGAAAGGTTGAAAGCTTTCCCCCTAAGATCAGGAACAAGACAAGGATGCCCACTGTCACCATTGTTATTCAACATTGTACTAGAAGTTCTAGCTAGGGCAATTAGACAAGACAAAAAATTAAAGGCGTCCAAATAGGAAAAGAGGAAGTAAAACTCTCACTGTTTGCGGATGACATGATCCTGTATTTAGAAAATCCTGAAGTAGCCACAACAAAGCTACCTGAACTAATAAATTAGTTCATCAAAGTGGCAGGATATAAGATCAACACGCAAAAATCAGTAATGTTTTTGTACACTAGTACTGAACAATCTGAGGAGGAAATCAGGAGGAAAATTCCATTTTCAATAGCAACAAAAAGACTCAAATACCTAGGAGTTAATTTAACCAAGGAAGTACAGGACCTATATGCAGAAAACTACAAAACAATGCTAAAAGAAATTTAAAAAGACCTAAACAAATGGAAAGACATTCCGTGTTCATGGATTGGAAGAATAAATATCGTGAAGATGTCAATCTTGCCCAAACTGATTTATAGGTTCAATGCAATACCAATCAAAATCCCAACAGCTTACTTTACAGAATTAGAGAAGGCAATTACCAAATTCATCTGGAAGGGTAAGTGCACCCGAATAGCCAAAAGTATTCTAAAAAAGAAGAGCAATGTAGGAGGAATTTCACTGCCTGACCTTGAAACACATTACAAAGCTACAGTGGTCAAAACAGCATGGCACTGGCATAAAGATAGACATATTGATCAGTGGAATAGAATTGAGAATCCAGAAATAAACAGTCAACTGGTTTTTGACAAACCTACCAAGCCCACGCTGATGGGAAAAAACAGTCTCTTCAACAAATGGTGTTGGGAGAACTGGATATCTATAACCAAAAGAATGAAAGAGGACCCCTATCTCACCCCATATACAAGAATCAACTCAAAATGGATCAAAGATCTAAATATAAAAGCCAGGACCATAAAACTACTAGAAGAAAATGTAGGGAAACATCTTCAAGACCTTGTAGTAGGTGGTGGTTTCTTGGACTTCGCCCCAAAGCACGTGCAACAAAAGAAAAAGTAGATAAATGGGACCTCCTCAAAATTAAACACTTTTGCACCTCACAGGACTTTGTCAGAAGGGTGAAAAGGCCGCCGACTCAATGGGAAAAAATATTTGGAAATCACATATCTGATAAGGGTTTAACATCCAGGATATATAAAGAGATGTTACAGCTCAACAATAAAAAGACAAATGACCCAATTAAAAAATGGGCCAAAGACTTGAATAGACATTTCTCCGAAGAAGAAATACAAATGGCAAAAAAACACATGAAGAAATGCTCAACATCACTCATGATTAGGGAAATGCAAATCAAAACTACAATGAGAGATCATTTCACACCTATCAGAATGGCCACTATTAAAAAGACAGAGAACTACAAGTGTTGGAGAGGATGTGGAGAGATAGGAACACTTCTTCACTGTTGGTGGGAATGCAGGATGGTACAGCCACTATGGAGGACTGTTTGGCAGTTCCTAAAGAAGTTGAATAGAGACTTGCGACGTGACCCTGCAATACCACTACTGGGTATATACCCAGAAGAACTGAGAGCAGTGACACGAACAGACATCTGCACACCGATGTTCATAGCCACATTATTCATCATTGCCAAAAGCTGGAAACAACCCAGGTGTCCATCAACAGATGAATGGATAAACAAACTGTGGTCTATTCACACGATGGAATATTATGCAGCTGTAAGAAGAAATGAAGTCATAAAGCATATGGCAACATGGATGAACCTGGAGGACATTATGTTGAGTGAAGCAAGCCAGACACAAAAGGACAAATACTGTATGAATGCGTTACTATGAACCAAATATATTGTGTAATATATTGTTTGATTCACACATAAAAAAAACAAAAAAACAAACAAAAAACAAAATAACAAAAAAATTTACATGTATCCATTACATTTAATTGAGAAATCTATATATATATTTATTCATCTGTGTTTACTTTTTAGTTTTTTATTGCTTATGTTTTCAATTATTAAATGTACAAAATAAAGTTAAAAAAAAGAAGGGAGGTGGAGAATGAATAGGTGGAACAGGGCATATTTGGGATAGTGAGATTCTTCTGTATAATACTGCAATGATGGACACAAGACATTATGCATTTGTCAAAGCCTATGGAACTGTACAGCATAAAGTGTAAAAAGCATAATTAAACTATAGACTTTGGTTAGTAGCAATGCTTCAATATTGGCTCATCAATTGTAACAAATGTACCACACTAATAAAAGATGTCAATAATGGGGGTAAGTATGTGTGTAGGGGTATTTCTGGGGGGCTTATATAACAATTCCCTATACTTTCACTGTAATTTTTCTGTAAATGTAAATCTAAACCTTCTCTAAAAATAAAGTTAAAAAAAAAGAAAAAAAAACCACACTGAAATACACTTCACACCACGAGGACAGTTATAATAAAAAAAGACAGAAAATAATGAGTGCCGGCAATGATGTGGAGAAATCGGAACCCTTTTACACATTGCTGGACAGAATGGAAAATGGTAAACAGCTTGGCAGCTCCTCAAAAGGTTAAACCTAAGAGTAAAAAATAAAATAAAAATATTTTAAAAAGGAGTTACATATGACGCAGCAATTCCACTCCTAGGAATATACCCAAGTGAAATGAAAGCATATGTGCACACAAAAACTTGTACATAAATAGTCACAGCAGCCCTGTTCGTTAGAGCCAAAAAGAGAACACAAACCAAATGTCTATCAACCAATGAACAGATAAGTAAACTGTGGTTTTGCCAAACAATGGAATATTCTTCAGCATTTTTTTAATGTTGATCCATGGTACAATATGGATGAGCCTCAAATCCATGATGCTAAGTGAAAGGGGCCAGAGCCAAAAAGGCCACCACTGTATAATTCCGTTTATACGAAATGTCTGCATTAGGCAAACCCAGAGGCAGAAAGGAGATCTGTGGTTCCTTGAGCCTGGGGGAGTTTTGTGGTTTTGGGGGGTGGGGTGGGGGGTGGGGGGGTAGAGAATGGAGAAAGACTGCTAATGGCGAAAGGATTTTTGAGATGATGAAAATATTCTCAAATTGGATTATGGTCGCACAACTCTAAATTTACTAACAGCATAAAATGTATGTACACTTTAAACGGGCCAATTTTATGGGATGTAAATTATATCTCAATGAAGCTGTTAAAACGAGATGCAGGGGGAATTACTAGAAGCATGCAGAAACCTTCTACCCAGCACTTCCCCTTGTGGGAATTTAGTCTAAGGAAATAATCCGAGATGGACAACAAGATTTATGTGCAAGATGTTTGCCACAGGGTTATCTATACTCGCAAAAAACTCAGAAATGACCAGAATTGGGGGGGGGGGGTAAAAAATAGTGGGGGCTGCATCAGTATATCAAGGCCTGAGAAAAGGGAATACCGCACATCCAGTCATACACGCACGCTCTCTTTTGAAAAATATTTAAGAATAGAGAAAAACGTTCAAGTAAAAAAAAAAGTAGGTAACAAAATAGTAGGAAGACCGTCAGCCCCACGAGGGCAGGATCTGGCCCAGAAGCCCAAGGCCATCTGGCGCCTCCAGCGGCCGGTGCCTGGCTCGCGGCAGGGGCTCCAGAGCCACCTGCTGAGGGATCACCAAGGCCGATGGCACCTCAGTTTGGGAGGAAAGTTCCGGCAAAGAGCACAAGGAGAAAGAAAGATTACAAAGGCCACCGGCCCAGCAGGAAGTGCCGCTTCTCTGCACATGGTGGGGTTATGGGTTGTTTTTAGTTCATTCTCTGTAATTTCTGCATCAGCTTTAATTGAAAAAAAAACCAACCAAACAGAAAACCCAAAAGCACGAGGGACTCCAAGGTGGGGGCGCTCAGCGGGCACAGGCAGTTTCCTAGACCACGTGAAGCTTTTGGGCGAGACCAAGCAGGGCCCCCACTTGCAGAGGGCCCCCCGCCAAGAGGCTTCGCGCAGCCCCGGGCGCCTGGGTCGGGAGCCACTCGGGAGGGGGCGTCGGGGGCCGAGGAGATCAGTGGTCTCCTCTCCACTCGGGGCCGTGGGAGAAAGGGGTGTCGGCCCGCTGGGGCGTGGCCTCGGAGCCCTCTGCCTGCACATCCTGGGCTCCTTTTTCCAGTCAGAGAAGCGGGCGGGGGATCTCCGGCAGCAGCTGCCCAGCCTCCAGGGCCACCAGCCTGGGGACCCCCTCCCGGACCGGCGACGCCCCCCTCCGCCCCTCAGTGGCGCCAGGCCCTCCCTCGGCCTGCTGGTGGCTCACAGCCACTGGGGCCAGGCAAGTTGCGGCCTCCCATTTTCCAGATGGGAGACCGAGGTCCGGAGAGGCCAAGTTCTCTGCCCAGAGCCACACAGCGCCCAAGCCTGAGCCAGCCCCGTCTGTCCTTCAGGGGCCAGGGCCCGGCCCCCAAACCCACAGCGTCCCAACAAAGGGGGAAGAAAAGGAGACACAAGGCCGCTGGCTGCCAAGAAGCTGAGCACAGCCAGCAGGCCCCGGGGCGGGAGGGCGGCAAGCGCACCCGGGGGACGGGGTGGGCGGCCATCAACTAGGATCGTCCCCCCCAGATTCGGGGGCGCCCTCTAGCCTGTGGAGTCAGAGAGCTGGAGCTGGGAGGAAGCGGCTGATCCCATCTGCCCGCGGCCTCCACGTGGTTGGGGGCTGCTTCTCGGTTATCTTCACGGAACCCCAAAGGCGCAGATGGGGCGGCCCCGCCCGCCGCGCCCCCCAGGCCCCGAGGGGCACATCAGGCCCCTGGGAGGGGCGGGGACCCAGCGGGGGCACAGAGCAGCCAGGCCCCCCGGGGCCCTCCGTGCCGGAGGCGGTGGGGCCGCGGGACCCGGGGACGCGCTGAGCCGAAGGGGGCGGCGGGTGGGGGTTGGGGCAGCGCCCCCCCCTCGTGAGCCTCAGCTCCTCATCCGTGACACGGCGCCAGCGCTGCCCACCTCCGGGGCTCGTGGTCGTGCCAAGAGCGGCGCCCGCCACGTTGGAGACCATTAATTCCTGGAAGTGACGGCGCGGCCGGGCGCCCTGGAGGCCGGGGGGCTCAGGCGGGCTCGGGCCCGGGCCGGGGGACGGCGGGGGCCTGCGGAGCTGGCCCTCCTGCCCCTGCTTCCTGCCCGGGCCCGCCCCGGGAGGAAACCGCCAGGCCTCCGGCGGACGTCCCTCTCTTTCTGCTTCCTCTTTCCCACGCGCGGGGCTGCGGCAGGAGGGGAGGCTCCCGGCAGCCCCTGTGCGTCCCCGCCCGGCCCTGGGGGCCACGTCCCGGCGCCTTTCGCGTCCCCAAACCTCAGTTGCCGCATCTGTACAGTAGGTGCAGGGCCAGCGCCTGCCCTAAGAGCTGCAGCCAACATCAAATGGGCCTGGCCTGGCGCCGCGCCCACAGTAAGTGCTCAAGGAACGCGAGCCCTTCGTCGCCTAAGCTTGCGTGAGCACCTACTGCATGCACGCGCTGCACGGGCCCGCGGGCACCAGAGAGGGCTGCCAGGTGGATTCTGCCTCCTCCCTGGCAGACCCCTGCCTGACGAGCAGGGTAGCACGAAAGCCCCCCGGGCCTCCCCCATGAGAAACCTCCACCCTGGGCTGCTCCCCTGCTGGACTCTGCTCTGCACGCCCAGGGCTGGGCTGGCCTGGTTCCCGGGCTCCCCAAACGTTTGCCGCTTAAATGGGTGGGCCCGAGGCTGCCCCCCACCCACCCAGTCAGCGCTTACTGTGGCCACAACCCACAGACAGGCACTGTGACCATCCCCATTTTACAGATGAGGAAACTGAGGCCCAGCAAGGCCAAGTCACTTGCCCAAGGACACCCAGCTTGGAAGGAGCAGAGGGGGGATGGCTCTGAACCATCTGCCCAGCTGGGGCCTGCTCTCCTGCCGTCTGACCCTGAGGAGCAGCAGGCCCAGGCCCTGCGGACCAGCCACTCCCTCCTGGACGCACTCCGGGAGCACCCCCTTTCCTCTCCCTCACCTCCAGAGGCCACAGGAGGGAGCTCTGGGTCCCGCAAGTGCAGCATGCCGGGGCAGGGGAGGGGCACCGGCCAAGTGTTCCCATCTGTAAAATGGTGGCACCGGACAAGGTGGCTGTAGGGAGCTTTTCCTGATCTAAGAGCCCAGAAAGATGCCCCCTGCCCAGGTGAGACCCCTGCTTGAAAGCCACCACGATAATCACGGCCACAGTCATCTGAGGACTCGTTAGGCACGGGCAGAGCCTGGCTGCCCAGGTTCCAACCCCATCTCGGCCACTCATGAGCTGAGTGATCTTGGGCAAGTCACTTACCCTCTCTGGTCCTCAGTTCCCCCATCTGAGGACTACTGTGAGGATTAAATGAGTCCAGGTCAGTAAAGGGCCTGATAGGTAACAAGCACCCAATAGATGTTTGGCAGCAGCTGGACTCCATCACTTCACTGTACAGATGAGGGAAACTGAGGCTCAGCTCCCAGAACTGCCAGGGCTCACAAACCATCAGGGCCAAGCCAGCCCTGGGCATTTGGGGAAACGGGGGCCCAGAAGGATGACTGCTGGCACAGAGGCTGTGGCTGGCCCGGTCATGCTCCTTGTGAAACCAGACCCCCAGCTCCCAGGGAAGGCCCTGCCCCCCAGGCTGGCCACCCCTCTTCTCCCCAGCCTCACCCCGCTTCCTCCCTAGTCTCTCCCAGGGAACCCACACCCCACTGCCTCCCCTTTAGGTTTCCCACTGCACAAGCTCAGGCGGAGCCACACCGGGGCAACTCCCGGAGATGCCGGCTCAGCAGCCAGATCTGCCGAGTCTATAAGAGCAACCAGAAATCTGGGGTTTTATGCTTTCAAAGACCGGCAACCAATCCACTCTTGCTTTTCGCGTAACAGCTGAGTGGGATGGCAGACCTCAGGCCCGGCACCCTGCAACCCCTTGCTCAAGGGAGGTGCTTCAATGGGGCTGGAGGCTTGGGAGCAGCCCCTGGCATACCCTGAGCGAGTCCCTTGACCTCTCCCAGCCTCGGTTTGTTCATCTGCCTAATGGGCCAATGAACTTTACTCACAGGAAGGACTCGCCATCAAGTGTTTAGGGCAGTGCCTGGCACACAGCAGTTGCTCATTCAGAGTTGTGAACATTCTGCTCCCCCCTCCTAGCCCAGCCTGGGGCTCCGGGATGCTGGGGGGCACGTGGACGTGGTAGCAAGGAGAAGCATCACAGCCAGGCAGTCCCAGAGGGTTCCTCTAGCCCCCACCACCACCACTGGGCAGCCCCAGGTAAGTGTCTCGGCCCCTCTGAGCCTAAACCCTCCGAATGCTCTCACCGTTGTTGTGTTAAATCTAAAGTCCTCCCCACCATCTCTCCAACCTCTTTCCTCCTTGCTCACTCCACTCTGGCGGCTGCTCTCCTGGCTGCACCTCAAATTTGCCTGGCTTGTGCCCACCACAGGGCCTTTGCACTTGCTGTTTCCTCAGCCTGGAACTCCTTTGCCCAGATCTTTCTGGGTCGGCAGCTCCTCCCGGGACAGTGCAAGTAAGGGAGTGATCGTCCCACCTCCCACCCACCTGCAGAGAGTGCTGAATCCAGAGCGCACTGTGATTTTCCTACCAATCTCCTGACCTTGGGGAACAGCCACAGGTGTCTCCTCCAACCCACCCCCTGCAGCCCCTGCAGCAGCTGCAGCCTGACCTAGCCTCCACTTACACAACTCCAGCCACAAGGAGCTCCCTCCCTCTGCTGCCCTCCCCGCGACACACACCCCTTCACAGATGAGGAAACTGAGGCTCTGAGGGGGGAAGTGGCCGGCTTGGCTGCGGCCTGAGTGACATCCCCTCTCTCAGTTCTCGTCCTCCAAGCCTCCTCCCTGCTCTGAGCTGGTGCTGGGATCTCATCTGTTCCCTCCACGGCTGGGCACCCTCAAAATGTCACAACCCCGGTATGAATCCGCAGCTCAAGCCCTTCACCTCCACCCTCTGGTGCCAGACCTCCCTTTTCCTTTCACTTAAAGCCACCCCACAGACAACGCTGGGGTCACAGGTCGGAGGTCAAGACCATACACGTGCAGGCACACCGAGGCTGGCAGTCCCAGCAGCCGGACGCTCAGCATCACTGTCACTGCGGGAACGGATGTTCCTGCACGTCGCGGAGAGCCCGGCCGGGGCGGCTGGGGGGGCCCAGCACGGCTGCTCACTTTGTGGGCAAAAACCCAGGCCCCTGGCGACCACCAAGACTACGACAGAGTCCCAAGCAGCCGGGGCCGAGGGGCGAGCCTGCAGGGCCCCCGCCACCCTCCTCTCTGCCTGGCTTCTCCAGAGGAGCCCAGCACCCCCCGTGAGCCCTGTGGGATCAGACCAAGACCCCCTAAGCGCAGGGGCCTCGACGGCACCTTCCGGCTGGCCACGAGGGTCCCAACCGTGCACGGCAAATAAACCCGTGCCCTCAGCCACAACGCTGAGGGCTCACAGGGCCATTGTACAGAGGAGGAAACTGAGGCTCTGAGCGGAGCCGGGAGAGAAGCTAGTTCGCCATGCAAACCCAGGCCCACCTGACCCCCAGACCTGGCGGCAAGACGGCTTCTTCTCCGCAGCGGAAGCTGTGACTTAAAGTGCCGTCCCCGGGGCGCCCCGCCAGCTCACACAGGTGGGACCAGGCCGCGGGGCCGTGACCTGCCTCTCGTGGTTTCGCAGGAAACAGTTTCTATCTGCACTCGAGTTCCCACCGCTTCCCGTGGCGTTTGGCGTAAAACGCTGGCGCGGCTCCACGCGGGCCTTGCTGGTTTTGGTGCTGCTGGCGGCTCTGTCATCAGAACACGGCCACCCGGGACGCCCCGCCACCGACTCAGGGCTCCGGCCGCACCGCCTCGAGACTCAGGCGGCGTTGGGGGGAGGCTGCAGCCACGGGCCTCGCAGCAGCGCCCAGTGCACACCTCCACCTGGACGGACACCAGGCTTAGGGTGAAGGCGCCACTGCAGCCCAGCGGGGAAGGGCGACCCGATGCTCACACACAAAAGAGCTGCGACCTCTACCTCATGCCACACACAAAAGCTAATTCCAGACGGGTCACGGTCCTAGATGTGAAGGCCAAAACAGTAAAGCTTCTAGAAGGAAAGACAAGCAAAGATCCTCACGACCCTGGACAGGCAGATTTCTTAAACAGGCCACAGCAAGCACCAACCCTAAAGGAGAGAGACGGCTAAACTGAACTTCATTCAAATTAAGAACCTCAATTGGTCAAAACCCCCATACTGAAGGGGAGAAAAGGCAACCCACAAAGCAGGAGAGACATTTACAACACACCGGAAGCACGATTTCCTACTAGTCAATAAGAAAAAGCCCAACAACAGACAACTCAATTTAAAAACAAAAACAAGCACTTAGCAAAACAGTTTATTCCGAAGGTCAATAAATCTATGAAGGGAGCACATGCAGCTCATGTGGTTGAGCGTACGAGGTCCGGGGTTCGATCCCCCAGTACCTACTAAAAACAAACAAACAACTCTCATTGGGGAGTAGATGTAGCTCACTGGTTGAGCGCCTGCTTCCCATATATGAGGTTCTGGGTTCAATCCCCAACACCTCCAAAAAATTAAAAAAAAAAAATTTTTTTTTTTAATTAAAACATGAAAAGGTGCTTAACGTCGTGAGTCCCTGAGGGAAATGGAAATTAAAGCCACTGTGAGATGCCAGTCCACACCCCCTAGACTGGCTAAAACGAAAAAGACTGAGGACCAAGTGCTGGTGAAGATGTGGAGCTCCTGGAACTTTCATAACCTCTGGTGGGGATCAAAGTGGTGCAGCCACTTGGAAACAGCAGGGCAGTTTCTTATGAAGTTACAGAGTCAGACAAGCACTCCGCGTATGACCTAGCAATCCCACTGCTGGGAATCTACCTGCAGGTCCACAGAGAGCCACGTACAAAGTGTAGCTTCATTATCACAAAAAGTAGGAACAGCTCAAACGTCCGTCAGCAGGTGGACGAATAAGCCAGTTGCAGGGCGTCCTGCGATGCGGTGCAACCAGGAATAAAAAGGAGTGGGCTCCCGAGGCACGCGGGGACGGGAACCGCTCTTAGAAACGTTATGCTGAGGAAAGAAGCCAGGCACAGAGGGCTCCATGCCAATCTACACGAAGTTCAAGAACAGGGAAGTCTAAGCCACATGGTCAGCGTCAGAGTGGGGAGCAGTGGCCCGGAGGAGGCAGGGGAAGCCCTCCGGGTGCTGGCTCACACGGGTGTGCTCACACACGCGAACACAGTGTGCTCGTCAGAGGCACTGCCCGCGCCTCAGCGGGGACCCGGTACATCCCACCCCTACCCAGCAGGGCCCCTCAGTTTCCCCCTCAGAGGCCCCCCGCCTTTCCTGCAGCGCACACGTCACAATTTATAACCCTGGAACCCAGCAGGCGCTCCACAACGCCTGTGGGCCTGATGGATGAGTAACCCCAGGTCTCCTGCACCTGACCACGGCCCCAGCTCACGGCAGGGCCACAAAGACCCAGGAATTAGACGAAAGCCCCATGGTCCCGCCCACTCGACCCCACGACCCCTCAGCCCCCACCACTCAGCGGGAGTTAAGTCGGAGGCAAAGGGACAACATTTTTTTAATGTAAAAGGAATTCCACAAACCCCTTAGAAAACTCCTGTTTGTCATGGTCAATCTGGGCCAGGGTTTTCAAGGACTGGCCTGTCCCTAGCCCACATGACACCCACGTGGGAATCAAAAATCCCCCCACATCCCCGGACACCTACAGGTTCCCCGGACACCTACAGGATCCCCGGACACCTACAGGTTCCCCGGACACCTACAGGATCCCCGGACACCTACAGGTTCCCCGGACACCTACAGGATCCCTGGCCCAGCACGCCTCAGAACGTCAAAGCCATCAGAAACGAGGAAGTTTGAAGACAGGAGGCAAGACAGCCGAAGGCTGTAAGGGATCCTGGTGCAAAAAAAGGACATTAGGGAAGCGGCTGTGGCTCAATCAGTAGGGCTCCCGTTTACCATATGGGAGGCCCCGGGTTCAGTTCCCGGGGCCTCCTGGTGAGGGCAGGCCCGCCCGCACGGCGCGGTTAGCTGACCCAGCGAGCACAAGCAGCAAGGGGGGGATAAATGAATAAATAAATAAAATCTTAAAAAAAAAAAAAAAAAGGACATCAGGGGAAAACGGGGGAGATCCAAGGTCCCCGGGTTAGTAAAGGGCTCGCCGCCCGGGGGACTGCTCAGCAGCAGCAAGCACGCCAGAGGGACGTGCGCTCTTCGGGGAAGCGGGCTGGGGCTCCCGTGGGAACTCTCCCACGCTCCTCGCACCTTTTCTGCGCATTTTCGATGATTCTAAAACAAGCTTATCAGGAGGAAAACCAGCAACGGCGAGCGCTTACCTTGGGCGGGTCGAAGAGCTCCAGCACGCGGTCCGCGCCGCCGCCCGCGCCGCGCCGCAGCGCCAGGCGCCCCCGCTGCCAGCGCGCGCCGCTGTCCATGGAGGCCTCGTCGGCCAGGCTGTAGCGCAGCGCCGCCTCCTTGAGCGCCTCGGGCGGCGGCTCCCGGGCCAGGCTCCAGGGCAGGAGCTTCCTGGCCGGGCCGGGCCGGGCCGCGGCCTCGCCCGCCTCCCCGGCGGCCCCGGCGCCCAGGCCCGCGGGCAGCTCCCCGGCCGAGCGGCGGCGGAAGAGGTGGCGCAGGCTGCGGCGCAGGTGCTGCAGCGCGCAGGGCGCGGGCGGGCGCGGCGGGGCCAGCTCCTCCGAGCTGCGCGCCTTGGGCAGGCCGGGCGCGGCCTTGGCCGGGGCCCCGCGGCCCGTCTCGCGGTAGTCGCGCGCCGGCGGCGGGGGCGCGCGGCCGTCCCGCACCGCGCGGCAGAAGTAGCGCTGGAAGAGGTCGGTGAACTGCAGCGAGACGAGCTCGGCGCGCAGCGGCGCGTGGTGCGGGTGCTCGCGGGCGAAGAGCCAGTACTGCCGGGCCAGCTCCCGGGCCGCGGCCACCGCGTGCAGCTCGCAGAACTCGCTCCAGCCGCGGGGCGCCGGGGCCGCGGCCGGCGAAGGCAGGGAGGCCGAGGGCGCGGAGGAGGCCGAGGAAGGCTGCAGGGCGGGCCCGTTCATGGCGGAGACCGAGGTGGAGCGGCCGGGCTGCAAGACACGGTGGGGCGGGGAGAGGAAACGGGGTGAGCAGGCGACGGCTGCCCCCCGCCCGGCCGCCCCATGAGGTCCTTTATTCAGCCTCCCGCCGTCGGGAGCCCGAAACGACCCATAACACCCAGTGCTGGCGAAGACGCAGCCGAGCGGCACAACCGCTGCAATGGTGCCGGGGCTGGGACAGCCTTTTCGGAGGGTAATTTGGCAGGACTGGTTTAGGCCCAATAAATCCGCTTTTAAGCAGGCGAGAGAAATACCTGCTCCGGTGCAGAGAGGTGCGTGGGAGGCCGGTCCCTGCTAGGCATTTCTTGCCTCAGTGTTTTTAAGAGGGACGAGTTAGATACACTCTAAATGTCCATCAGCTGGGGACTGGTGAAACAAACTGGTTCCTCAGGAGGAACATTCTACAGCAGGAGAGGGAGGAGGATCATCTGTGCTCCTACTTTAGGGGTCACCAAGACACTCGGTTAAGGGAAAAAGCAAACCACAGAATACAAACCACACGATCCTATGTACAAAATACACACAAACTACCAATTGTCATGTGCACCTTGTAGGAAAGGAGCCTCTGGCCGGGACAAAGCCATCCAGCAACAGTGGTGACTCGGGAGGGCAGCCGCATTGAGGTGCAGGAGGTTGGGGTGGGGGGAACAGCCAAGGAAGACCGTTGAAGACCAGTTAAGGACATGCACTGGGGCCCGGGTCTAAACCCCAGCTCCACCACATGCTGGCTGTGCGACCTTGGGCGAGCTACCTGATGTCTCTCCGACTCGGTTTCCCCATCTGTAAAATGGGGGCCAGGATCTGACCTCAGAGGATTGTCATGAGGACTGACTGAGTCAATTAATGTGAAGGCCTTGGAACCTAGTACACCCTTAATGAGGGCCAGCTGTTGCTATTTAAATGAAATACAATGAAAGTGTGGGTTATTGGTGCTAGTAAAAATAAATATAAAATAGCAAATTAAAAAGAATAAGTTGGGGGGAGCAGATATGGCTCAAGCAGTTGAGCACCCACCTCCCACATGGGAAGTCCCGGGTATGGTTCCCAGTTCCCCCTAAAAAAAAAAAAAACAAGCAGACAACGTGCAAAAAAACAACACGCAAAAGGCAAGGGAGCCATCTGGGATGGGGGTGGGCGCAGAAAGGATAAGTTGACAAGACTTCACCAGAGGTGCAGAGGTATTCCCTGCTCTGATGGGGGATGCTCAGGAGAGGCGGGGACCCTTGCCCATGCACCCCAACTGGGACTCCCATCTGTTTCCATCCTCTGCGAGTCCTTACCAGGCACAGCGCAGGCAAAATGGCAGCAGAGCCCCCCGCGCGCTGCTGTCCGCGGTGCTGAAGGGCCCTTCCCTCCCTCCCAAGCCTGGCAGGGCCTGGGCACCCGCTGGGGGTCACATTGGACCTCCCCTCTCCTTGTCTTCAGGATGGGGAATGAGACGCGCACTCCACCGTGGCACAAAGCCAGGCACGCGAGGCCTCCCTAAATGCACATGGAGGAGCGGTGCCACCCCTCCTCACCCCCCAACAGATACCACGGAGGGTCTACTGTGTGCAGGCACCCAGCAGCAGAGAAGGCAGACAAAAGCCCCTGCCCCCCAGAGCTCATGAGGCTGCGTGGCCCCAGACACCTGACTAGGTGTTTTCTCACCTGCCAGGGGGGGGGGGACAGCATGGCAGCTGCCTCTTGCAAGATATCCTGAAATGGGGCTCCAGGTGGAGATTTGAACCTGGGACTCTGGGTTCTTTCTGCCACACCCCACTCCACAGGCCCCTACTCTTCATGTGGCATGTCAGGCTGGACAGAACTACAAGGACGAGGGCTGCCCTCACCACCTCCAGGCCACTGTGTGACCCTGCAGCTGCCCAGCAGGAGAGCCAGGCCAGCACAGAGTCGGTGGAGGGCGCCCTGCACGTGGGAGGTCGTCCATGAAAGCTGCCAGCCGGGAGGGAAGAGGGAGGGGCCCACGTGCCCTTGACCATCATGCTCTGCCTTGGGAAGGACCCCTTTCGCTGAGGAGGGAGGGCCGCCTGCATGCGTGGGATGACCTGTCCTTGGACCCTGCGGCCACCCCACACCCCTGCTTTGGCACAGGTGGGGCAGGCACTGTCCTCACAGGTTGAGGGTCCCTGAGAGCTCTCAGAATCCAGACTCAAGCTCCTGCCCTCACCCCTACCCCACGTGGCCCTGCATGATCTGTCCCCCCCACCTCTGCTCCTGCACCTCCCCACACCTGCCCCCCCCCATGTCCACTGCTTCCCACCATGCTGGCTGCCTCTGGGCCTTTGCATTAGCTGTTCTCTGCGCCCAGCCTGCTCTCCATCTGCCTTCAATCTCACACATTACCACTTCAGAGAAGCCGTCTCTGAGCTCACCATCTGAGTCAAGCCCTGAACTTGCCCTTCAGCACCCCAGGCACTTGTTACCACCCAACATTTGTGATGATTTAATTAGTGGCTGTAACTGTGAGCTCCTTTAGGCCAGGAGCTATTCAATTTCCAGTCCCTGGCATACAGCAGGAGCTCAATAAATGCTTGCTGAATGAATGAATACAAGAGGGCAGGTGGATTTGCAGCCCCTGGCTCCCCTGGCAGACACCTGGCAGCCAGCACCAGCCACCTCTCACTGGGCCAGCCTGCCTCTGGGCCCCCCGGCCTTGCACCGTCCCTTGCCTGTCCTCTCCTGTATTTCAGGGTCTCAGCACCCCGACTCCAGGGGGTTGACTCCTTCCTCCACGCCCAGCAACCCTCCTACTCCAATACCCCCCCCACGCGGGGAACTGAAACATCTGCTGAGCACTTGACTACTCAGTGGGCGTTTTCCCAACCGCTTTTGCAAAGCATTAGCTCTCTCGGGCTTCACAAAAACAACCCTAGGAGGGAGGCCCAATTATTGCTCCCATTTTACATATGGGACCTTTCTGAAGCACAGAAAGGTCCCACGCCTAGTGGTTAACAAGCTCCGACCCAGAAGGCACCCCCAAAACACCTGACTGGCACCCAAACGCACATCCCGAAGAGGAATCACTTTCTGATGAATATGCAGGGAATAAATCGAGGAGGTGCCGATCAGCCCCTGCTGGAGTCTGGAGCCGGCAGTCTGTGCACGCCCCAGGCCACCAGGCGGTCAGGAGAGTAGCCACGGGAAGGTGAGCAAACAGCAACGAGAAGAAGCAATGACGTGATCTCGGGGTGTGCATATGCTCCTCCTATGATCCCCATGGGAGAGGGGTCCTGTCATTATGCCCACTTGACAGAGGGGAAGGCTGAAGCCTGGGGGCAGTGGCTGGCCCAGAATCCAACGGCCAGCAAGGGACAGAGCTGGGCTAACTGTGGGCGATACTGCTGACCGCCACCTCCCCAAACCTGGGCCTGCACCCCCCGAGGACCAAGAGGCCGCCTCCTTCCTGCTGACCCCCTAGAGTCTGGTCAGAGTGGACACTCCAGAAATATTTAGTATGAACTAACAGTGCGTGGGCTTGGGCCAGGCGGGCAGCCTCCCAGCGGCCTCTGGGGTCATGCTTCCGACCCTGCTGACCGACACAAAAGGCTCCAAGACCAGTCGAGACCCCACCCCGACCTGTGACCCTGCCATGGTGGAGCCATCAGCCAAACCTGGGTTCAAACCCTGCCTCTGGCACTTCCTTGCTGTGTGATAGGGACGAGGGAACTTCCCTCTCTGCCTCAGTGTCCTCATCTGCAAAACGGGCCCATGTTCTTCTCTGCCGTCTGCAGAGCGCTTAGCGCAGGGCTCAGGAAGCCAGCGGTGCTGCCCTTGTATCAGTTACTGTTAGGACGGAGGAGCCCAGCTCCTGAAGGCGCCGGGCCCACCGTGAGCGGCCGCAGGGGCAGCCTGGCCCCGTCACGGGAGCCTGAACAAAAGGCCTTCTCAGGGCAGAGGCGGCTGCCCGGGCGCTCCAGGCAGGAAACCGACAGCCAGAGCCGTCAGCTGCGGCCTGCGCCGGGCGGGGGCTGCGCCAGGGAGGTTCCTGGCCCGGCGGGTGGCAGGCTGCAGGAAGGCGGTCCCCTCCCCGGGTCTCGGTCCAGGCAGTAGCCATCTGCTGAGCACCTACTGTGTGTAGACGCAGAGCAGAGTTGAGAAACTCTTGCCAGGAAGCGATTGTTAATTAATCACCACCAGGGGGAACCCAGGAGCCCCCAGGCTCAAGCTGGTGGTGTGGGGGGGGGGGTCCTTGGGGGCACTCCTGTGCTGCCCCAGTGGGGCTTCCGGAACCCGGGCAGCCAGAGGGATGAACAGCCATCCACACATAGGGGCGATCTTTGGGCTAATGCCCAGAGATTCGGAGCAGAAATCCAGGGGGTCCGTTTCACCCATTCAGCCCAGGCTGCCACTGGGGCTTCTGGCAGGGAGTCAGGACAGTGGAAGCCACTCCTGTCCCAGCGGTGGGGATCTCCAAGATTCCCCTGTCAGGTTAGGGATGAGGACACCATGGGAAGATCTCCTGGTGCATCCATGTGCCCCCCACCAAGTCGGCAGCGTGAACTCCACACCTGCACCCCAGCTGGGGGTGGGGGGCCAGCCTGCATCCCTGGGCCACCAGTGCCTGCTAAAGGCACCTTGGGGAGGGCCTGGGAGCCTCCGCCTCTGCCTGGTGTCCCCCAGTCAAGCACATCCACCCCAAGGGACCTCAGGCCTCCGCCAAGGCAGGTCCTGGACGGCTGGGAGACCTGGCCTGGTGCAGGGGGGCCCGATTTAACCCATGACCCCGAGATCTGACCTTGTCGACCTCCCCCCTTCTGGTAAGTAATGCAATCCGGGGAAGCTAACATTTCTCTTTTAAATTATCAGGTCCAGGTGCAGAGAAAAATCTTTCCCCAGCTGTGGGAATTCCACCTGCAGACACTTGGGGAAGATTATTTTTTTTCAATCGAGGTAAAATTCACATGACCAAAATGCACCATTTTAATGGAACAATTAGTAGCTTTTTAGAACATTCTTAACATTGTGCAACCATCCAAAACACCTGACCATTCCAGAACATTTTCATCACCCCAAAAGAAACCTTATATTGGGGGAGATTTTTAAACCTGTGGTTAATGAAGAGCACTCAATCTTATTGTGTCAATCCTGGGATCCGGCCGAAAAGCTCTCAGCAGGAAGCAATTGTTAATTAGTTAATAACGTTACATATAAGTTAAAGTTAAAATTAAGTTAAAATGAGCCAGTCCAGATTCCCTGCCCCCACACTAGGAGGGAAAAACCCAAACTCACTCCCCTTCTGTGAGCCTGGTGTGGTACCCGAGTCCTCCCATCTCTATCGTCTCACTGGGGTAGAGTCATGACCCAATTTTCTAGCTGAGGAAACTGAGGCTTAGAGAAAGTGACTCACTCACTGCTGAGAAGTGGCAGAATCAGGAGTCAAAGCCAGGCCCACAGCTGACAGGTGTTTGGGCAGGAAGTCCCTTACCTTAAGAGGGAGACACCTCCAGGGAGGCCCCTGGGTTGACTCTAGACCACAGGGAGTGTTTCTATCTTCCTCACCCACAGTACCAACTGCTCCAGGAGTCCAGACCCCCTGCCCAAGGAGGCCTGGAGAGTTGGGGAGATTCCCACACTGCCCCAGCAGGCAGCCTACTGCACTTTCACACCCTTAAAGCTGGCCAGATGCCGAGAAGTCCATGGGAAGGAGGAAGCCAAGGCTCTGGGGACTTGGGGTAGCTGAGAGGTGTGCTGTCCCCCACTCCTCGGCAGCCACAGGGCCTTGGTGCGGCATCTCTGGGGTCACCTAGTAGCCAGAGCATTTATCAGGCCTGCACAGTCCACCAGAACAGGAAATGTCCTCTTAGGCTTCTTCCGCCCCACCCCACCCCCAGCCCGACACCCCCGCACCAGCCAGGCTTCTGCCGGGGAAAGCAGGGACTACCCCCCAAGCACAGGCAGTGCCCTACCTGCAGGATGGGGCGTCTACCTTTAACTGCCCCTGGGTCGAGGGGCAAAGGGTGAGACCCTAAGGAGGTGAGGCCTCTCAGCTGGTCCCCTCGGCTGCTGCAGGGTATGGGGGGCCGCTCAGGCCCCCTGTTCCCACATGCCCCTCCCATATGCTGCAACCTTCTCCTGTGAGGCGCAGAGAACGCGCACTCTAAATCGGACAGGATTCCATGTCACAGGCCCTCTTTTGTGTCCACCTCCCCCAGCCTTGTTCCCAGGCCCCCAACCCCCAACGGCCGGGCCCTCCCCCCCATCCGACACCCTGTGAGTCAGCTCCCAGCCGAGCAGGGCACAGACTTCCTCCCTCCCAAGCCTCCCTGGGGACGCGCGTCCTGGGCAGCAGCCGGCTCCCCGCTGGCCGGCTGGGGGGGCCACATCCGGGCGGGCCCCCAGGGGCTCCAGGCCTGGCTCACGAGGAAGCCCGCAGCCCGGCCCCCCTTGCCGACCCCTGACAGGGTGGCGTGGGAGGAAAAATCTTCCAGCCATCTGCTCAGCTGCCGGGTTTCCGGCCGGGGCGTGGCTGGGGGACGCCAGGAGGACCTGTTCTCCCAGGGAAATGCCCCCTGCCCCAGCTGGGTGGGAGGACGCCGGGCCGGGGGACCCAGCGGTGGCCAGCAGGACCCCTGAGCCCTGACCAAGGAACACTGGCTGCTCAGGATGTGGGCCCCAAGTAAGCAGGGGTCCAGCTGAGGCCACGGTCCTTAGACCTGCCCAGTCCCCAAGGACCTCAGGCCCTGGAAACCCAGAGGCTGGGGAGCAGGGCTCCTGGGTCTATTAGACCTGACTCAGGGAGTGACCCCAGCTGAGTCACTTCCCCTGGGCAGCCTACCCGCCTCAATTTCCTTGGGGAGGGTGGGTAGCTGGGAACAGGGTCTGGCTGGGCATGAGTCGCTTGTACTACACCTCTGGAATCTCCAAGACAGGCTTCTCTTGTCTGCCAGATGGAAGCAGCTTCCTGCCCCGCCCAGTCAAGATGCTGAATGCATGCCGGGGAGCCTCAGAGGACCATTTTCCCAGGAAACCTGGCAATTCAGCGCCATCCCTTCTTGGGCGTTAACAGCAGCCCACACTTATTGAGCACTGACTGCATGCCGGGTAGTGTGCATGCTTCATCCTTTCCAAACAACTCCGTCAGGTAGTAATTATTATCCCCATTTCATTTCATAGCTCAGAGAGGTTAAGGGACAAGCCCAAGGTCACACAGCAATAGTAACTACAGCCAACATAGTTCAAGTCTCTACTCTGTGCCAGGTGTTTTACCACAACCATCCTGGAGAGGTCGAGACTCCCATTGGGCAGTGAGGCCCAGAGAGATCAGGTAACTTGCCCAAGGCCTCACAACTAGAAACTGGCAGAGGCCCGATTTGGGCTCCAAAGCCCATGCTGCTAACAGGGAGAAGTGGAAATTTAAAAGGAAAGGGCTCTTGCTTTAATAATCATAATCTCTACAGTCACCACCGGTCACTGAGTCCAGGCCTGCGCTGAGTGCGTCACGTGCCCATCTCAGCACCGCTCCACAGCGCCTCCCAGAGGGAGCTATAAAACCCTTGCAGATGGGAAGCGGCTGTGGCTCAATCAGTGGGGCTCCCGTTTACCATATGGGAGGCCCCGGGTTCGGTTCCCGGGGCCTCCTGGTGGGGGCGGCCCGCCCGCACGGCGTGGTGGGCTGACCCGGCGAGCGCAAGCAGCAAGGGGGGATAAATGAATAAATAAATAAAATCTTAAAAAAAATAAAATAAAATAAAACCCTTGCAGAGAGGCTGAGAGCTTCAGGGACCAACCCAAGGGTTCACGACAATCAGAAGGGTTTGGGGAACATAGAAACCGGGCCCCAGAGGCCTTTACAGCAAAGGGAGTGGGGCTGACCCAGACGGGGGGAGGCTCCCTGCTGGGGTGCCCTGAGTGCCCCTCTCACCGAGCCCCCATGAAGGGGGGAAGGGGCCCTGTCTCCCCACACTGGGACAGGCAGCTGGGTGATCCCTCCTACTACCTCCTACTCCGGGCAACTCGCTCCAAACCCCTGCCCTCCAGGAGGGTCCACCCAGGCAGTGGGGCGTGTCCAGGGTGGCACACCCGGGCACCCACAACAAGGGGAGCTGCCACTGTGCCTGGTGGGGTCCTGCACATCCTCCGATTTGTTTTAGAAAGGTCTAGAGGAGGTGGGCATGGGGGAACAGGGAGGAAAGTAAGTGGGGTGAGTAGACACAACAAAGACAAGAGCCCCACGGCTGTTGGTGGTGGTGTTCCTGCAGGAAAAGTCCTTTTAAACAACACCTTTTGTGAGTTTACTCGTTGATGGGTCCAACAGCCCTGGGAGGTGGTTGCTTTGCTCACACCCACTTGGCAGGCTGGGCCAGCTCACACCCTCTCAGCCAGGAAGCCTTCGAGGCCTCCCAGCCATCTCCACCATCACCTCGTCCTGCCGGGTCTTCCCAATTCTCCTTCCAAAGGCTCAGGGAACCCCAGGTCTGCGTGCGCGGGAGTTGCTCAAGGGTGCTGATGAAGGAACATTCTGAAGCCTGAGCCACAGCCCCAACACAGTAATGCCAAGAGTCGCCTTACCACCTGGGTCTGCACCAGGCAGAGGTGCTTTCACATGCTGGCTCACTCGAGCTCTACCACAAACCTGTCATTACCCCCATTTTACAGATGGGAAACTGAGGCTCACGAGCATCCCTTGCCTTACGCCCTCAGCTGGGAAGAGGCAGTGGGAGATTCGAACCCAAGCCTCCAAGACTCTCCTCCTTTTCCTCCTGGCCCTCGCTGAGCCCCCGTTGGCCGCTGATACTTCCCTTCCCACTTGGCAGCCTCTGCGACCCACAGGGACTTAAAGAAGTTCTAGGAACTTTGTCTCAGAAGTATCCCTGCCCCCTGCCCAGGGGGGCAGGGGCAAGAGGCTCAGAAAAAGCATCTAACAAACCCTTCCAGCTTCCCCAGCGAACCCTGGTCTCTCAGCCCCTGACCCCAGCCCACCCAAGAGGCCTCTGCCTGCTCTCCCCACTTAGAGCTAGGGCTCGGGACACCACAGGCCCCACAAAGCCTGGTCCGTGATGGGAAATGCAGGCACAATTCACACACCTCGAGGAGGGGCCTCGAGGCGGGACTGTAAAGGGAAGGCAGGCTAGCCTGGCTGCCCTGGCAGCTGGAGGGCGGCAGAGGTGCGCATCTCCCAGGGAAGCGGGGTGAGGGTCAGACCTCAGCCCCTCTCACCCCGCAAGCCGGGCCTTGGCCCTGCAGACCTGGCCTAGCCAGGCGCTCTGCTCCAAGCCCCCACCCACCACCTGATTTCACTTCCTCCCGCTCGGCCGGGCCTGGCCTCCCTGGAGGTCCCCAGCTGCAAGCAGTGACCTCCTCACCTACATCATCGCAGCAGGGAAATGGGGAAGAGAAACAGGGGAATGAGGAAACTAAAGAAAAAAAGAACCGGGACAAGCAGGCAGGCCCCCCTCCCCAGTTCCTCAAACGCGGCCTCTCCCCACAAAAGCCCCCCTGCGCAGAGGGAGGGAGGGAGGGAGGGGATTTCGGCACCAGACCTTGGAGGCCTTCGAAACACCCTTGCGGTGGCGCTGACCTAGAAGGGCAACGGCCCCCCATTCTGGGTGTGTGTGGTGGGTATTCCCCGGGAGCCCCAGGTCCCCAGGGTGAGGCGACCAGCGGCGGGCCCGGCCCACCCCGGCGGGGCGGGGGCTGGGGAGAGGGTCTGCCGGCAGCGGGGCGCTGCGCCCTGGCCGCATGGCCTGGCCTCGGGGAGCGCGGAGGGGCCCTGCTGCGGCGCTCACCCACTCTCCCGGCCTCAGTTTGACTACTTTCACTTTCAGGAGGCCGAGTGGCGACCCCGACGCCCCCTCCCGAGGCCCGGGGGGAGGGGGTCTGCGGCCCTTGCCGGGCTGGGCTGCTTGGGAAGTGGCCTGGGGGTGACAGCCAGACCCTCTCTCAGCCCCCGCCGCCTCCCCGCGCCCCCGGCACGTGCGTGGGTGCGGCTGTCCGCCGAGCGGCGTCGCCGGAGCTGGGGGGTCGCCCTGCCCACGCCCCCCCCCCGAGGGGCGCGGGCCAGTGTGGGCTGCTGCGGGGCTACGCGGGCCCCCCCACCCCGCACAGCCCTCCCAGCCCCGAGGAGCGGGCGCCGCCAGGGGCGCGTTTACCTCAGCGAGAGGGGGTCGGGGCCCGGCTGGCCCATGGCGTCGCGCGCCCCCGGCCCCCCGCAATCCCGAGGGGGCGGGCGGGCCCCCGCCGCGAGCGCGTCCCCTGCCGCGCGCCGGCTCCTCGCTCGCGGCTCGCTGGAGCGGGGCTCAGGCAGGAAACCCGGGCTCGGAAAATGGCCCGCGCCTCATCATTTCCGCCGCCAGCGCCCGACAGTTGCGGGAGGATGCGCCCCCGGGCCGCCGTCGCCACGGCGGGCCGCGACAGTCCGGGCGGGCGGCCGGGCGGAGGCGACGACCCGAGCCCATGCCGCCCCGCGCCGTTATGTAAAGAGGAAGCCGCCGGGCGAGCCGCGCCGGGCGGGGGCCGGCGGCCGCGGCGGGGGCGGGGCCGCTCTCCTCCAGAGGGGCGGGGACCGAGCCTGGCTCCGCCTATCAGCCCTGCCTCTCCCCTCGGGCCAGGTCCTGGGCTCCCAAGGCGTGGCCCGAAGGGGGTGGAGCCCTACGAAGCCACGCCCAGCTCGCCCACCCGCCTCGCGACGCCCAGCCGGGAGGGAAGGGCGGGGCCGCCTGGGCCCCACCCACGCAGCCTCCCGCAGGCCGCAGGGGGCCTCAGCGCGGCGGGGCGGGGCCAGGGGCGGGGCCGGGGCCCAGGGGCGGGGCCGCGCGCGGGCCGCCTCCCTCCCCCGGGCGCTATCGGCGCTCGCCGGGCCTGTGGGTGCAATCGCCGGCGCGGCTTTCATCATTGCGCGGGGAGGGAGCCCCACCTCGCCGGGTCCCGGCCCCGGCCCCCCGCGTCTCTGCTGAGCCGCCCCGCAGGCGCCCGGGCTGCCGGCATCGAGCCAGCTGGCTCCTCCCCCAGGAGGGGGCCTCTTTCTCCAGGAAGCCCTCCGGGACCGTTGGCTCCCGTTCCCTCCGGGACTCCCACTCTCCCCCCCTCCCGGCTGCTTTCCTTTTCTCCACGGGCCTCCTGGGGGATGAAGTCGACAGTGCGGTCCCCTGTGGTCTGGGGTGGGGACATGCTCTCAGCCAGCCCCTTCCCCAACACATGGGAGGGAGGAGCGTCTTTCTCACCCTCCGCAGACAAGAAGCCCGTCGCTCACGTCCCGCAGCCTGGACGGGCCGCCTCCTGGCTTCCCAGACAGCGCTCTCCCCCTCCCTCCATTCGACTGCCTCCCCCTTTCTAGGCTCGGGCAAACGACTTGACCTCAATTTCCTCATCTGCGAAATGGAAATAATAAGGGGACCCACTCCCCTGGGTTGTTGTGAGGCTTAAATGACTGCATGTAAAGCAGTTAGCATGGGGTGTGGCCCAACAGGAGTGTTGAACAAACAGGCCTCTAGGGCTTGGAGCTGCAGGCTGGAGTTCCAGAAACTGAGTTTCCTGACTCCACCTGGATGGGAAGAGGGGCTGGTCTCCAGGATCCCTGGAACCCAATAACCTTAAGGACTGCGCAGCCAGGGAGGACTGGGAGTTCACGCTTTCCAGAAATGTGTATTGAATACCTACTGTGGGCCAGGAACTGTTCTGGGCTCAGGGGCCACGACAGACAAACGTCCCTGCCCTCGTGTTGCTGACATTCTAGTGAGGAAACAAAGAGGACAAATAAATAAATAGGATGATTTATGATGAAGACTGCAAGCCAATTGTGGGGTGGACAGTGGGAGGGGGGCTGTCTTAGATCGAGGCTCAAGGGGGTCTTTGCTGGAGAGCTAACATTTGAGCTGCGACACCCCCACCACCACCACAGAAAAGAAAGATGCAAGTGTGAAAGGTCTGAGGTAAGGCCATTCCAGGCCAAGGGAACAGCAAGTACTAAGGTCCTGGGGTGGGAATAAGATTGGTGCATTTGAGGAAACTCACGTAGGCAGTGGTAACACCTAGAGAGAGATGGGAAAGATGATGTTGGAAAGCTGGGCTCATCACCTGGAGCCTTGAGGGTCCTGATGGAGAGTTTGGAAATGATTTTGAGGGCCATGGGGAGCCATGGAGGGTTTTGAGCAAGGGAGGAAGCTGCTGGGTTTTGGATTCGAGCTGCAAAGCCTGGAATTGGCAACCCACTGAGGAGGTGTCCCAGTGATGCTCACACAGCATCTGAGGGTGTGGAGTAGGGGGTGGGGGGACATCAAGGGATGCTAAACTATCACCCCATATTAGTATGTCTTTATGACCCTCAGGGAGACTGAGGCCCAGAGGCAGCAGTTACTGCTCTGCATTCCCACAGCTGCCAGGTGGCCCCAACAGAGCAGGCCCTGCCAAATGGTTGCTGAAATCTGCCAGCCACAAGCACTTTCCCTCTCGCTGGCCAGACAGCAGCTCTGCTGACTTAAACGGGGACTTGTGGTTCTTCCCCTTTTTAATCACTGTTCAAGTCTCCTCTCGCTGCCAGATTTCACGGAGGCCCAAACTGGTTTCCTTCCTCGCTTGACTTCTCGCCCAGAGTCTCCTCCGGAGTCCAGTTTCTTGTTTCAGCGCTCGCCCCCAGGTCCAGACTTCTCACTTTTTGTTTGTTTTTCTTAGAAAGGGGTTACAATAAAGCACCTTGCGGGAGACTCCAGCCCATCGGGGCGCAGAAGCAGCGGTTTCAGCTTATCTTCTCTCGGGCGAAGCTCCTCCCACTTCCTAGGTCCCCGAGGCCCAAAGGAAGAGGCTTATTTGAATTCCCACGGCTGCTGCGCCGCCTCCCAGGGGCAAGCAGAGCCGTCTTGGGGGAGCAGGTCCCGCTGCCCTTCCTTCCTAAGGTGAAAACCTTGAAGGAGTGAGCCAGCACCCGGCGGGAATTCCACCAAGCAGAGCCCTGCTGGCCCAAGACGGGAGACTCGCCTCCCAGGATAGCCACGATAATAAGTAATAACAACACATACAAAAATAACGATAGGATATTAATAAGATGAATAATAATGAAGCTGACCATAGTTACGAGGTCCAGGACTAATGATATTACTCACTAGTTGCAGGATTAATAAAATGATTAACAGTTTTGGGGATTTATTCTGTGCCAGCCATTCTCTGCAGCAGCTCTGACCAATGGCACTTTCTACCAAAGCGGAAATGTTCTATCTGCGCCATCCAATCAGGTCACTGCTGGCCACATGTGGCTCTTCAGCCCTTGAAATGTGGTGGCTGGTGCCACTGAGGAACTGAATTTGTGATTTCATTTAGTGTTAATCAATTACAGTTTATATAGCTATGCGTGGCTGCTGGCTACGGGACTGGAGAGTGTGCCTCTGGGCATTTACATATGCTGGTTCATTTCATCCCCACAACAGGCCTGGGGCAGGCCCTATGCTGACTGTCCCCATTTTACAGAGGAAGAAACTGAGGCACTGACAGGTAAAGTCATTAGCCGGGATCAGAGGCTCTCCCCACCTCACAAATAGATGCGGTGGTCTGAGGGGCCCTATAGTTAAGGACCAAAGCTGTGGCATCATCCGGGCAGGTTTAGAATTCTCTGCTCTGCTGCTTCTAGCAGTGTGGTTACTTAGCGTCTCCGGCTTCAGCTTCCTCAGCTGTAAAATGGGAACAATCACAGTGCTAATCCAGTGGGGGGGGGGAATGCTTCCACTTAGCATGTGTGCAATAGCACGTGTGCGATAAAGAATGGTGCTTATAAAGTGGGTGTGAGAGTCCTATGTCCTTCAAGGGGTGATTGGGAAGAGCGGTGGCCCTATGGGGAAGAGACCTTCACACCCATCTTACAGACGAGGACACTGAGGCTTAGGAGTGAAGGCCTCACTGTTCACATCTATAAAATGTGCTTCTGCAGGTCCATCCTTTGCCTCTTGGGAAGGCAGCATGGGCCACAGGTGAGGGGGAGGCCTGGGAGCCTAGAACACCTCCCCCCCCCACACTAGGCAATGGCTGGTTCTGGAGTTTTCAGGCCTGGGTTCCAATCCTGCCACTGCCATTTCCTGCCGTGTGACCTCCAGCAGGGTTCCTGCTCCCTGAGCCTCAGTGTCCCCTGCTGTAAAATGGATATGGTAGTAGCTGGGTGAAGAGAAATGAAATTGTGCAGGCCGCCTGGTCCCCAGCTGGCGGTCATCAAGGGCTAACTCAGCACAGCTGGGCTTAACTCTGCCTACCTCACCTTCATGCTCCCGGTCCAGGGCCTGGGCCCTCGCTGTTCCCTCTGGCCAGATGCCCTTCCCCCAGCTGTCGCCCTTCTCCTCATTCACTCCCCAGAGCCCCCTGACCACGGAACCTAAAACAGCCCCCTCCCCACCACCAACACACTGCCTTCATCCGTGGACTCGGCCCCTTTTTCTTCCTCTATTTGCTGCCCCCTGACTTTACACTAATCTGTTGATCTGTTTATTGGGGATTCCTTCCCCCATCCTCATTAGGAGGCCAGCACCACGAGGACGGATTTGTGTCATCTCCTGCACTCTTGTATTCCCAGCACTTAGCAATTTCCTGGCCCATAATAGGTGCTTGTGGTAGTTTAAAATATGTCCACACCTCCCTTCAAAAGGTGAGGCCTAATTCTCTGACTCTTGGGTACTGGCTAGACTTAGTGACTAGCTTCTAATGAACAGAATAAGGCCGAAGTGATGTTGCATGACTTTCCAGGCTAGATCAGAAAAGGCCCTGCAGCTTCCTCCTTGCTCCCTCTCTCCACTGCTCCGGGAGGAGCCAGCTGCCATGAAGTAAGGACACTCAAGCAGCCTTATGGAGAGGTCCACATAACGAGGAACCCAGGCCTCCTGCCAACAGCCACGTGCATGGGCCAGCTCAGAAGGGGACCTCTCAGCCCCCATCAGGCTTCAGATGACAGAACCCCTGCCCATGTTTTGATGACCACCTCATGAGAGACCCTGAGCCAGAACCAACTGCTCTTAAATTCCTGAAACCATATGAGATGATAAATGTTTGCTGCTTTAAGCCACAGAGTTTGGGTTTAATTTGTCACGCAGCAATAGATAACTGATATGGAGCTCAAGAAAGCTCTCGGCTGTCCAGCCAAACCCTCCCTGCCCAGTGGGTCCAACTGAGGCTGGGAGGATTCAGGAAGGATGCTTCTTGGCCAGAAAAGAACATTACACAACTGGGTCCTTCTCTTTTCTGCCTGGGCTGTCAGAACTTTTGGTGCCAGATTCCTGGGCTGAGGCTCTAATCTGCTGAGCTCAGGTGCCTGATGCCATCTACTCCCTCTGCTTCCTTCCCGTGGCTTTGGTTCCGTTTTCTGTCCTTCCAGTGCCTTTGACTCTAAAATTGCCACGAGTCCTTACCTCAGAAAAAGATAAACAGTACTTACAACTTTAACTCCATTAATGGAGACTTTCACCAAGCTGAGCTCATCACAGGCTTTATCTCCTTCCACCTCCCCAGGACGTTTGCTCTTTCCCCAGTTTTTCAGATGAGGAAACCGAGGCACGTGGAAGGTGAAGTGACACACCAAAGGTCACACAACAGGTAAGTGACCGAAGTAGTTGTTCTGGAGTCAGGGCCTATCTGAGGGCAGAGCCCCAGCTTTTAACTCCATTCCATACGCAAGTAATAATCATGACAGCAATAACAGAATTCGGAGTTACTTCTCAGCATTGCCAGGCAGTCTGAGCCTTCCCAGGGATTAACCCGTTCAATCCTCCCAGCAGACACGTGAAGGGGATAATGGCGTTTCCCACCCTTTGACAGAGGAGGAAACTGAGGTGCAGGAAGGCGAGGTCATGTGGGTGGTAAGTCACCCCGGGGCTCCAGAGCTCTGATCTGGGTCAGGAGAATCAGGGGCTTCACGCCTCCCACCCCACGCCACGGCCCGGGCCGGGCCTGGGAAGCTGCCAGCCGCCCACCTTCCGCCTGGGGGAATCTCAGGGGAAGTGACTCAGCGGCCTGCGGCCTCCCAGATAATTTTCGCTTCCAAGCCCGGTAATTAAAGGCCCCGATAGCCCCGCCGAGGACACAAAACCCGGCCGCTCCCGCCGCCCCGCCCCTGCCTGGGGGATCCGCGCGGGGCGCACGAGCACGCGCGCCGCGGGGCAAACCCGGGCGCCCGCCTGGCGCGACTCCGGGCGGCGGGGGCGGCTGGATGCGCGGGGCTCCGGCGCCCCCTGGTGGCTGCGGAGGAGTCGAGCGCCGCGGGGCCGCCGCCTTGGCGGACTTGGACCCGCGCGGCCTGGCCGGTCCCTCGCCTGGACCCCTCCTTCAGGAAGGCCTCCCCACTTGTCCCCAAACCTTCCTGGAAGCCTCCAGCCTCCAGGTTTCATGCCTCCAGGCCAGCGTCAAGTGGCCACCAAGGTCGAGAGCATGGGTTTGGGCGTGGCTTAATGCTTGGCTTTTTTTCCCTTTAGATGCTGAGTCAACCGGGCAAATAGCTTGGGATCTCTGAGATTCCGTTTACTCATCTCTAAAATGGGAATAAGGGATGGCCCTACCTCATAGGATTGTAGTGAATAGTAAGTAAAAAATTCATTTAGAAGTGTCTGCTACACAGTTAGTGCTCAATAAATGGTGGGTATTTTTATTATTTATTATTATTTCCAAGGCACAAATCTGATCATGAGCCATATCGCTCGCTGCTGCTCTAAACCCTCTATGGCTCCCCATTACGTTCTGGATAAAATCCAAACGCCTTTGCGGGACATACCAAGCCTCTTCACAGTCTCATCCCCAGTGACTGCATTCTAGGATAATACCCACCAAACACCCTACACTCCAGCCACACTCGACTTCTCTCTGTCCCTTGTTTCATGCTTCCAGACCTTAGCCTATGCCGTTTCCACTGTGTGGCATTCCCCTTCCTGCTCTTCTTCTTGGCAAACTCCTATCCATCCTTCAAAACCACCTGAAATGTGACCCCTGCCTGAAGTCTCCCTCAGTCCCAGGTGCCTCCTCTGACAGCCGCTTTCTCGAGCCTCTGAGGGACAGAGGGCTTGTCCTTCGTTGTGCAATTATTCATTTACTTCTCTCTCTCCTCCACCAGCCCCTGAGATCCTGGAGGGTAAGGCTGGCATTTCACTCACCTCTGAATCCCGGTGTCTAGCACGAGCCTGGCATATAGTAGGTGCTCGAAATTTTGTCTGGAAACAAAACGAATAGGCACTCAGTATTTGTGGATGGTGATTTGAAAGCACGGGCCCGGGGTGGGAGCCTTGGTTCTGTCACTGTCATGCTGGCTCAAACTCTCTGAGCTTCGGTTTCTTCACCTGCAAAATGGGCACTGAGAAGAGTACCTTCCTCAAAAATTCCATTTGCGAGGATTAAATGAGATTCTGTGTGTAAAGCACAGGACACTCGATAAATGATGCTGATTTTTATCAGCTAAACCTGTTCTCAGGTCCTTCCTCTCCACTGAGTGGATGTCTGGGAGCAGCTCAATACTCCCCTCTTTCTCTCTCCATTAAAAGAAGCAAATAACACCGAGCCCTGGTTGTGGATGAGGGATGTGATTGATAGTACAATATAAGACTGTGCTAGAACAGACATACATCACTATTTCCAGGCGCTAATACCATGGGAAAAATACAAGCAAGGGAAATCATGGACTAAACTTAAAAGTAATATTGTAATATTTTTTCATCAGTTGCCACAAAGGTACTATATCAATGCTAAGGATCAACAATAGGGGATATAAAGGGGTATGGGATTTTTCTTTTTGAAGTAGTGAAAATGTTCTCAAATTGACTGGAGATGACAGCACAACTCTGCGATTATACTGAGAGCCACTGAGCGTGCACTTCGGATGTTGTACAAAACATGGGACGGAATATCACAGCAAACCCTGCCACGGACGATGGACTGTGGTTACCAGTACAAATATAAGAATGTTCTTTCATGAATTATAACAAATATACAACACTATTACAAGGCGTTAATAATAGGGTGGTATATAGGGAAAATACATGTAATGTAAACTATGGACTATAGTTAACAGTAATATATATATATATATATTTTAAAGATTTTATTTATTTATTCATTTATCACCCCCTTGCTGCTTGTGCTCGCTGGGTCAGCCAACCACGCCGTGCGGGCGGGCTTGCCTTCACCAGGAGGCCCCGGGAACCGAACCCGGGGCCTCCCATATGGTAAACGGGAGCCCCACTGATTGAGCCACAGCCACTTCCCAACAGTAATATTTTAATATTCTTTCATCAAGTGTAACAAAAGTACGTCACCAACACTAAGGATCAACAACAGGGGGACGCTGTATTTTTTATATGGCTTTTCTGTGAGCCCATACCTTTTCTAATTAAAAAAACAAACGTTTAGTAAGTGAAAGAAACCAGACACTAAATACTGCATAATGTATGATTCCACTTCTATAAAATGTAAATATAAATAAATTTATAGAGTTGGAATTAGGTTGGCGGTTATGTAGGGCTGGGGAAGGATAGAGGAATTGAGAGGTGACTGCTAAGGGGTATGGGGTTTTTCTATTTGGAGTAATGAAATAGTCTAAAATCGATTGTGGTGATGAATGCACAACTCTGTGCTAAAATATGACACTAAAAGCCGTTGATTGTACACATTGGATGGATTGTGAGGTATGTGAATATATCTCAATAAAACTGCTTTTATGTATGTATAAAAGAAGCATCTAAGTGTTTGCTAAAGGAGCAAGAATTTGGGGGAGTTTGGGGCTAGGCTCCCTGGGCTCTGCCACATCTACTGTGGGTGTGACCTTGGGCAGGTCGCTTCACCTCTGTGAGGCACAGGCCGAGGGGAGGAGCCAGGGAGGCCTTTGGCCATGCTCTTAGAAGCAGAAGCAGGAAGCTGAGGGTGGAGGGGTGGGGCGGAGAGCAGCTGAGTCCCATATTTGCATTTTCCACCAGCGGGCCTTCCTCCCTGCTGAGGTGGTGTCCCACCAGTGC
Organism: Tolypeutes matacus; assembly: GCA_026826555.1. Lineage (NCBI taxonomy): Eukaryota > Metazoa > Chordata > Mammalia > Cingulata > Chlamyphoridae > Tolypeutes > Tolypeutes matacus. The sequence goes on along the minus strand of JAKSZT010054518.1, from coordinate 8,414,001 downwards.
TGGATTTTGGCCGAGGTTCCTGATTGGCCCCTGTTCTGGTTTCCACTCACTCCAGTCCAAGATGTTCCCTGGGAATGAGCCTCCCTGCCCCGCCCCAAGGATTGGTTCAGGGATGGACACCTGGCCCCATGGGCCAGTGGGACTAAAGTCCAGGCTTGGGCAGAACGAACAGATAAGAAAATCCCTCATTCTACTGTGTTTTTTTGTTTTGTTTTGTTTTTGTTTCTTACCGGGAGGTCCCGGGTATCGAACCCGGGTCCCTCCATATGGGAGACGGACGCCCAACCAGTTGAGCCACATCCGACCCCTACTGTGTTTTTTTTTAATTTAAAATTTATTTTATTTATTTATTTCTCTCCACCTCCTCGTTTGCACTTGCTGTGCCTGTTTGACTTCCTTGTTTCTTTTAGGAGGCACTGGGAACCGAACCCCAGACCTACTGATGAGGGAGGGAGGTGCCTAATCGCTTGAGCCACCTCCATTCCCTGTTTTGTTGTCTCTCATTATGTTTTTTCTTCTTGTGCCTCTTGTTGCGTCAGCTTGCCGCGCCTGCCTGTCACGTCAGCTCACTGTCTTGCTTGTCTTCTTTAGGAGGCACTGGGAACCTATGCTCCCTGCTTTGTTGTGTCTCTCATTATATTTTTTCTTCTTGTGTCTCTTGTTGCGTTATCTTCTTGCATCAGCTTGCCACACCTGCCCGTCATGCCAGCTCGCTGTCTCCTTCAGGAGGCACTGAGAATCGAACCAGGGGCCTCTCATATAGTAGGCGGGAGCTCAATTGCTTGAGCCACATCTGCTTCCCATCATTCCACTCATTTTAGAGCCAGGAGGACATACGATTGGGGCTAGTGGGGGCCAGCTTGCCCAAGAATGAACCTATTCAGAAGAAAGCAAAACTGAGAGACAGTGGGAAAATGAGTCCTGATGACAAAGTCCACGACCTAGATCCAGCCATACCTGAAAGCATTACTCCTGAACGTCTCAGCCATGTAAGCCAGTCAATTCCCTCTTTGCCTGAAGCTTGCATGTGAGGCTTTTGGCCATGTGGCTACTGAGTGACTTCTGCTCGAGTATGACAATGGGTTTCCTAGTAACCATATCTCTGAAAGGTCCCTTATGAGCCTCTCACACCTGAAAAGGGAGACTGGGATGGTCGTGGGTGCTGGGGCCCCACGTGGGGAGGCCTTTCTTCCACTGCCTCCATCTTAGACCCTGAGTAGAACCAGCAAACTCCATGGGGGCAGAACGTGCTGCCCATCAGGTTTTGTTGAGCCTCTACTATGTACCGGGCTCTCTTCCAGGCACTGGGGACACAGTGTCTGTTCCCATTCCAGACACAATAGCAAGCAAATCCTTAACTACATAGAGAATGGCAAGTGAGAAAGGGTCACAAAGGTCGCGGAATCCTTCCAATAACCCTTATCATCTCCATTTTTCCATTTAAGGATATTGAGCCCAGAGAGGGGAAACAACTTGCCCAGGGTCACACAGCTACTCAGATTCTGAACTGGGATTTAAACCCAGGTCTGACACCAAAGCCTTTTACTTTTTATTAATTTCTTATAAAGCTTTTACTGAGATGAAACTCACATAATATAAAATTAACCATTTTAAAGTGCATGATCCTGTGCCATGTAGTGCAGCCACCACACCTGTCTAGTTCCAGCACATCTTCATCGCCCCAGTGGGAAACCCTGTCCCCATGAGCAGCTCCTCCCCATTTCTGCCCTCTCTCAGTCCTGGCAACCACCAGTCCAGTTTCTGTCTCCGGCCATGGATTTAGCTATCCCGGACATTTCATCTGAATGGAATCATATAACGTGTGGCCTCTCGTTGCAGGCTTCTTTCACTTAGCATCGTGTTTCCAAGATTCATCCGTGTTGGAGAATGAGTCAGTACGTCATTCCTTTTTTTTTTTTTTAATTTCTGTTTTTTTTCTTAGAGCAGTTGCAGGTTTACAGAAAAATCAGGCAGGAAGCACAGAGTTCCCACATATCTGCCTCACACACATGCAGCTCTCCCTATTATAAAGACTTTGCATTGTGGGGTACTTTTATTACAATATTATTATGAAACAATATTATTATAATTGCACTATTAACTTTAGCGCACTGTTTTACATTAGGGTTTACTCTTTGTGTTGTACAGTTCTATGTTCTTTTTTTTTTTTTCCTTCTGGTAAATTATATACAACCTAAAATTTCCCTTTTTATCCCTTTTCAAATATAGAATTCAGGGATGTTAATTACAGGCACAAAGTTGTGCCCACATCACCATCATCCATTGGCAAAACAGTGCCATCACCCCAGACATACCAATTAATCATTAACTCCCCATTCTCCTCCTCCACCAAGCCCGTTGTAACCTGTATTCTAGTTTCTGACTTTATGGATCTGTATATTCTGTTTATTTCATTTAAATGAGATCTTACAGTATTTGTCTTTTTGTATCTGGCTTATTTAACTCAAAATGATATCTTCAAATTTCATCCACGTGGTAGCATGCTTCGGAACATCACTCCTTTTTATGGCCAAATAATATTCCATTATGTGTATAGACCACATTTTTTTTGTCCATTCATCTGTCGATGGACCTTTGGGTTGCTTCTACCTTTTGGCAAGTGCGACTAATGCCACTATGAGCATCGGTGTGCAAAATCTGTTTGAGTCCCTGCTTTCAATTTTTTGGGGTATATACCTAAAAGTGGGAGTGCCAGGTCATATGGTAATTCTGTGTTTAACTTTCTGAGGAACCGCCAAAGTGTTTTCCACAGCGACTGCACCATTTTACATCCCCACCGACAATGTACGAGGGTTCTTATTTCTCCACATCCTCTCCAACACTTGTTATTTTCCAGTTTTTAAATAGTAGCCATCCTAATGAGTACGAGGTGGTGCTTCACTGCAGTTTTGATTTGCATTTCTCGGAGCGCCAGTGGCACTGAGCATCTTTTTATGTGTTTATCGGCCATTAGTGTATCTTCTTTGGAGCAACGTCTATTCAAGTCTGTTTCCCATTTTTTACCTGGGTTGCTGTCTTTTTGAGTTGTAGGAGTTCTTTATGTATTTTGGATATGAAGACCTTATTAGATATATGGTTTCCGAATGTTTTCTCCCATACTGCAGGTTGTCTTTTTACTTTATTGATAATATCCTTTGATGTACAAAAGTTAAAAAGGGTTTTGTTTTTTTCTGGCTACAGGTTTATTCAACAGAAAATCATCTCCTGCTCCAACTCTACCGAGGCGGCTGACCAGGTCCCTGACCAAATCGGACCCAGCGCCAGCCTCTGCTGCTTGTCGGCACCAGGGGGCCACAGCGCTCTGTCAGTGGGAGTCTCTGCCAGCTTCCCTTGGAGGGAGGCGGTGGCCTGCCAGTCTCCACGACCTCAGGGGCAGGCGGATGCCCTCCTGGCAAGCTCCCAGGAGCAGCCTCGCAACTCCAGGGACCGCATGGTCTTCATGACCTGGAGGGCGGACGTGCTCCTGCCGGCCAGCGTGGGTGCTTTGGCATGTGGACATCCTTTTTGGCCACCGTCACCAGCATTCATCAGTGGCAGTCTGGTTCTTCCTGGGCATCAACATCAGGTCAGGGCTGAATTGTTTTTAATTTGAATGCAGTCCAGTTTATCTATTTCTTTCTTTTGTTGCTTGTGCTTCTGATGTAAAGAATCCATTGCCTAACATAAGGTCCTGAAAATGTTTCCCTACATTTTCTTCTAGGAGTTTTATAGCTCTAGTTCTTTTTTTTTTTTTTTTTTTTTTAACCGGGAGGTCCCGGGGATCGAACCCGGGTCCCTCCATATGGGAGACAGACGCCCAACCAGTTGAGCCACATCCAACCCCCTCTAGTTCTTATATTTAGGTCTTTGATCCGTTCTGAGTTGCTTTTGATATATGGTGTGAGGTAGGAGCCCACCTTCATTCTTTTGCATGTGGATATCCAGTTTTCCCAACACCATTTGTTGAAGAGACTATTTTTTCCCCATTGACTAGACTTAACAGCTTGTCAAAAGTCAATTGGATGTGAATATTCTCGCTGTCCTGATTTTGTGATAATCAGGGTAGGCTAAATATTCACTGTGTTTTCTCCATAGGTCTAGTTTTTAGAATGCTGGTGATAAACTAAGCCTGATTTATTATATGACCATCTTGTATGAGAAAAGACTGTAACTCTAGGTATCTTTGGTCAACCTTAAGAGATATAGCAGGGGGACGGATGTGGCTCGGGTGGTTGGGCATCCGTCTCCCATATGGAGGGACCTGGGTTCAATCCCAGGTGAAAATAAAAGAAAGAAAAATATAATAGGCGCATGGGCCACCAGGCCCCACACGCGGGTGCACCGCCAGGCCCCGTGAGCCACACAGCAAGATGATGACATAACAGGAGAGTGACACAAGGGAGAGCCAAGACGAGAAGCGCCAAAAAACCAGGAACTAAGGTGGCGCAGGTGGTAGGATGCCTCTCTCCCACATTGGAGGTTCCAATGATCAAATCCCAGTGAAGACAGGAAGAGAAGGATGAGAAGAGAGGGCAGGAAACAGACACAGAGAGTTGCCCAGCGAATGGACACAGAAACAGCAAAAACGGGGAGCGGGGGGCAGTAAAAATGGATAAAAGTAAGTAAATAAATAAATCCTTAAAAAAATGTATAGGGGAGGAAGATTTGGACTATTGTTAGTAATAATACATTGACAATGCTGTTTCATGATTTGTTAACAAATGTTTTACAACAATGTGGGGTGTTTGTGGGGGGGGTGATGTGTGGGAGCCCTGTATGATGTTATGTATATTTGTTTTGTAAGTTCACAATGTTTGCTAAACACTTAGAGTTTATGTATGTTCATGTGTGAATGATATACTTCAATAAATTGTTTGGAAAAAAAAATCAATTGGCCGGGGAGTGGATGTATCTCAAGTGGTTGAGCATCTGCTTCCTTTTTTTTTTTTTTTTAAAGATTTTATTTATTTATTCATTTATCCCCCCCTTGCTGCTTGTGCTCGCTGGGTCAGCTAACCACGCCGTGCGGGCGGGCTTGCCTTCACCAGGAGGCCCCGGGAACCGAACCCGGGGCCTCCCATATGGTAAACGGGAGCCCCACTGATTGAGCCACAGCCGCTTCCCAAGCATCTGCTTCCTACATAAGAGGTCCTGGGTTCAATCCCTGGTACCTCCTAAAAAGAAAAAAAAAAAGTCAGTTGGCCAAAGATGTCTATTGGTCCATTGGTCTATGTGTCTGTCCTTGTGAGCACTTAGTTTCTTTTAATGGATAAATAATATGCCATTTATATGAATAGTTTATTAATTTTAAAAATTAAAATATTTTAAAATTAAAATTTACCCTCAAGAACCTTATGTTTTGATTTCCTTTACCCCTGTATTAGTCAGCCAAAGGGGTGCTAATGTGAAATACCAAAAATGTGTTGGTCTTTATAAAGGGTATTTATTTGGGGTAGAAGTCCACAGATACCAGGCCAGAAAGTGTAAGTTTCTTCTCTCGCCAAAGTCCATTGCCACGTGTTGGAGCAAGACAGCTGCTGACGTTTGCCAGGGTTCAGGCTTCTGGGTTCCTCTCTTCCCGGGGCTGCATTTCTCTCCCGGCTTAGCTCCTGTTTCCTCCACAAGGTCAGCTGCAGACGATCAGGCGAACGTCTTGCTTCTCTTCTCCTGGGGCCTTCTTTCCAACATCAAAACTGCTTCTCAAAAACTGCTTCAGGGAAACAGATGTGGTTCAAAAGGTTCAGCGTCCGTCTACCATATGGAGAGACCAGGGTTCGATCCCCGGTACCTCCCGGTAAAAAAAAAACAAAACTGCTTCAACTCTGTTCTTTGCCTTACCTTTTATATTCGATTTCCCACCCACCTCGGAGTGGGGCTCAACATCCTACTGCCGTGGCCCAGTGAACGCCCTAATCATAACTTAATCATGCCCAGATTAACAGACCAGTTTACAAGCATGATCCAATTATATTTTTGGAATTCATAATTACATCAAACTGGCCAACGGCTACAACCCCCCAAACACCACATTTGGAGGTAATGAATTACTTGTTTTTAAATTTTTCTAATACTCAAAGATGTTTGAATTGCCAATCAAAACTTGTGAGCTAACAAGTTTGTGTGCTAACATTAATTGAGCACTTGCTATGTGCCAGGCACTGTTCTGAGGAGTTGATATTATTCAGAGGGGCAGCAAGGTGTAGACTCAGGCTCCAGACTCCTGGATTCAAATCCACTTGCTCTCTGGGTGACTTCAGGCAAGCCGCTTCGCATCTCTGTGCCTTGACTTCTTTATCTGTAAAATGGGGGAGGTAAAATTATGCCTATTTCACAGCACTGTCCTGAGAGGCAAAACACATAGCAAGGGCTCTGGAAATGTTACCTCTGATTCTTTTTTTTTTTTTTTCATTTCCAAAACAATTTATTGAAGTATATCATTCATACATGAACATACATAAACAATAACTGTATAGCAAAAGTTGGGAACTTACAAATCAAACATGCGTAACATCGTAAAGGGCTCCCATACATCACCCCACCACAAATGCCTTGCACTATTGTGAAACATTTGTAACAAATTATGAAAGAGCATCTTCAAAATATTACTACTGACTATAGTCCATATCTTAATTTGGTGTATTCTCCCCCCAACCCACTCTATTATATTTTTTATTCATAAACCACACAATTTATCTAAAGAGAACACTTGATGTATTTGGTATAACCACTGAGTTGTGCATTTATCACTTCAATCAATATTAGGGCATTTTCATTACTCCAAAACAAAAACCAAAAACAAACCACTACCATATTTAGCGCTACTAATTGTAAATCCTATGATGTGCTTTCACCATTTCTATTCATTCCAAGCAACTCTTTACCAATGCTGCACAGATTAAACCTCAGCTTTGCATTCTCTAACCACGTTCTTTTCTCTGGTGACTTCTAGCTATTAACTCCATGAGTTTGCTCATTATATTTGGTTCATGATAGTGAAGCCGTATAGCTATGGTTCTTGAAAACCATCCTAACACCTTATGAGGAGGGGGCTGCTATGCTCCTGGTTTTACAGATGAGGCCCAGAGGGGTGAAGTCACACGCAGTGTGCAAACGGCAGAGCCAGGATTGGAGCCACTGATGCACATCAAACTCGTTAACTCCCAGCCCAAAGCACTGTCAGTCACAACTTGTTTTATGGGTCTGGGGCCAAGCCCCCCGTCTTTCTGCAATCCTGGGACTAGCTCGGGGACCACACCCACCAGCCCCACCTCCCTTCCCGTCCTGACCTTGTATAGTGGGAAGGAAAACAAATCCCACTTAGTATACATGCAATGGGGCCTTTTCTCTGGGCCAGGGTGCATTTCATTTCAGTAGAGGGGGCTGTTGGCTTGTGGGTTTTGCTGGCGCTGCCCCTGGCCGAGCTTCGGATTTGAAGAGGAGAACCTTTGAGGGGCTGGCGTGAAGGGAGGCAGTGTGGCTCAGGTCTTGGTGGTCTGAGAGGCCTGGGTTCGAGCCCCAGCTCTGCCCCCTCCTGTGTGACCTTGGGCACATTGCTCACCCTCTCTGAGTCTTGGCTTTCTCAATCTCCTAGGGCTGAGGACTCAGTGTGAGGGTCCGTGTGAAAGGAACTAGTCCCTGGCCCGGTTCCCTGTTAACAAGGAGGGTCTGAGAGGACCCATAAATGCTGGAGGAGACAGGAAAAGCAGGCTTCTAGAATCCTCCATTTGATGCCTTCAGCAAAATTCACTCACACATAGTAAGCAGGGCCTCGGGCTTCCCCCAGATATGGGTGTGTGCAGTGAAGGACAATTTCAGTTCCATGTTGGAGGAGGCAGGTCCAGCCCACTTCTGGGGTGGGACAGCCACAATGGAAGGAAGTTTGGACTCAGAACCTAGCACAGAGATCCGTGGAAGGGGTAAGGGTGAGAGGTGGAGATCTGGAGGTAAGGTGGCACGGCCTGTGGGCGCCTTCCTGGAAGGACCAGCTCAGGCACTGGGTCATGTCACGACCAAGGAGAACCTCTGATGTACTGGGCAAACAGGGCCAACAAATCCCCCTGACATTCTGATGGGAGGAGGAGGCTTCACAGGTACATGAAACCCTTGGTTTCTCCTGTTTTTTCTCCTACCAGAGAAAAGTCCACATGTGTCCTTGACCTCATCATTCCTCTTCCCTTCCTGTCTGGTCCAGTCACACAGATCTCCTTGGCCTCCCTTCCTGCCACTGAGCCTTTACATTTGCTGTTCCCTCTGCCAGGAATGCTTTTCCCTCCAGATGTCTGGATGATCCGTGCCCTTATTTCTTTCAGGTCCTTATTCAAAAGCTACCTTCCCAGCATGTTTTCCCTGCTCCCTCTCAGCTAAAATGTCACTCCCCCATCCTTATTAATAATTCACATCCTCCTGCCCTACTTTTTCTCCTTGGCTCCTAACTTCATTTAATATCCTTTGTTATTTTTCCCTCTGGTCAGGGAGGTGGGGGGGGCACTTGTCTGTCTCTTTAACTTCCCTCTCTCATGCCAGGGGCACAGTAGTGCTCAGAAAATACTAGTTGAAAGAATGAGTGACTCGGGATAGCAAATGCATTCAATACAACAGGGTGGGATCGGAGGTTTGGAAGGCTTCCTGGAAGAGGTGGTGCAAGAACCACGTGCAAAGATCTGGAGCATGGTGCATTCTGGGAATGGGGGGAAGCCAGGTGGTTGAAGCTAAGGGGGGTGATGGCAGGTGAAGGAAGGAGCCACGTGCAAGGAGGCTGGAGGGGTGGGCCCAGAGGCCAGGGCATCAGGGCCTCGGAGCTCTGGGGGAGGAGTCTAGGCTTTATCCTGAGGCAAAGGGAGCCACAGAAAGTCTTTGAGCAAGAGAATGACTTGACTTGATTTGACTCAGGTTGCTCATTGGTAGTGGATTCAGCGGGGGCCAAGTGGCTGCAGAGAAACCCGAGAGGAGGCTACAGCAGCTGACCTGGTGGGAGAGGACGGCGGCCTGGGATGGGGAAGTGGTGACAGATGGAGAAGTGATGGACTCGACGTGTGGTTTGGAGGTAAAATCATCAGGATTTAGTAACAGTAGCCGCGACCCAGTTCTGGTTCCCAAATTCCCCCTTCCACTCTACCCTCTCCAGCCCTCTCTGCCAAAGAAGACACCCAGCCATTCATAAGAGACAAAAGGTGGAAACAACTCGAATGTTCATCAACTGATGAATGGAGAGATAATGGAAATAGTACTCAGCCATAAAAAGTAGTGACGTTCTGATGCATACTAAAACATGGATGAACCTTGAAAATATTATGCTAAGTGACAGGCGGACACAAAGGGTCCCACGTGGTATGATTCCATTTATATGAAAGGTTTAGAACAGGCAGATCCATAGAGACAGAAAGTAGATTCGTGGCTGCCCTGGGCAGGAAGCCTGGGGTAGGAATGGGGTGCAACAGCCGAAAGGCATGAGGTTTTCTTTGGGGGTGATAAAAATGTTTTGGAACTAGATAGAGGTGATGGTTGACCAAGACTGTGAATATACTAGGTGCCACTGAATTTTCACTTTAAAATGGCAAATTTTATACACGTCAATAAAAAGAAGAAAAGAAAGAAAGAAAGAAAAGAAAATTTCTAAAAAGCACCCCTCCCCCCAAAAAAAGATGCCCTGCCTGGCTCTTGTTCTCCGACTTCTACCTTTTTTACCCTCGTCTCTATCATGAGGGGCTCTGAGAGCCAAGACTCACAGGCTTCTGGGAAAATTTCCCCCACTCCAGGGAATGGTCACTTCCCTTTTCTTGTGAGTATCTGGATTTGAGGAAATTCCAGCTTGCCTTTCCTGCCAGGGGAATTATTCCAGCATCAGGTACAGGTGAATCTAGGGGCTGAGCTGATGGTGTCAGCACCTGCCTATCTCCACGTCTTGACCCCCCTTTCCCCTGTGCTGGCCTCGCTATTAGGCAGGTTTGCATCTTTCCACTTAGCAAGGTCTCAAGTCTGAGCCTCTTTGGCCTCACTTGGGTCACAGGCCCATCCACCACGGCCAGGGCCATGGACCAGGTATGAGACCTATGCCTTCCCTGGAAAGCGTGTCCGTGTGTGGCTCCCCAGAGGGCAGAACACATCCATTCTCCACAGTCAATGAGCCCCCTCTTCCCCTGAACAAAGTGAGGCCTGGCACAGGAGGAGACATGCTCAGAACCACACAGCTGAGCCCCTGACCCAATTTCCAGCCCTCGTTTCCCCACACCCATGGATCAGAGGCCTGATAACCTCTCTGACTGTGGTCAACCACGAGTTGACTCAAGCCAGCCGGTGACCCATTAGGCATACACAAGGCGCACCTATATGTTTACTGACAGCATAATGGAAGGTGGGGGAAAAAGGCCATGAGGAGAGGGTGGGAAAACTCCACTCTGCTGGGAAATCCACACCCAGGGCTGGGGTGGGAAGCCCTCCTTCCTGTCGGCTGGGGCTGTCTTCCAGTGGGAATTCCGTCTAACAAGCATTTATTGAGCACCTACTGTGTGCCATGCGCCGAGCATACAGCAGTGCTGAAAGCCAAAGTTCCTGACTTCATGGAGACTGCATCCCAGGGTTGTGCTCCAATTATCCCTTAAGCATCTATTGAGCACCTACTGTGTGCTAAGTACTGAGCTAGGCTTCAGGGATCTGGTGGTGAGCAATACAAACAAGGTCCCTGCCTTGATGGAGACACTAAACAGATAAATAAACAAGGAACTGATCAGGTGGTGATGAGGGCTGTGGAGACAATGAAATCGGTGCTGGCTGGCGATGATGGGGATGGCCTCAGAACAGGTGGTCAAGGAGACCTTCCTGGAAGAGGGGAGGTTGGCTCTTTCACAGGTAATGTGAGCCTTTTAGCAGGTTTGAAAACAAACTTATGCCCCTTTTTTCTGAGTCCTGGTCCCAACTGTGAGATGCCAAGACAAGAAAACTTTCCTTGACTCCTCCCTGTCCCTTACTTCCCACTTCTCAGCTGGAACCATCTTAGAACTGTTTTCAAATCTGTCCCCTTTTCTTCTCCCCTTGGTCCAAGCCACCATCATCTCTCACCTGGACCCAGCCACGGCAGCCAGCAAGATGTTTCTGACATGCTTCTCTGCTCCTGCTCTCTCCTCCACTGACTAACACCCACCTCTCCGTGGCTTGCACGGTCATCTGTACTGAGTGTAAGCTCCTTTCCATGGTCCAGGGGGCCTAGCACCAAGGAGCCAGGGCTGGGAGAACGAATGAGCATGTGCCCTGCAGAAGGCGCAGATGCTATGTGCAAATGTGGACACAGGTTTCCAGGGCTTCTACATTTTCCAGAGAAGCTAACACACTGGATTAGGAAAAAAACTATTTTATTTTTATTTTTAAAAATAAGCTTTATTGAAACATAATAGTCATATAGTAAGATGCACCCATTTTTGTCAAATGTGTACACTTGTGTAACTATCGGCACATTCAGATACAGAATATTTCCATCACCCCCAACGTTTCCCTTGTTCCCCTTCCCAGTAAGTCTCCTCCCATTTCCCACCCAGCCCCAAGCACCCCTTGATCTGCTTTCTGTCACTGTAGATTAGATTAGTCTTTTCTAGAATTTTATATGTATGGGATCATGTATGATATCAGTTTTGTGTCTGGTATCATTTGCTCAGAATCTCAATGTTTGCGATTCATCTGTGTGGTTGCATGTATTGATAATTTGTTTCTTTTTTTATTGCTGAGTAATATTCCATTGTATGGATGTACCACAATTTATCCATTCACCTGTTGGTGGACATTTTGGGTAGTTTTGTTTCCAGTTTTGAGTTTTTAATGAATAAAATTCCATGGACATTTGCATACAGATCTTTGTGCTGACGTTTTCATTTCTCTTGGGTAAATACTTAAGAGTGGAATTGCAGGGTTGCATGGTGAGCATATATTTAACTTTATAAGAAACTGACAAACTTTTTTCCAGAGTGGATGCATCATTTTACATTCCCTTGAGCCCCCTATGGAGAGTTCAGTTGCTCCACATTCTCGTCAACACTTGGTATTGTCAGTCTTTTTAATTTTAGCCTTCCTAGTTAGAGTACAGTAGTATCTGATTTGGGCTTTTATTTTTATTTTTTACTGAGACTATAAATTTATTGGCTAAATTATACCTACAAACTGAAAGAAAATGAAACAGTCATTCTAGGTACTTCATCTTTCTTAGTCTGTTATTGAGGCTATTTTAAGAGGTTCAGAATCCGTTCCAGTATAGAATATAAGGCCAAAGAGCCTCATTAAAGGAATCATTAAAAGTATAGAAAAGAGATATATCATTCAAATTATAGAAGGAAATCTCACCCAAATCATAGTCCAGAAAAGCATCAATTTTACTGGGTCTTACTTTTGGCAGAAGCTGGATTCTCTTAGGACCCAATGAAACATACTCACTCTCATATTTATGTCCAATTGCCCAAAATCCATCCTGAACTAATGGCTGATTCAGCTAGTTCCTAGGAAGACAATCTCGACAGACCTCCAATGTCTGTTTAGGTTTGTTTCCCACTTTTACCTCCCAGTAATGCCTACCAGAATTAAATTTTTTAGAGCCCTAGACAGCAGGGCAGAGACAAATTTTCTTTGGGTTATAACAAAAGGTTTGTTTTGTCTTTCCATATTGCACAATTTTTCTATCATCAGAAACAAGCTGAGGATGTATTGTTTCAACATCTAAAATCACATGTACTTTAAGTGGTTTGATAATTTTGTCTAAACCAGAACACTGTAAAGGAAGACTCAATCCATATTCCTTTAATCTGAATGAAAAGGGTTCAGGGTATTTTAGGTTTTTATACCTGCCGTGGATACTCTTAACATGTGTCAGTAATTCCAATTCTGAGTGCAAAAACATTTGCTCTCTATCTCTCAACAGATGTTTTAATGTAGAAAAATGATCTGAAAATTTGATTAGGTTTTCATTGAGTTTTGTTAAAATCTCCATCTCTTCACCTTATATCTAAGAATAATCTTTTGCTCATTCTGTGGAAACAGCCTAAATTGTTCAAATTTAGAATTTATTTATTCTCTCCTATATTCTACCTTCTTTTTCAACTCCACTGTTTCATCTCTGGCTTGCAGAGTTATCATTTTTCAGCTTGTTCCACATTATTCTTCAATGGCTCAATGCTGCATTCTAGAAGTTTTCTGCGATGGGGCCAACTTTCTTAATGGGGCAAATGTGGTGCTTGCAGAGTTTAGTGGAGAAACTGCACTGTGTACATAAAACCTCTAGGTCGTTCTCACAAAACCGACTGTGCTTTTCACACATGGTGTTCTCTTCCTGCCTCTTGCTTTTGCTTCTGCTCTGGAGGAGCTTAGCAATTTCAGTCAAATTACCTAGCTGGGGGTTGCTTCTGAGGTTCTTGTCTGGACAGCAAAAATGGCAGAGGAAGATATCATCTAGATCCTTCCAGGACTTATTGATGCAAGAGTGGCAGAAATTGTGTCCACAGTTGATGGTCAGCGTCTTTCAAGTAATCCAGACAGATGGGACAGCTAGACTCCTTTTGGAGGCTGGCCAGGGCTGTCACAAACTCCATTTAAAGGTGATGAGTTGGGAAGCGGCTGTGGCTCAGTCAGTAGGGCTCCCGTTTACCATATGGGAGGCCCCGGGTTCGGTTCCCGGGGCCTCCTGGTGAAGGCAGGCCCGCCCGCACGGCGTGGTTAGCTGACCCAGCGAGCACAAGCAGCAAGGGGGGGATAAATGAATAAATAAATAAAATCTTTAAAAAAAAAAAAAAAAAAAAAAGGTGATGAGTAAGGTCATGTTTAGTGAAGCCTGCCTCCCTTGAGCTAAGACCCAGTGAAAAGTGGATATCCTCCCAGGACCTTGCAGATTGATCAGATTAGGGTTGGTCTTGTTTAGCCCTTAGCTCCAGAGGTAGTGGTCCAGAAGGAGCCACAGCCTGGAGCCATATTACTGAAGTTAAGTTTGACTTCTTCAAGAAGTAGTCACAGGTCCAAATAATCATTCCTTTATAATGTAGAAATCTGCAGAATGCCACCTTAACTAATGATGGGACAAACTGATGGCCTGCAGCAGCTAGCTCACACTCTCAGGCCCGCGGCTCTGCAGGAGCCTCCAAGTCGCATAGAGCCGGGCACCGGGACCCCAAAACATCCAAGAGCTTGGGTTCCTGATTTGTTTTTGTTTGTTTGTTTGTTTGTTTTAAATAAAGATTTATTTTTATTTATTTATTTATCTCCCCCTTGCTGCTTGTGCTCATTGTGTCCATTTGCTGTGCATTTTTCGGTGTCTTCTTGTCTCCTTTGTTGCGTCATCTTGTTGCGCCAGCTCACTCACCGCGCCGTGTAGGCCGGCTTGCCTTCACCAGGAGGCCCCGGGAATCGAACCCAGGGCCTTCCATATGGTAAACGGGAGCCCAACCAATTGAGCCACAGCCGCTTCCCCTGATTTGGTTTTAATTTCCATTTCTCTGATAACTAATGATGCCAAACATCTTTTCATTCCCTAGTGGCCATTCATATATCTTCTTTTATGAAACATCTGTTCAAACCTTTTTTAAAATGGGTTGTCTTATTGAGTTGTAAGACTTTATTGAATGTATACATGTGGAATACAAGTCGGTTGTCAGAAATATGTAGTCAAGTGTTTTTCTTAGTCTGTCGCATACCTTTTCATTTTCTTTTTTTTTTTTTTTTTAAAGATTTTATTTATTTATTCATTTATGCCCCCCTTGCTGCTTGTGCTCGCTGGATCAGCTAACCACGCCGTGCGGGCGGGCTTGCCTTCACCAGGAGGCCCCGGGAACCGAACCCGGGGCCTCCCATATGGTAAACGGGAGCCCTACTGATTGAGCCACAGCCCCTTCCCACCTTTTCATTTTCTTGATGGTATCTTTCGAATCTTTTTGAAGTTCAACTTTTAATTTGTGTGTGTGTGTGGTTCATGCTCTCTGAGTCCTAAGAATTCTTTCTCTGTTTTAAGGCTGCAAAGATTTCCCCCCCTTTTCCTTCTGGACGTTATACAGTTTAGCTTTTATACTTAAGTTTATGACCCATTTCGAGCTCAATTTTGTGTATGGTGTGAGGTATGGTCGAGGTGTATTTTCTCCATATGGATATACAGTCTTCCCGCCTGAATGCGCTTTCCCAGAGCTTTCCCAGCGCTTTCCCGAGGGTGGGTACTGGGAATTTGTGAACCAGTGTCTGTCCCTTTAAGAACTGTTTAGGGAGGCGGGCCCACAGGGGTGTGGCGAATCCGGGGGCGTGTCCGGTTATGGCTGGCCAATCCGGGGGCGGGACGATCGCGGAGGCGGGACCGGAGCGGGTGGGCCGCCAAGGGTTAAAGGGGCCCGCCCCCGGGCCGCAGACTGTCCGGCCGCCCCCGCCTCCTGTCCTCCCAGCCTCTCTCCCGCGGCTGCGCCGGCCTGGCTGCCCGGGAGACAAAGCGCCACCGCCACAGTCGCGCAGCCGAGCGGGTCCCGGGCCATGGTTCCAGGCCCCGCGCCTCCCGTCCCGCCGCCGCCGCCCTAGGCCTGGGCCGCGAGGTAAGACCGACCTCGCCCGGGGACCCGCCAGGGAACTCGGAACAGGCGTCTGGGCCACGGGCTCTCCCGGCCGCCTGGGGAGAGCCCTGCCCGGGATCTTCCCATCGGCGATTCCACTGCAGAGGTCACTTCCCCATTAGGCACCAGCTGCCACGGCCGATCGTGGCCATGACCCCCCGCCCCCCGTAAGAGAGCCCCTCGTCCGGCGCTTGCACACCCACCTGGGACGCGCTCCCCCGCGCACACACAAAGGTGCAGAGGGCAGTCAGGGGCAGGCCCCGATTTGGAGACCCAGCCTCTGCAGGGGGGGTGGGCGGCCCTGACGTCCCTGTGGTCACCGCTGAGGGCTCCCTGGACAGGCCGCTCTTGAAGGTTCTCAGCACAGGCTTTTCAGCCTGAGCCTGCCACACCCTCTCCCCCAGGCCCACTGCTGGAAGATGGGCAGACCCCGCGGGCGCCACTTGTGTGGGGGGGTGGCTGGACCCAACCCGTCCCTTGTGTCTCCTTTCCTTGAGTCCTCCCTGGTGAATGCCAAAATGCCTTGCCTCAGTTTCCCTAGAGTCCTGGGTCATGGGCCAGCTGTGTCCCTGGAGACCTTGGGCCTTTTAGAACGCTCCTTCCCTGAGTGCTCACTACCTGCCAGGCATTTTGCAACATGACATTTCAGCATTAATGATTTCAGCCCTTCTGGAGGGCTGGATATTAATGTTCCTGTTTTATAGATGAGGCTGTGAACATCCCGACTCATGGCAGCTAATAATTCTGGCGTCTTTCCCATAATTTTTCCAAGTTTTAATTCATTGAACCCTCTCCACGGCCCATTTGACCGAAAGATGAAGTGACTTGCCGAGGTCCACCAGTCAGGGCAGGCAGAGGTGAGAACTTGGCCCTGGGAGTCGTGGAGGACCAGTCCCCTTCCAGCTTCCTGCCTGGTCACAGGCTGTTGAATCAGCAGCAGTGCCCACTGTGGACTCTGAACTTCTTGGAAAACAGCTTGGGGAGATAAACTGGGACTAGGCACCCTGGTCAGCCTTTGGGCAAGGCTAGAGCCGAGCTCCTGCTGCTTTCTGCCCTCCCTGCTCTGGTGGGCGGTAGGAGGCAGGGGCCATGAGCCCAGCTGATCCTTGTGCTAGCCTGTGACCTCGGGCAGTGGGGGGCAGGGGGGCTGCCAATGTGAAGGAAGCTCCTCTTTTTGGGGCTTTAATAGGGCAGGCAGACCCCAAGATCAGCCCCCATTTCGGCTGGTTGTCCAGAGCATGGGATTCTGGGCCCACATTGTGCGTTAGGGCAAGTTACTTAACCTCTCTGTGCCTGTTTCCACATCTGTGAATTGGGGGAGAACAAACCCTTTCTTATGCGGCTGCTGAGGTTTCATTCATTCAACAAGTATTGACACCTATAACATGGCAGGCACTGGCTTCAGGCAAAAACCTTCTGGAGCAGGCAAGAATGACCCAGGGAATTCCAGGTTCAGGTGCAGGAGAGTGACTGGGGGGTGGTCAGAGACGGTCTCCCTGAGAAGGTGACTGTCAGGCTGAGACTGTGGAGATGTGGGAAGGGGACAGTGAGGGCAAAGGCCCTAAGCTGGGAATGTGTCGGGGTCTCTGAGGCCTGTGTGGCTGGAGTTGAGTGAACAAGGGGGAAAGGCAGAGGGGAGGGGAACTTGGAGGCCACGGGGAGGACAGAATGGTATACCGAGAGGAGTGGGGAGCCATGGGAGAGATTAAAGCAGAAGAGGAATGTGATTAGACTTCATTGTAACAGGATCCCTTAGAGTAGGGAATGGATTTCAGCAGGGCCAGGGGAGAGAACAGCAGAGAGAAAGTGAAGGGGCTACTGGCCTGGCCCCAGTAAGCAATAATGGGGGCAGGAGTGGGCAGGAATGCAGTAGGTGCTCAATTAGTGCTAGGCTCCATGCAGGAGTCTGGAGGGGCCGGGGCAGGAGGGCCACAGGGAGCGGGAGGCAGCCTCGCCTGCTCTCTCTCTCCTTGCTGGAAGGGCCAGTCCCCGTTCTTGGCACCTGGGCCAGGTGTTCGGAGGACCCCAGGGACAAAGTCTGTGGGGAGTCTCCAGACAGAGGGGGAAGGCCCACCCTGACCCCTTGCATTCGGCCATTGGCCCTCCTGGCTTTGGCCTGTGCTGGCACCTCCGCCGGACGCCTTCCCGGCCTATGCCTCTGCTCTAGGAACCTCCCTGATTTCCATCTCCCTTTTCTGAGAATCTGAGCTGCACGCGAGCCCCTGTGGGGCCCTCACACATCCTGCCTTATGTCCCAGTGTCCGCCCTTCCTCAAGTCCCCTTGTTGGGCCAGGTCCTGGGCCGCACTTCTCTCTGAAGTCCGTGCTGGCAGAGAGAGTGCCGACGTGTTCCGGCCCGGTCCCCGCCTTCTGGAAAGCATGGCAGGTGGGGAAGGGTTGTGTGGTGCCAACCACAGCGCCATCACTGCCGTGACTGGAGAACCCAAGGGATGGGGGAGCCCAGAGGAGGCCGTCAGGGGTGGCTTCCCGGAGGAGGTGTTTCTGGTGGAGGGGAACAGCATGAGCAGAGGCCAGGAGCCCAGGTGAGGCCTGTGGGCCAAGGGAGGAGTCTGGACCTGAGGTACTGGGGAGCCACAGATGGCTGGGGAGCAGGGCGGAGACAGATGAGCAATGAGGCTACTGCAGCCATCCAGGCCAGTGATGAAGCAGGCCTAGATTGGGAGGTGGCAGTGGACGGAAAGTCGGCCTCTGATATGGACCACGTTAAGGGGGAGAAGCCAAGCGCCGTTTGTTGAGGCAAGGCGCGCTGGAGGGGAGCTCCTGGGGAGGCCGAGACAAGTTTCAACAGCTCCCAGTGCTGAGTCTGTGCCTTCCACACAGTCATTGTCCCATTGTCACCGAGGTGCTGTCATGATCCCACTTTACAGATGCAGAAACAGGGGCCCAGAGAGCCTAACGGGCTCAGGGTCACACAGCCCTGATGCTGCAGAGCTGAGATTTGAACCCAGAGGACAGCACCCGAGGCCGGAGCTGGGCAAAGGGCGGGAGGTGAGTGGTGGCCTGGGAGGTAGGAGGGAAGTGGGGTGAGGGCATGGGAGGTTCCTGTGAGCAATGGGACCAGGGCCCACGTGGGCCATGTTGGAAGGGTGATGTCTGAGTCTTTTTTTTTTTTTTTTAAGATTTTATTTATTCATTCATTTATCCCCCCCTTGCTGCTTGTGCTCGCTGGGTCAGCTAACCACGCCGTGCGGGCGGGCTTGCCTTCACCAGGAGGCCCTGGGAACCGAACCCGGGGCCTCCCATATGGTAAACGGGAGCCCTACTGATTGAGCCACAGCCGCTTCCCTCTGAGTCTCATTTTACAGGAGAGGAGATGAGAGGGGCAGTCTGGGTCTCAGGTCACACAGCGCAGGGAGGCAAAGCAGGGAGTAAACACCCTGAGCCTTTGAGGGCTCTGGGCTTGGCTCCGCTGCTAGGTTGGGACAGGCTGGACTCAGCTCTTAAAGCATGGCTTGTGGCACCTCCTCCAGGAAGCCTTCCCTGACTGCCTGGGCAGCCGAGGTGAGGTGACGAGGATTCAGTTCAGTATATTTGCTCCCTCCGCCCTGGGTCAGGTGGGCTGGTGGGCCCCACTGTAGCTGGCTGCTCCCAGGAAGGCCACCACCCAGACTTCATCCCACCAGTCCTGAACAAGGCACCACCCAGGCAAGGGAAGGAGCATTAACTGAGCACTTACTGCATTCCAGGCACTTTATATACCTTGCCTTTTGAAAAATGTCGTTACCATCCTGCACAGGGTGAGGCTGTCAAGTGGGAGCATGAGGTGTGTCCTCAAAGTCTGGCCATGGGATACCCCGAGGAAGGGTGACCAGTTGGGGCCCATGTACCACCTCCGCATAAATCTTGCCTGACCAGTTTTGCCCCCATCATGTGCTCCTTGGGGAAGGTGGATGAAATCACCGCATCCAAGTGCACAGAATTAGAATCCTCTAAGTTAGACGGGCACACAATCCCCCTGCCACCATCCCCTCCCGGTAAGTCTGGGCCAGGGCCTGGGTGCCTGTCTTTATCTGGACTGTGTCCTACCAGTCTCTTCTTCCTCTCCGACCATGTCTCCTGCCTCCTCCCCTTTCTCGCTCTGCTTCAGCCCCACTGGCCTCCTGGCTGTTCCTCACGTGCACCAGATGGGCTCCCACCTCACAGCCCAGCATGCCCTCCCCATAGCTCCTCCCATAGCTCCTTCCTTACCTCCTTTTGGCCTCCCCTCCCCTGCTTTATTTTTTTCCATAGCAATTCAGGTCATCCGGCAGACCTATTTTATCTATTTATCTGATCATCACCTACTCCCTTCCCAGGCCCTCTGCCACTAGCTTGTCAGCTCCATGGCCGGGGCACCTTAGCTGGCTTGTTCCGCTGTTGTCCCCTAGTGCCTAGAACAGTGCCTGGCACGTAGTGGGTGCTTAATAAATATTTGATGAATGAATGAAGCCCCTAAACCCTTTTAAGTCGGCTTTGTTTGGGTCCCCACTTTATGGATATGCAAACCATAAGTCACAGAATTTGGAGAGCAGGGAGCTGGAAGGTCGGCTGGTTTGTGCCCTGGAGGATGATGGAAACAGCTGGTGCCTGAATCTCAACTCCGCCCAATTTGCTTTGTGACTTTGGGCAAGGGACTAACCTCTCTGTGCCTTTGTTTCCCCATCTGTCAAGTGGGAGAACCCTCGTCCCTGCCACCTAAGGTTCCATGAGTTAATATTTATGCAATGCTTGGCACGCAGCAGGAACCCTGCACGCTATTTGGGGAGGCAGGATGGTTACTAGCCTGGCTTCCAGGCCCAAGCCCGGGTTCTGTTTCTCAGAGCTGTGTGAGCTCAGGCCGGCCGCTTCTCCTCTCTGAGCCTCAGTTTCCACATCTGTGCAACGGGCATGTCGGAGCGCTGTGGCGGCCAAGGGCAGCCTCGGTGAGGTGCTGGGTGATGGGTGGCATTGGCCCCGTGAATAACTGGCTGTTCTGGTGGGGCCTGGGCCCCGGGCTCCCCTGCAGGCCCCGGCCTTGCCGCCATGAAGCTCAACGAGCGGAGCCTGGCCTTCTACGCCACCTGCGACGCCCCGGCCGACAATGTGGGCTTCCTGTACAAGAAGGGCGGCCGCCACGCCGCCTACCACCGCCGCTGGTTCGTGCTGCGCGGCAACATGCTCTTCTACTTCGAGGACCCGGCCAGCCGCGAGCCGGTGGGCGTCATCATCCTGGAGGGCTGCACGGTGGAGCTGGTGGAGGCCGCCGAGGAGTTCGCCTTCGCCGTGCGCTTCGCCGGCGCCCGGGCCCGCACCTACGTGCTGGCGGCCGAGAGCCAGGCGGCCATGGAGGGCTGGGTGAAGGCGCTGTCGCGGGCCAGCTTCGACTACCTGCGGCTGGTGGTGCGCGAGCTGGAGCAGCAGCTGGCGGCCGTGCGGGCAGGGGGCAGCCCCGCCGCGGCCCGCCTGCCCCGCGCCCTCCCGCCAAAGGAGAACGGCTGCGCCGTGTGGAGCGCCGAGCTGCCCGCCGCCTCCCGCCCGGGCCCCGAGCCCCCGCCGCTGCCTCCCCGCCGCCGGGCCTCGGCCCCCGGCGGGCCCCTGGACGCGGCCTCCTTCGCGCAGCTGCACGAGCGCTACGGGCAGGAGGTGCGGGCCCTGCGGAGCCGCTGGGGCAGGCGCGGGGCCCAGCCCTGACGAGCGCGGGCGGCCGGGGCGGTGCTGGACTTGGCGGGGGGACGCGGGGCCTGCCTGGCTCAGGGCGCCGCCCCGAGGGCCGCCCTACCTGGTCCTGAGGGTCCAGCGCCGGGATGAGCTCCCTGAAGACCGCAGGGCCGCCCTCGAGGGCGCCCGGGCCCGGCCCTGAGGGCGCCCCGGCTGCAAGGCCCGATCCCGCCGGCACAGGCCTGTCCCCTTGCTCAGGGCCTCGCCGAGGGCCAGCACGCGGCCACGGGGCTCGGGGTGGACGGCGGGAGGCGGGGCTGCCCTCGGGCGGCCTCCCCGCCTGGCGCCTGGTGGCTGCGTGCCACTCCCTTTCTCTGCCAGCTCCTCTGTCCCCGGCCTTCCGTCCTGGTCCTGGGCTGGGCAGCCGGGACCCGAGGTGGCCCCGAGGCCGGGGCCTTTCCAGCGGGTGCGGCCAGGGGGGCGGCGCCACGAGCTGGCCGGGACTCCCACGCAGTCCCCTCCTCTGCGCTCACAGCCCCAGTCCCCACCCCCGGTATTGTGACAGGGAGACAGGCGGCCGGGGATGGGAGGCCTGTCTTGCTTTGCTCAGAGGCCGACTCCTGTTTCCCCACCACCCTTCTCACCACAGTGCCGCTCTCTCGGGGGGCTCGGGACGCCCCCGGCCCTCAGGCTGGGTCATGTTTACAGTCCTCGGGGCCGCACCGCACCCCCTGAGGACGCCTCCACCCCGATCTTTATTTCCCTGAAGGCTGCTTCCTGGTGACAGACTCACACCCCGGGACTTGGGGAAAGAGTGTGTGTGTGTGCGTGTACAATCAAGGCCTCATGAGCTCACTGCTGGCTCAGTGCACTGGGGCTTCAGGTTTAATTTTATTTGTAAACACTTAGGGTGTTTTTTATCTAGTGACAAAGCTTGGTGTTTTCACTGCTTTTGTTTCCTGTTGGCTGATGGAAAGGGACGGGGTGGCCCAGATCCGGGCTTGGCTGGGCAGTGGGGGGTGGCTGGTGACTGCCCCCAGGGAGGGGGCAGGAGCTTTGGCTGCAGAGAGCCCAGTTTGGAGACACAAAGGCCCCTCAAGAGGGAACCTCGCCTGTTCTTTGCCTTCTCTCTCTCCAGCCCATGCTCTGGGGTCTTGGTACATGCCCCGTTCCCCCTCCTTCCTCAGAGTCCGGCTCGTGCCTGAGCAGTTGGGGTGGGGGTGGCAGCTCGTGTCCACGGGCTGTGGGTCTCAGGAGCAGTGCTGGGTGCGGCCCAGAGCCCGTGTCCTGGCCAGACCCAGCTGGCAGGGTGAGGTGTTAGCCACAGTCCTGGTGCAGCTCACAAACTAAAGGTACAGTGGCCCTGGTCTTCCCGGGGTGGGAGGGTGGGGGACGCCCCCACCCCCAAAGCACAAGATGAGGTCAGGCTGCCTCCAGGGTTGGGTGGAGGGAGGAGGTGTAGGGCAGCCTGGGAGGAGATGCAAGGGTTAAAATAAACAAGAGTTTGTCCAGGGATGGCTGGTCGTGTCATTTTTTACATTCCCCCCCCCCCAAAAAAAAAAATTCGGAGCCAGGAGCAGGCCCCATGAGGAAAGGGGCTAGTGTGGGCTGAGAGCGCCCATGCCCCATGCTCTGCCAGGTACATTTCACATCTCCATCAGGCAGATGTCGGCCCCATTTTACAGATGGGGAAAGTGAGGCTCACAGAGGATAAGAAACCTGTCCAAGGTCACACAGCTAGAAAGTGTCAGAGCAGAGATGTGACCCTCTGGAAGCCTGTGGTGAAAGGACAGAAACTTCAGGAGGACTAGGAGGGGGTGCCAAATGGCAAAGTTCCTTTTCAGAGGGTGGGGGTAGGGGGGAAGGGGAGGGTCTGAAAATCACATGTGGGAACAGACCTGAGTTGGGAGGGATGTGAGTTGATCTAGCTCAGGGATGGCAAATGGAAGAGTCAAAATGTGGTGATTCTCACTGATCAGTTCCTAGGGGCTGCCAGAGGGCCTGGAGTGAGGAGGATTCTGGCACCAATCTGAGTTCAGAGGGAAAGCCCTGTGATTGCTTAGTGATTGATTAGTGATGTCTGCTGTGAGCACCTGGTGGATGGGGGCAACGTTCATGCCACGGATCCCCTCAGACTCATCGAGCCTGTTTGCTGGGCTGATGAGGATCTGGAGGAGGATGGAAGGGAAGGGGCTAGCCCAAGGTTGCCCAGTGTAATGGACTAGGCCCTAATATGAACTCAAGAGCTTGGTCACAGGTCTTCCTGGAAAAATCATGCACATTCAGGAAAATGTGGCTTAAGATGAGCAACACATTGTCTCTGATCTGCAGAATAAGAAACAAAAAATATTGAAGTTAGGGAATCATGCCACTCGTGCATGCTGAGTAATTCCTTCCACCTCTACTGGGGCCATGACTGGCATATGGGGGCTGGGGAAGTGGCTTCCCACACAGGCTGAGTCGGTACCGCCTGTGTCATTTGTGGCCACAGACACCGCAAGGCATGGGGAAATAGCAGGAGAGAGACAGACAGCCCCAAGTGGGCTGCCCTCACCTGCCAGATTTCTTAGGGTTGGAATGTTTCCATTGAACCAACAGAAAGGTGGGGATGGGGGTGGAGAGAAAATTCAGTCACTAGTTAAGTGTGCATCCACCTACTAATATGTCAATGTTTGCCTTTGACCCAGGGTAGATGTTCAGGGCACAAGTCTTAAGGGTGACTAAAACATCCCAGGAACATGACAAGGTTAGAGAAAATTGTCTTTACCCAGTCTTCGGGGAATTCTGTATGTAGTCAGAAAGAATATTCTGAGAGGCCACTTGAGGTAGGAGGTGAAAAGCTCAACGAGGGCACTGAGGCCAGATGTTCCAGGTGGGCTCTCCAATGTCCATCCACCCTGAATGATTAGTCAAAATTCAATCCCTTTGCTTTGCAGGGATTGGCCACTAAAAAATGCATGTGTGACCCAATTCTGGCCAATGAGACATGAGGAAATTGTCTTCTTGCTTCTAAACAGAGACACAATAAAGAGCTCCTTCATTTTTCTCTGGAGGGAAGTTATGTCTGTGATGCCTGGAGCTGAGGCAGCCATCTTGCGCTCATGAAGTAGGCCATGCTAAAAAAAATGTCCCACACTAAGGTTGGCACACACTTCAAGCATCCTTGAACTGCTGAATCAACTGACCCAGATACCTGCCCTACCTCTGAACGTCTTGCTATTTGAGGTAATAAATGTCCTTGTTGTTTAACACTTTAACGCTGGGACTTTTCTATTGCTTGCAGTTAGAGGTTTGCTAATGGATAAATTGGAGTGAGAGCAGCTGATACTTTAAGGGGGGTGGCTCTGGGTAACTAAGTGGAGGCTGTTGTTGGCTCGGTGGGATACAGGTTGGGGCTAGAGCTGGATTTCCTGAGACAGTAGAGGGGAAGCCTTCCATCTCGCCTCTTCTTAAAGAATTACTGAAAGAATATCACATCCCCATGTGAGCCTGCCTCTCTTTCAAACAGCACCTTGTACTGTCTCTGATCTGTTAATTATCCACATCAACTCTGCCCCCTTCCCTCCCCAGCTCACCTTACCTCATCTCATGTGTTATGAAAAAAAATCCTGCTACTTGTCCAGATTTCCAAGATCTTGGCATCCAAAATGAGATTCTTCCATGACAAAGTCATAGATTGCTGGAGCCCAAATGCAGATTTTGCATAGTCTGATGAAAATTTAAAAAAAACGTGAGCCGATTTTTCCTCCTGGTTTAAAAACGGTCGCCCACTCCTGCCTGAGGGACTCGGCTTGCCTGTGCTTGGGGGCGCGCATGGGGCTGTTCTCACCAGGCACGGTTCTGAAGGGTACAGCCTTGGGGGGGGGGTACAGCTTTGTGCTGGGTCGGTTGTGGGGGCAGGACCCTTCCTGCCCAGGTTTTCACCTCTAGACTACAGCTCTGAGCTTGGAGACCACATCAGCCTCCACTGTGCACCCGGGGCCTCGTGCCAAGATGCTAATCACTACCCCCAACCCCCTCAGCTCACAGGACCCCACCCTGACTCCAGCTGCAGGGACAGCGCCGGTTCCCCCGCCCCACACACACTGTGCCAGCCAGAGTACTGGGAAGTCGGAACTGGAAGTCCAAAGACCAAGTTAAGTTACTGTGGGCGCTAGAGGGAAGGCTCAACGATGAGGCAGCCATTTGGGACAGCTGCGATTTGGGAGGGAAAGAGCTGGGCCTCGGGGAGCGCGCACAGGTGGACAGGCTACGCAGCGCCTGGAGCCTGGCTGAGCTCCCTGACTTTGGGTTTCACGCAATTCCCCTGGGCCCAGTACACCATTCGTGCATCTTTAAGTGGATTACACTTTCCTTCAGCCCAGCAGTCCTGGATATGGCTGTCATCCCGGATATGGTTCACCCAGTGAACATTTGTCCTGTGCTCCTGTTTTCTTCTGTTTTGTCAGCCTCCTGCCCAGGGCCTGGCACGTCCAGTGAGGCCAAGTGAAACTCAATGAACTAGAGTTGCCTCCCATTTCCCGAGATCTGTGAGGCGGGTGGTCCTTAACTTTCATTGGCATCTAATTGCCTGGCACACTTTAAAAAATGCAGATTCTGAGCCCTGGCTCCAGGAGTTCTGGGTCGGTAGGTTGGGGTGGGGCCCAGGAAACAGCATTTTGAATGGCATGAAAGGAATTTGAGGACTCTGTGGGGCCCATTCAATCTTCAAAGAGATTTATAAGGCAGTGTGGGTGGCCAGCCTCCAAGAGGGACCCCAACGACCCGGCTCCTGGCACCCACACCTGGTGTGGTCCACGGCGTGCCGTGGGAGCCAGCGGCCATGTTGTGGGGGTGCTCAAGCAGCCTGGTGGGGAGGCCGAAGCCCCCAGCCAGCAGCCGGCACCGACTCCCAGCCAATCGAGAGAGCTTTCTTGTGAGAGCATGCTCCAGCCCCCAATTGCCTTCAGGTGAATCCTTGGCTGGCAGCTTCACTGTAACCTCAGGAGGGACCCACAAGCCAGAACCATCCAGTCAAGCCACTCCCAAATTCCTGACCCCCAGAGTTTGTGAAAAGAATGTTGTTTCAAGTCACTAAGTTTTGGGAGTAACTTGTTATGCAGTGATAAGACAGGGGAAGCGGCTGTGGCTCAATCAGTAGGGCTCCCGTTTACCATATGGGAGGGCAAGCCCGCCCGCACGGCGTGGTTAGCTGACCCAGCGAGCACAAGCAGCAAGGGGGGGATAAATGAATAAATAAATAAAATCTTTAAAAAAAAAAAAAAGTGATAAGACAGCTAACAGGTAGATAATATTATGTCCATTTTACAGATGAGGAAACTGAGTCTCACTGAAGAGCCCTACGATCATCTGACTGTGGAGATTCAAACCCAGGCCAGGTTGGGGTTAAAGCCAGTGCTTTTAGTAAACAACTACACCCAAGGGGGCAGAGGAAGTCACAGACCATTAAGGATCTCAACTCTTTTATCTCTTTTATGGTGCTGATGGGAAAATCCAGGCCTGGAGTAAGGAGTGACCTTGGCCAGGGTCACTCAGCTGGTCCTTCTGGGTGAAGGTCTTTGCCCCATCCCCACTGGTCTTAGGTTTGGAGCAGTGACTTTAGCAGTCCCCGTTCAGTTTCTGCTCGCAATGAGTTAACTCAGGGAGCCTGGCACTGACAGCCCAGTTTCTATAGCAACAGACACCTAGTTGACCCTGGAGCACTAACTCTTTAGAATAATCCCGCCCCAGTAGTCAGGGGCCAATCATCTTAAAGAGCAGGTGAAAGCTGGCTTTGTTCTTTCTCCGGGAGGTGATGGGAGGCGGGGCTGGTGGCCTCACCCGAGAAGCTAAAGTAGGAGGAAAAGGACAGGAGGTGGGAAGGAGGGGCTGGTGGCCCGGTGGCCGACTGTCCTCCCTTTACGAAGTTATCTCCTTCACAGCAGGCAAATGCGGCCTCCAGCAACCTCCTGCCTCACACCTGCCATTGCACCCCAGTGCCCTCCGGTGAAAGGCCAACATGCCCCTAAGTGCTTATCCCCTTTCCTTCCCCCTTTTCAAATTCTAGCCTCCTTTCCATGCTCTTGTCCCTTTCTTGCCTTCTGTTCTCTCTGCCTCCCTCCACTGCTTCTCCTCCCTAACTTCTCTCTCTTTTGGTTTCAGCTGAGATGCCCCCTCTTCCAGGAAGTGCTAAGTGCACAATAGGTACTCAGTAAATGCTTATTAGCTGGATGAACAGTTTCCAGATTGTCCCCAACTCAGCTCTCTGCTCTCCTCTATCCCCCCAACCCTTCCTCCCCCGAAGCCTTCCAAACCCTGGAAGGCTTCCCCCTGCTTTCTCATCCCACCCACATCCTTCCATTTCTCCCCCTGGTGGCTGCTGGTTCAAAATTCAACCACCTTGGGAAGCAGCTGTGGCTCAATCAGTGGGGCTCCTGTTTACCATATGGGAGGCCCCGGGTTCGGTTCCCGGGGCCTCCTGGTGGGGGCAGGCCCGCCCGCACGGCGTGGTTGGCTGACCCGGCGAGCACGGGCAGCAAGGGGGGGATAAATGAATAAATAAATAAATAAAATCTTAAAAAAAAAAAAAAAAAAATTCAACCACCTTATGAGGTAGGTGCCATTGCTATCACCGCCACTTTACAGATGGGGAAACCGAGGCACAGACAGTTTAGGCATTTGCCCAAGGGGAGCTGGGATTGAAACTAGGTAGCCTGGCTCCACGATCTTGGCTCCCACCCTTCTCTTCCCTGACCCTGAGGAAAGGCGGGGCTGCCTGAAATGCCCTCCCAAAGCCAGACCCTCCAGGGCCCACTGGGGCCTGGGCCTTCACCCGCTGCCCTCCCCTCCTTGGGGTGGTCCTGCTGGGCTTAGAGCAATTCATTATACTTACTAAGGCAGAGGTAATTAATCACTGAATTCCCACTACAAGGTGGAAAAACAACCAGGTTTCCAGACAAAGGGGAAGGAAGGTGCATCCTGGGGCTCCACGTGCCCTTGGCTCATGGGTGAGTAATGTTTGGTGCCACTTCAGGGACTTTCTGACATTAGTGGTACAAGAAGTAAACCGCTCCTGCATTCCGATGCACAAAGACCGCCATGGGAGGGTTGAAAGAATCCTATTTCTGATAACAGCAACCACTATCCCACATGCGTTATCAGTCCTCACAATAGCCCTTTAAGCTGGCTCTGGTGATATCCCTGTTTAGCAGATAAGGAAACCGAGGTGATGTGTGGCCCCCCCATTGCCATTTTCCCATCCATTCCCACACTCCTCTGAGGTGGGTACAGCTTGCAAACTGCTCAGTATTGTGACCACGGCCTGTGGCCACTGATTTAAGCATGGGGCACAATCTTGGTTCCTTAGTACCAGGCCCCAAAGTCTAACCTGCTTCCGTCCTGCTGCACCGAGGGGAAAAGTGGATTCCGATGCTTCCATCTTCCTTTGCCACAGGTGAGGACTGAGGCAAGTCAGGAGCAGCCATTCCACTGCTGGCTGTTGTCATGTTGGAATGTGGGCTCCGTGTGGACAAATCTTATGGTTTTCAAGAAAAGCTGGTAATTGAGATTTTTATCTGACATGTCCCCATATTTGAATATTGGGAAACCAGTATTTAAAAACAAAAAACAAACAAACAAAAAAACCATCTCTGAGGGCCAGGTTTGATCCCCAATTTGCAACCCCAGCTTCAGAACAAAGCAAGCAGGACACCCAGGTATTATTATACAATTCTGTATTTAGCGACTCGTTTACATAACTTTTGTTAAAAGTTTAAACAAAGTTCATCAATCTCTCATAGAAACGGTTTTGTGTTTTGCTTTTTCTCCCCCCCCCATTATAAGACGTGAACCTGACAGAGTTGTTCATGGGTCCGCTTAGCTTTAAGTACAACAGGATTCCCGTGTTCAAAAGACTATCCTAAGTGCTTAATCAAATCCCGTCACACTGAAGCCAAATTTTAGTTCTCTAAAAATCCTAGTCCGCGTGTAAGCCTGGATCTCAACGTTGTGTTGGCTTCAACAATAAGAAGTGGTGTGTTCCCCATGGTTGTTTTGATTGTGTCAGGGCGGTGGTGACTAAAAGGAGAAGGTTCGTTTGTTCCAGATTTCCTTACTCTGAAAATTGGTCACTGTTTCCTATTGTCAAAATATAAAAATACCTTCATCTGGATAAAAATGTATACAGTGGAGAACTCTTCAATGCATAGCCTGGGTTTGTATGGAAAAGGAGGTTTCCATCAGGACTCGTGTTTTTGAGCGGTGTGGAGATTGCAGCCTGGGCTAGTTGCATGAGAGTTGCGATTTCTGGAACGGCCCTTATTTGTCCCCTCTGGTCACTGGGTTTTGCCAACATGGTTTCAAGACACTCACTGCATCCTTCTCTCTCCAAGATTGGGGTTGGCACCGGTTTTGGCCATCTTTTCATCGTCATTCTGGAGTCAGCTGGGGGGTCACCCAGACTTAGCCTCCCCATGGAGAGTTAAAAAAAGGAAAAGAAATGGAAACGAGATTCAACAGCCAATATGGCGGCTATTCCATTCAAATTGGGAAAGCTCCCTCTAGAAATCACGATGA
Organism: Tolypeutes matacus; assembly: GCA_026826555.1. Taxonomy (NCBI): domain Eukaryota; kingdom Metazoa; phylum Chordata; class Mammalia; order Cingulata; family Chlamyphoridae; genus Tolypeutes; species Tolypeutes matacus. Next base: position 8,384,261 of record JAKSZT010054518.1, on the reverse strand, counting down.
AGATGCTGAAGGAAGGGCTCCTCTGTGTTGGGGGGCTGAGTCTTTGCTCCCCAAATGGCCATGCATTGGAAAGTGGGAGGGTGGACCAAGAAATCAGGACACCGTGGACATGCTGCAGTGAACTCAGCCTTCTCGCTTTGTCAGTTGCAGAATGCCATCCAGAAACAGCATCAGGTCAACTCGAGAGAGAAGATGGCGAGAAGGGGAGCTGGGGGCTCTGGTGTAATTTACTCTTTTGGTGCTATCTGCCAAACTTCAGTGCTTGTGGAATGACCAAGGCTGTTAGTTTCTTAAAGCACGAGGAGAAGCGGGGGGCCACAGTCCTGCTCTGGAATACCCATGCTGAACCAGCAGGGAAACTTCTGGGCTGTGGCCACTATCCACATTGGGGAACGGGGTCACTCTGGCTCAAGTGCCCTGCCTCCAAGCACCAGCCCGGTGCCCAGCTTTCCAAAGGGTCCGGAAGCACGTCTTGTCCACGGGTGGCATCCGTTCACCAGGGTGCACAGGTTTCTAACTAGAGGGAATGTAAGTTTGCTCTGTACCATGCTACACCTCGCACAGGATGCCCACACCTCTACAACATTTACAACGGCACGGGACATTCTGTGTTATCGAGGCTGCAAAACAGACCACCAGAATGAAACACATCCTCTATGGCATTGCGGTTTCCATTTAGAGTCTTTTGGACTTTTCTCTTTTCAGCACGGTTTCTGGAAGGACAGTAGCCACACTCTGTGTCTCACAGACAGATGTGGGGGGAAACCGCGGCTTGAAGGTTATCTAAATTTTGGTCAGTCTCAAGAGTGTTTTGTGATGGCTTTGAACAATCGTCTTCTTTTTAATCTCATCTAGTGGCAAAAAAATGACACAACTTCAGTGTATACTTCGCAACAGTTGTGACAGCATCCTGATTTTATAACTCTCTGTAATATCAAAACAGCATCGGCTGGGAATAAATTCCAAAGGATCCTTTATTAAAATATCTAAAAGAGGTCTATAAATATTTATTTATTTTTTTTTTTCTAAAAGAGTCTGGAGTTTTCAGGTGAAAACGTGGAGCCATTTTTACTTCTGCCTCCTGCAGAGCGGTCGGGGGGGGATTCCTGGGGCTCCCCGGGGCAGGGGGCACCAAAAAGAGGAGGCACTGGCCCCTGCCCCCCACCCCACTCACTCACAATTTCATAAAACTAGGGTTACGACAAAACTTGTAAACGGAGTAACATCGCGGGCCACAGGCTGCCGCCGAGCTCCTTCCTCCCTGAAGCCCTCCGGCCAGGAGCGGGAGGGGGAGGGGGCGCCCCGGGCCCCCTTCAGAACTCCCACTCCAGGGCCTCCTCGCGGTTGGCGGCCCGCTCCAGCCGGTAGATGATGCTGTTCAGGTTGGCCATCTTCTCGTGCCGCCGCTGCAAGTTAGGGTTCGCCTTGGCGCTGGGGTGCAAGGCCCCGGCCGTGTCGGCAGTGGGGCTGGCACTCGGCACTTTGGCAGGGGGGGCGCCAGGCGGGGACGGGGAGATGGGGGCTGACGAGGAGGGGATGGGTGACACGGACAGCACGAGGCCTGGGGAGGAGGCGGCCGAGGGCGAGTTCAGCGAGGCCTCCAGGCTGCAGCGCGAGGACTCCGAGGCAGATTTGAAACTGAGGGGGTCCGGGGGGCGCCGCTCCCCGCCCTCGCCCTCCTGGGGCGGGTGAGGCAAGGGGCAGCCTGGGGTGGGCCCACCTGGAAGGAGGGGCTCCGGGGCCGCCTTTGGGAGTCCGTTGTTCCCCGGAGGGTCGGGCTGCTCCTCCTTGGGGGGCCCTGGGGCCTTGTCTGGCTCCCCAAAGTCCCGGGGCTGGCCGCCCGCCTCCTCCTCAGCGTCCTCCTCAGTCTCTTCCTGCTTGATCCTCATGTGGGCCTTGTCCTGGCCGGGTAGGGGCGTGGTGCTGTCACCGGCGCCCTCGTGGAGCTCCAGCTCCTTTACCGTAGGCTTCTGGTCCTCAGCCTCCGAGTCAGGGCTCTGCGGGGTGGGGTCCGGGTGGGCGTGGACTGGTGGGAGGACGCCAGGACCTCCACTCGGGTCGAGGTCCGGCTCGTCGTGGGTCCCCTCCACCAACATCTCCCGGCGCATCCGGGACCTGGGGGCAGAGAGGGCCGTGAGCCTGGGGCTGGACAGGGGGACTAGCTGGAGGGAGCTCCAGGCCATTGGGACCCCAGCCCCTCAGCCTGCACCGTCTTAAGTACTCTCAGCAACCCGACAAGGTGGGTGCTCTCATCTCTACTTGGCAGAGGAGGAAACCAGGCTCAGAGACATGAAGTGCCTTGCCCAAGTCACACAGCCAGGAAGTGGCAGAGTCGAAACTCGAACTCAGGACAGTTGGATTCCAAAGCTCCTGCTCTGGACCTGTGCTGTCCAATACAGTAGCCGCTGACCACACCTGGCTCTCGAGCACCTGAAACGTGGCTCATCTGAACTGAGGTGTGCTGTAAGGGTAAAATACACACTGGATTTTGAAGGCTTAGTACAAAAACTACATAATGTGAATATCTAGTAATAGTTTTATATTGATTATATGTTGAAATGACTACATTTTGGACACATTGGGTTAAATAAAGTATACTATTACAATTAAATGTCATTTGTTTTTCTTTATTTTTTTTTTAGTGTGGCTACCAGGAAATTAAAAATTTCATGTGGTTTGCATTATATTTCCATTGGACAGCACTGTCCTAGAACATTTCTCAAAGTCAAACCCAGATGTATTTTGTTGGACTTTAGTAGCAACAACCTCCTGCTTCTTTCCTGGACAGACTCTTAGAGAACGTCCGAGAAGGGGAACTGAGGCATGGAGAATGGCCTGGCCCAGGTCCACCATGGCACACAAGGGCAAAGCTGGGTCCAGAACCTGGGACACCAAACTCCAGCTGCAGACCCACTCGCTCTTCACTACAATGGCCTCCTTGCTGTCAGAGGAAAACTTAGAGTCATAGATGATGTTGTAAAGCAGGAAGGCATGGGACTGGATCTAACCCCATTCATTATTTCCCTAAAAGCAAATGAGGTCCAGAGAGGTTAAATGACGAGTCCAAGGTCAAACAGCAACATGGGCAACTGCATTATCAGAGTTTCTTCAGCACCCTCCATGCTGGAGCTCTCTGTCCATTTACATCAATAAGAAATGACACCTGATTCACATATGATACTAAGAATCATAAATTACGAACATATAATAATGGGTACTTACCATGTGTCAGGCACCGGCCCAAGCACGTTTTTGTGATTATTTCATTTGTTTTTCATAATCACCTTATGAGGGGGCTGCTAGTCACCTTCCCACTGATATGGTCAGGAGAGCTACAGGGATTGTCTCCAACCTCGGGCTAGTGGCTGGTGGAGTTGGGACTTGAACCCAGGATTTTGACTTACACTCTCCTGCCTCCCCTCTCTCTCTGCCCTGCTGGGGGCTGGGGCCCCATCCCAGGACCTTGGACCTGGAGGAAGAGTGAGCAGTCAGCTGGTCCACCCCCTCGCTTAGTCACCAGTGTCTGCAGAAGGGGGGCTTTTCCATCTTCCAGGGGTCATCTTTCAGGACCCCCTCCAGAGGGGAGAGCTTGGGGAGCTATGGGGAGCCCTTGTGCTTCCCACTGGGGTGGGGTTTGAGGGAGCTTTGGGATGGCCCAAAGACAAGCTCCACTACTAGGATTTCCAAACTGGGGATCAAGTATTGGATCCTCATTAAAATGGGAGGTGCCAAATAGAGGCTCAGAGTCATTTGCACCGTGATGCAAATTAGTCCTTTTCAATCCCTGACTCTCAAATCTGAAGCAGGGCCTCCCTGGTGATTTTTTTCTCAGAGCATCCTGTTGTTCCTGTCTGAGAGCTCATTGCAATTTGGAATAAGATATTATTATAAGTATTTGTTTAATAGTGACTTTTCCTGTAGGTTTGTAAGAGTTGCTAAGGGCAGGGACTTTGTCTTATTCTCTGCGCTGCTCAGAGAACAGAGCAAGTGCTCAATAAACATTTATCCAATGAAATAATGAACTCCTCTGTAATTATAGCTTTTTGAGAGTAATTGCTTTTAGGAGTGAAATTTCCTCTGATTCTTGGTGCAGACTCCTAATCATCCTTCAAAACCCAGCTCAAATGCCACCTCTTCTGTAAAGACTTCCCCAGGCAGAATGCCCTGTTCCCACAGCCTCTTGTTCCTTCCTGTTTTCTAGCAATTATTAGATTGTACTGAAATCATCTGGTTTGTGATTATAAGCTCCTTACGGGCAGGATGACGTCTTTGAACCCCTGTATCTCCAGACTCTATCTCACTACATATATTCGGTAAGTATTTGTTGAATGAGTATGTTAGATAAAAATGAAGTGTTAAGTTCTTGGGGGAATTGGAGGGGGAGAGGATGTCCCCATATCTCCCAGGGGAGTTGGGAGAAGCGGGGAAGGCTCTAAGAATCTGTTTCATTTGCTGTTTGGCAGGCTCCAGTCTGAGCCAGATACTAAGCAATATTTTATAATGTGTTACACACAAAGTTATTTCATTTGATCCTTAATCCAGCATTATGGGGTAGGAATTAGGTTTCTCATCTGTAAAATAAGGATGCTACTCAGAGAGGTAAATTGACTTGCCCAAGGTCACAGGGCCAAGGCAGGACTTGAACTCAGGTCTGTGTGATGCCAATGTCCAGGCTGAGAGAGGGGAGAGTCCAAGTGCTCCACCCTTCCTCTTCTCCCTGAGGGATCAAGGACCTTCTTTTCTGCCCCTGGAATGGACTCTCCTCTATGGTATCACATGGGCACTGAAGCTATTTCCTGCTAAGGAAGCTTGGAGCAGGGTGTTTCAGAGATGGTCTCTGAAGTTCTCCCATCAAGCCTTCTCCACAGGGGTCTCCTCAGCCAGCCTCAGGAAGCCCCTCTGCAGTGTCCTGGGGCACTGACTCACCCAGTTGATGCCCCGAGTTGGTCCTGGTACTAAACTCCCAGGAAGCCCGGCCCCCTGCAGGCCAGGATGCCCCAGATGAGGGACTGGAGAGTGGGAAGGGTGATGGTTGGAGGCAGCCATAGAAGTAGAAGTGACTATTCCCTGAGGTGGCTGGAGCCCTTTGTCAGGGCTCCAACAAGAGGCTCAACGGGTACTTGTGAGTCCTCAGGCTTGGGCCCCTAAAACCATTCCCTGTCCCTTTTTAGAGGCAGACAGAGCAAGCTGAGCGAAGTAATAAAAAAAATGACAATACTGGCACCAACACCTAGCACTTACTATGTGCCAGGTGTTTTATGTCAATATGTGAGCCCATCGCATCCTCAGGCAACTCTCTGAATTAGATCCTGTTACTGTTCCCATTTTATAGGTGAGAAGACTGAGGCTCGGGGAAGTGGAGTGACTTCCTCAGGGTCCCACAGCTGGAAATGGGGGAGCTGGGTGTGCCATCCAGGTTTGCCTGTGTTGTAAATCTGAACTCCTGTGCAGTACAGTCTCCCCATGTCCCAGAGGCCGTGCTGGACCCCGTTTGAGACCCCTGCCCACCCTCCCAGGACTCCCACCTGTAATTGTGGAACCAGTTGATGACCGTGTTGGTCTTGAGGTTGAGCTGGAAGGAGAGGAGCTCGATGGTCTGCTGGGAGGGGTAGGGCTCCAGCTGGTAGGCCTTCCTTAGCGCCTCCTTCTCCTCGGGGGCCAGCACCACTCGGGGCTTCTTGATTTGCAGGAGGCTCAGGTCCTGGGGCTGCAGGCAAGGGCTGGGGCATTCCGAGCGGGTGGCTGGAGACTCGCTGTCGGAGCCGGTACTGATGAGGCCGTACCGGCGTTTCAAGTAAGCTGGAGCAGGGCAGGGAGGGAGGGCGGAGAGGGGGTCTGCTGACCAGAGGCTTGTGGCCACCTTTATCCGTTCCCCAGGGTGGCAGGGTGGCACCTGGAGGTGTGTGGCTGGAGGCGCTAACCCCTGCCACTATCAGCCAGCCCCTCCCAGAGCCCTTCACACCCCACACTTAAGGGCCCATCCCATAGTCTTGTCCATCTGCCTCTTCTCCCTCCTTGCTTTCCTTCCAAATCTTTCCAACCCCTCTGCTGAGAAGCTCTCCTTGGCTGCCTCTGAGGTCCGGTTAACATATTTTAGGGTGCTTAGCAGAGCAGCTCGCGTAAAGGAAACACTCAAACACAGGTGCTAGTATGACATTCTCTCCCTCCTCAGAAGTGCCACTGAATTTCAGAATTTCAAAACAGCTGTTGGGGAACACTGATTTAAATGAACTCATTAATTATATGATGCATCTTGACCCCAAGTCATTAAAATGTGAAAAAAAAAAAAAAAAAAAAAAAAGCCTGTCTCAGAAGGGAGAAAAAAGGTATTTGTATCTCTCTTTTTTTTTTTTTCCGGGAGGTCCCAGGGATTGAACCCGGGTCCCTCCATATGGGAGACAGATGCCCAACCATTTGAGCCACATCCATCCCCCTCTGCATCTTTTTTAACCCTCAGAGCAGAGCTTCAAAGCAGATGCCTCTGACTCTGATTTTCAGATGTAGACCAAGGCACAGAGAAAGGAGGCAACTTGCCCAAGGTCACACAGCCAGGAAGTGGCAGGCTAACTTCTCAACTGCAGAACTGTCTGAGCCTGAAGCCCCAGCTGTGGCCCTACTCTGTGCTGCACCTCCCCGCCTGGCTGGACCTAGGTCTTCATCGGGAACCACCCGGTATGACTCTGCCCTGTGTCCTGGACGACACCATTGCCACTACTCATCTCAGCTCGTCACGGTGAGGCTAGGCACACAGTAGATGCTCAACCCTGACTCATCGTATCAGGGATATAAGATACTCTCATCCAGTGGAAGAATTTGCACTCCCCTTGCCCGCCCCACAAGGGATAAGGATTCTTGTTTGCTGGGTCAGTCCTTGGTTGCGTAGAGTGTGGGTAAGAGGCAAAGGGGCTATGACAGGGAGCTGAAGCACAGAAGGGAGGGATTGGAGTAAAAATCAGACTTTTCAGTAGCTGAGGGGTGTGTGAAAAGATACTGAAAGTCATGGGGTATTGGAATTTTCATGGGAGACTTAGTAAATATTTTACTTTGCTTTCAATTATATTATACTGTGCATTGCTGTTTCTTTTTTTCTTTTTTTTTAACTTTATTTTGTACATTTAATAATTGAAAACATAAGCAATAAAAAACTAAAAAGTAAACACAGATGAATAAATATATACATTTCTCAATTAAATGTAATGGATATGGGAAGCGGCTGTGGCTCAATCAGTAGGGCTCCCGTTTACCATATGGGAGGCCCCGGGCCCGGTTCCCGGGGCCTCCTGGTGAAGGCAAGCCCGCCCGCACGGCGTGGTTAGCTGACCCAGCGAGCACAAGCAGCAAGGGGGGGATAAATGAATAAATAAATAAAAAAT